>CM026563.1:41467944-42045444 GCA_015143295.1 Tetracentron sinense
TAAGCTCTAATAATTTTTTAGAGTTTAAATGCTTGATAAAAGCTGAAACTTTGATGTGAACAATATATGAGGGGTCAGAGTATGTTTGGAATTTTTTAAATAAAAAAACTGACCTAAAAGTCTAGTTTTAAGAAATTTTTATGCGTACAAAATATCATCTAAGCATATTTGAGGTAAGAGACTTAAAGAAAAAAAAAAAGTCTTTGCCTAATTATTTTAGTGGTATAACTTTTATTCTAAATTTTTTGGACTTTATAATTAAACAGTTGCTAAAAACTAGATGTCTGAGTAAGTTCTAAAAATCTGTGAAAAATAAAAATAATATGATTTTTAAAGATGGGGAATTGAGCTACTCTTGAATGTCCCTTTATTATAAGCATCACCATTCACCAAACACTCCATCCATCACCCATTCAATTTTTAATCATCTTCTCATAGGAGTGGTTTTTGTTTTCTTCCCTTATTT
This sequence comes from Tetracentron sinense, assembly GCA_015143295.1. Lineage (NCBI taxonomy): Eukaryota > Viridiplantae > Streptophyta > Magnoliopsida > Trochodendrales > Trochodendraceae > Tetracentron > Tetracentron sinense. The sequence goes on from CM026563.1 coordinate 41,468,411, forward strand.
GTTGGGGTCCTCTAGGGACAGTCCTAAATAAGCAAATTTATTTAGTTTAAGTCTCATTTTTTCTGTTAAAGCACTACATTTGTGAATCCTTGTGCCAGGAGGGGGTGTGACCTCTCTGTTGTTGAGGGACGAGTCCGCAACAGCTCCAATTCCCCTGAGGTAACCACTAACTATTGTTCTAATCATTAACTGTTAAAAAAAAAAAAAAACATTTTACCGAGGTTAAAGGAAAAGTCTCACATTCTATCAAGAGGTGGCCATCAAACGACATTCACTAACGTAGGACTTGTCTCCGTAAGAATTGAGATTTTTAATGAGGTCACTTCAAATACCGAGGACTGACAGTAGCAAGGACCAATGGCTGATATAAGAGAGTTGGGACCACATTCAATCACTATCGAACTCACACCCACGTATCAACACATATCCCTTTAACCTCATTAATTATGATTAATATTCACTAACCAAAGGTTCAACTATGTAACTTTGGTTTTTAGGAATTAAAATTTGATATTCAGAATTAAAAGGATAGTTAAAAAGGGTCTGTGAGTGCGATTGAACTCACATAATTGAACTAGACAAAAGATCTGCCAAAAAAAAAACTAGACAAAAGATGATGTAGAAGTGATTGAGAGGTATGCTTGATAATCCGTCTAAGGCCCATCATTACACCTTAGTGATGTATTCAAGCTGAGTTAGGTTTCAAGCTAGGCTCGAATGTTAGAAATTTTGTTCCATTTCTGCAATGGGCGATCGATCGCCCAAGGTGGGCCATCGATCCCCAGAAGCCGGAAGTGGGGATCGATCGCCCCTTGGGAGATCGATCGCCCAAAGCGTTAATTTTTCTAGAATTTCATTATTTCAAGTTTTTTCCCTTATTTAAAGACTCTTTGAACTAGGGTTTCAAAATGAGAGTTCATATAACTAAAGCCAAACTTTTCTTTGAAAGAGAGATTGTTTGAGAGGTTGAGGAACGACTGTTTCTCTTTGCTTTGATTATTAGTGAAGAATGGATCTCTCCGTGGACGTAGCCCAGTTGGGTGAATCACATATATTTGTGTGTTCTTGTGTGTTTCTATTTGCATTCTTTAGGTATTATTTCACAACAAATTATTATCAAAGCCAGGTTACATTCGAAGCAATGACATCGAAGAGTTCCAACACCAAGTTCGATGTTGCAAGATTCGATAGGAATGGCAACTTCGGATTATGGCAGAGTCGGGTGAAATATTTATTGATTCAATAAGGTTTACACAAAATCCTAAAAGGTAAAGAAAAGAAACCGGAGTCAATATCCGATAAAGATTGGGAAGATCTGGAATTGAAGGCGGTGAGCACCATTAGGTTAAACCTATCTGACGACGTTCTCTTCATGTGGTCAATAAGAATTCAGCACCGAAGCTTTGGATGAAGCTTGAGAGTCTATATATGACAAAATCGTTGTCAAATAGGCTATTCCTAAAGCAGAAACTTCATACTACTAAGATAAAGGAATGTGAGAATTACACAAAGCACATCAATGCTCTCAACAAGATAGTCAATGACCTAGCAAGCATTAATGAGAAGGTCAGCGATGAAGATCATGCCCTATAACTACTCTTTTCACTTTCGTCCTCTTATAAGCATCTAGTTACAACCTTACTCTATGAGAATGATTTCATAGAGTTAGAAGATACAGTAGCAACCCTACTCTCAAACGATTTGAGAAAGAAAAATCAGGAAGAGGAAAATACTCAGGCTGAGGGTTTATTTGTTAGAGGAAGATGAAAGGAAAGGGGAAAAGAGAAAGAACAAAGAACAAAGAAGAGGAAGGTCAAAATCAAAGTCTGGAAGGACTCGGCCTCAATGTCACCATTGTAAGAAATATGATCACATTAAAAAAGACTACAGAATCCTAAAGGAGGAACAAGAAAAGGAACTGGAAAGGGGAAAGGGAAAGCCTCAGACCAAGCTAATGTAGCTTCGAAAGAAAGTAGCAACGGCGACGCCTTTTGCACCCATACAAGTAAGGAAACCTACTTTGACTCTTGGATTTTAGATTTCGATTGTTCATACAATATGTGTCCAAATAGAAATTGATTTGACACATATAAAACCTATGATAGGGGTATAGTTATACTGGGGAATGATGCAGTTTATAAGACAGTAGAGATAGGTACTATCAGAATAAAAATGTTTGATGGTGTTATTCAAACCCTAACTGATGTTAGGCATGTACCGGACTTGAAAAAGAATTTGATTTCTTTGGGTACAATGGAAGCCGCTGGGTATAAATACATAGCTTCAGGTGAAGCTCTAAAGGTAATCAAGGGAGCACTTGTTATCCTGAATGGTATAAGGACTGGAACCCTATACAAGATGATAGAGAATACCGTAATAGGTGGAGTCGCGATTGGTCTATCAGAAGGGGATGATGAAACCAAACTATGGCACAGGAGACTGGGTCATATGAGCAAGAGGGCCTTAATGGAGCTTCATAGTAGAAAGCTCTTAAAATGCATCAAAACCTGCAAGCTACAGTTCTACGAGCATTGTGTATTTGAGAAGCAGTCGAGGATGAGGTTCAAGACCTCTTCACACTGTAGTGAGGGAATTATAGAGTATGTTCATTCAGATGTGTGGGGGCCAGCTCCTGTGAAGTCACTGTCAGGATCTCTATATTAGGTGACATTTATAGATGATTTCTCGAGAAAAGTTTGAGTGCACTACATGAAGGAAAAGTCTGATTTTTTGGCATTTTCAAGCAGTGGAAAGCCAGAGTTGAAAAACAGATAGGGAAGCAAGTGAAGTGTCTCAAGTCAGACAATGGAGGAGAATATACATCTATAGAATTCACTAAATTCTGTATAGATGAGGGTATTGCTCGAAACTTCACCACACCCAGAACTCCACAGCAGAATGGAGTAGCAAAGCGAATGAATAGAACATTCCTAGAGAAAGTTCAGAGTATGAGGATCAGTGCTGGATTGAAGAAAGACTTCTGGGCAGAAGCTATCAACACAGCAAGTTTTCTGATAAACAGATCACCATCCAAGGCTTTAGATCTGAGGACACTAGAAGAGGTTTGGTCAGGTAAACCTTTTGATTACTCTAATTTAAGAATTTTTTGTTGTCCAGCATATGCACATGTGTATGGTAATCTAAGGAGTAAGCTTGATGCAAAATCAAGGAAGTGCATCTTTCTGGGTTTCCAAAAAAGAGTAAAAGGCTACTGGTTATGGGATCCCGAAATAAGAAAAGATTGTTGTTACCAGGGATGTAGTTTTTGATAAGACTGTCATGATGAAAAATGAGGAGCATTGTGATGATGCAATCGGCAGTAGTGAGCATTCAATTCAGGTAGAGTTGGATAGATCTGAATCAGATGAAAATGATGAAGAACCACCTCAGGTTGAGAGAGTCGACCAACAACCACAGCCACGAAGATCACAACGGGTTCGAAAAGCACCCAGAAGATATGATGATGACACAGACATGGTAGCTTTTGCTCTCATGACTGAGAATGAGGAGCTATCCAGCTTCAACGAAGCGGTGTCAGATGGTGATCATAAAGAGTGGGAGAAGGTTATGGATGAAGAGATGAAATCACTATACAAGAACCAGACTTAGGATCTTGTAGAACTACCTAAGGGGAAGAAAGTCATTGGCTGTAAGTGAATTTTTAGAAAAAAAAAACCTACCACTGAAAGCAGCAAAGTAAAGTTCAAGGAGAGACTGGTTGCAAAGAGTTTTGCAGAAAGAGAAGCAATAGATTTCAATGAAATCTTCTCACCAGTTGTAAAGCATACTTCTATCAAAACAATGTTGTCGATAGTAGCTATGCATGACCTGAAACTTGAACAGATGGATGTGAAGACAACTTTCTTGCATGGAGAGATAGATGAAGAGATATACATGCGATAGCCAGAAGGATTTCAGATGAGGGGAAAAGCAGATCAGGTCTACAAACTGAAGAGGTCTCTATATGGTCTGAAGCAGTCGCCCAAGCAATAATACAAGCGGTTTGACTCATTCATGCTGAAGAATGAGTATTCCAGAAGTGAGTATGACCATTGTCTCTATTTCAGAAAACTTAGAGATAGTTCCTTCATATACTTAGCTCTCTATGTGGATGACATGTTAATTGCTGTCAAAAGTATGTCAAAACTGAATGTATTGAAGAAGCAACTCAGTAGTGAGTTTGAGATGAAAGACCTAGGTGCAGCAAAGGTGATTCTAGGCATGAAAATTCGAAGAGATAGAAAATTGGGAAGACTATCTCTATCCCAAGAGAAGTACATAAGGAGAGTCCTTGCAAGGTTCAATATGCAAGATGTAAAACCGGTGAGTACTCCATTGGCGGCACATTTCAGGTTATCATCGCATTTATGTCCAGTGACAGATGAAGAGAAGGAAGAGATGGTTGAATTTCCCTATACAAGTGCCATGGGCAGCTTGATGCATGTCATGGTTTGCACTAAACCTAACATCTCACAAGGTGTCAGTGTTGTTAGTAAGTATAGGGCAAATCCTGGAAAAGAGCACTGGAAGACAGTGAAGTGGATTCTGAGGTACTTGAATGGTACCATTGATGTTAGAATCGTATTTGACAAGAATGACAATTATGAAGTAGTTGGGTATGTCGATTCCGATTATGCTAGAGACTTGGACAAGAGGAGGTCTATTACAGGGTACTTGTTTACACTGGGTGGAAGATCAATTTGTTGGAGATCCATGTTGTAGCCTACTACAACATTGTCAACGACCGAGGCTGAATACATGACAGTTTTAGAAGCAACCAAAGAAGTAATATGGTTAAAAAGTTTAGTTGGTGAACTGGGAGTAAAGGAGGAGAAAATGATTCTTCACTGTGATAGTCAAAGTACCATACACTTGGCGAAGAATCAAGTTTGCCATTCAAGAAAGAAGCACATTGATGTGCGCTTCCACTTCATTAAAGACACGATATCTGAGAATGAGATTTTGTTGGAGAAGATTCACACAAGTGAGAACCCTTCAGATATGATGACAAAGCTTGTTACCATTTCCAAGTTTAAACATTGTTTAGAGTTGGTTAACATTCGATGAGGTAGATGGAAGTCCACACCCTTGAGGGGGGGTGTGAAGGTATCTTTAGAGATGTAACTATCCTTCACCCGAGGTAGAGCAGAATTGAAGCCAAGGTGGAGAGTGTTATAAATTTTGTTCCATTTCTGCAATGGGCGATCGATCGCCCAAGGTGGGGGATCGATCGCCGGAAGTGGGGATCGATCGCCCCCTTGGGAGATCGATCGCCCGAAGCGTTAATTTTTCCGGAATTTCATTATTTCGATTTTTTTCCCTTATTTAAAGACTCTTTGAACTAGGGTTTCAAAATGGTAGTTCATAAAACTGAAGCCAAACTTTTCTTTGAGAGAGAGATATTGTTTGAGAGGTTGATGAACCACTGTATCTTTTTACTTTGATTATTAGTGAAGAAGGGATCTCTCCATGGACGTAGCCCAGTTGGGTGAACCACGTATATTTGTGTGTTCTTATGTGTTTTTGTTTGCATTCTTTAGGTATTCTTTCACAACATTGAACTTGACTCAAGCTGGAAAACTTCGGCTCAGAGAGAGACTAGCAATAGCATCCGAGATCGAAATGATTCAAGTTCAAGTCGAGCTTGGCTTGACTATTAAATACCTGTTTTTAAATTAAAAAATATTATAATATTATTAATAATATATATTATTATTTTATATGTAATATTCAAGGCAAATCGATCCAAACTTTGAGTTGAGATGAATCAAACAAGTTTTAGCTCATGCTTGGCTTGAGCACATTTCAAGCTAAAAAAATAGCTTGGCTTGGCTCGATCAAGCCAACTAGTCAAGCTTGAACTCAGCAAGATCGAATTGAGCCGAGACTTCAAACTGGCTCGGCTTGCATACACCCCTAAATTCACCATTCTTAAATTTTTTGAAATTTTGTGAGATTTTGATTTTAGTCTCAGTCTTAGATTTCAATTTTAGATTGATAATTATATTACTTATAAAATTAGAGTTGTGTTGTTATAATAGAGATGTGTCATGAAATGTTGCGATTAGTGCATTTTGATCAATATATATAGTCAAAATAGGAATGACAAGATAAGAAAGACAAAGTAAGTGCATTTGAGAGCAGTGTTATCAAAATCGAATCCACCGATTGGTTGAACCTGTTAAACCGGGAATAGGGGCACAACAATTCCGAATTCAGTATAAATAGAGAACCACATTCTTATTATAAAACTATAGCAATCACCTGAAAACCCAATACACGTTTTTAAAGCACTTGATAAACACAAATAGTTTAGCACAAAAACTCATAAAATTACTTAATCAAGCATAAATCTGATAATTTAATGGATCAGACCTATTAAGGTCTTAAACTAAGCATTAAGTTATGCAAAAATATATTTCAAAGCAGGCTTAACTGATAGAATTAAGAATTAAATTATGTTAAGACATCCCCGTTTGGTTCTAGTTCCGTTTTCTGTTTTTTGTCTTTAAAAACAAAATTTTGAAAATTTTTACACAAAACAGGTTTGGTAAACATGTTTTTGCTTTCTATTTTTCAATATTAGTAACAAAATTTTTGAAAATCAAGATAACAAAAATTTTCTACTATCTCTAATTTTGAAAACAAAAATCAAAAATAGAAAACACAGACCCCACCATCACCACCCATCATCACCACCACCCACAACAACCACCATACCACCACAATATCACCACCCACCTCCACCGCCACCCACCACCACAATACTACCACCACCACCACCACCATAATACAACCACCATCCACCCAACTACCACTACTCACCACCCACACCGCCACCACCACCAAAATACAACCACCACACCACCACCATAATACTACCACCACCCACCACCACAATACAACCACCACCACACCACCATCACTACCATCACCGCCACCACTCACCACCACTGCCACCACTCACCACCACATTGCACCCACTGCCACCACTCACCACTACCATCACCATGAATTGAAATTATTTAATCATATTTACCAAACACATTTTTTTGTTTTTATTTTTTAAAAATTAATAACAATTAGTAATACCATTTCCTACTTAAAAAAATTGAAAACACAAAGTTATTTCCAACTCTTAAAAACAAAAAAATGGAAGTGTATCCAAACAGCCCCTAAATTAATTGTTTCTAATTGCTAGCTATCTTAGAGCATTCCTAGTAGTCTCATCAAATTTTACTCACCAAAATAGCCAAAACTCAACTTTTATTATATTAGTTATCCACTTTTTTTTAAAACACTCCGAGCTACCTTACCAAAATAGTCAAAACTCACATTATTTTATTATTTATTATGGGACCACAATAAATGAATGGAGAGAGAAACCTTTATTTTATTATTTGTGTAAGACCACAATAAAGGAAGAGAGGGAGATATTTAGCTTTGGTGAGTGTGCTGAGTACTGTACACTCGCCAAACCAAAATGATTATTTTAAAGAATTTTGAAAAGGTTGGTGGAGACGCATTTTAAGTATTTTTTTTAGTGCTTTGGCTTACCAAAATAACTTTTTGGTTATTTTGGTGAGACTGCTAGGAATGCTCTTAGGTAGCTTTTGAAAACCCTTAAAAGTTAAGACGGGGTCTCTGTAGCTTAAAATTTTGTAATTGAAAGGTCTAGATTAAGATTGTGTAATAACAGAGACCTCATTCTATAATAAGTTCAAATTTTGATTTGGTAAATGACTAGAGATAGGAATGCGTCTTTGCCAGATGAGCTAAGAGGTTGGTGTTAGTATTTTCTGCTTCTATGATAGAGTTAAGTACTTAAGTCCAAGGAGGCTTTTTATTATCCAATTCATTTTAGGGTAATATTGTCGTTTCAATATCACTTTGATCTAATTTAGTAACTAAAAAGCCTTATTTATTAATTGTTTTTTGGAACGAGGTACCGGGAGTATTAGAGCACCCGCCTAAGTCTCTCGGGAGCTGTGCAAATCCCCTTATACCACAGAACAGGTTAAGTCGGGATAAATCCTAAAAGATGGCCAACAAGGGAAAGGAACTCGAAATCAAGACCTTCTTCTCGCTTCTTGAAGCGGTCTTGACCACTAGCCCAACGAGTCCGTGTGTGTGTTTTGTTTATCATTTACCGTTACCTCGTTGTGTGTGTGTGATTTGTTTATCATTTACCGTTAATGGTATTCATCCCTCAGTGGTGATGCGGATTACTTTGGCAAACAAAAGATAGTGGCGGCGGTGATTTACGCTACCTGACGCAAAGTAGCGTTTGAATTACGTTATTATCTGCTCCTGCAGGCTACAGCTTGCAGTTAGGCGGTTCTTTGGTTTTACAGGACCAACTCAAAAAGTCTTCGGTCCACTCACCACTCTCCTGCCTCTCCATATTCTCTAGTATTAATTATATTAAATGACAGTTTTTTTTTTTTTTTTTTTAAATACATAAAACGACAGTGCAACAAAATCAGTATTTATATTCACTTTTTTTTTTTTTTTTTTTTTTTTTTGATGAACATATTTATATTCACTAATCACTTGAAAAAGAAAATTTTAAATTTGAGACGGAACTATATATTTTTATTTTATTGGTAACGGACAGTGTCCTAACCCTTGACAAGGAAGGACCCGTCCCTTTCAACTCAACTGAGCCATGATTTACCTGTCTCACCAACCTTTCGTGGCACGTATCCCTTTTGTAACCTTTTTTTTTTTTTTTTTCTTTTTATCTTTTTTTAACGTAGGTATTCTAGGCCCAGATCAAACTAATACCACGTAATGTATAGGTAAATGTTTTTTAACCACTTTTTTTTATTTCTATTTTTTAATGTAAGTATTTTAGGCCCAAATCAAACTAATAGCAGGTAATGCATAGGTAAATCCTCAACCCGTACATCCAATATTGAGGAGAGCTTAGAATCGACCTCAAGATCTCCGGGTTTATAGTTCATCCTTCGGCCACTTGGGCTACACCCAAGATTTTTCTTTTTACTATATTTAACTATAGTTAAATTCACTAATTATTAGGATTAAAACATCAAATATTGGTTTTTTTAAAAAAAATTAACTAACACCTAACCGGCGTTGCGGCCTAAACATATATCTCGAACCCAAAAAAAAATTAACTAGAGTTAAAACTCTGTTAACAAAATTCAAATGGGCTTTATGAGGATGAGGAAAAATAATCCCCTCTTTGACCAAGCAGTGACTATTGCTTGTAGGAATTATCCCTTTTAACGGAAAGTTGCAAACCCTTATTATCATATTATTTTAAGAAAACTGATTAAAAAAAACTGGTACTATTGAAAGCTGGACCGTTGGATTGAAAATCCAAAGTCTGCAGAAACTTTAAATCCAATGGTTTTAAAGTTGTTAATACTTATTATCATATATATTTTTTTATATATAAATACATAAAACGACAGTGCAATCCATTTTTATGTTCACTTTTTTTTGTTTTTTTGATGATCATATTTATATTCACTACTCGCTTGAAAGAGAAGAGTTTAAATTTGGGGCGAACTATATATTTTTTATTTTATTGGCAAGAGGGTGTCTTAACTCTGACAAGAAAGGACCCTTGAAGGCATAGGAAAAGGAAAATAATCACCTCCTCGACTGAGCAATGATTTACCTGTCTCACCAACCTTCCCTTGAAGGCATAGGAAAGGGAAAATGTGATGTGATTTATGTGATGTGATTTACCATCCTTCCCTTGAAGGCATAGAAAAGGGAAAATGCGACCATGATTTACCTGTCTCACCAACCTTTTGTGTAAAATGTCCTTTTTTTTACTTTTAAAAAAATAAATGTGGGTATCCTAGGCCCAGATATTGAGGGGAGCATAGAATCGACCTCGAAACCTCCGAATTTACAGTTCGTCCTTCGGCCACTGTGTTACACCCAATGTTTTTCTTTTTACTCTATTTAACTAAATTTAAAACTATAATTAAATTCACTAATTATTAGGATTAAAACATCAAATATTGGTTTTTTAAAAAGAAATTAATCAGAGTTAAACTTCTGTTAACACAATTCAAATAGGCTTTATGAGGATGAGGAAAAATAATCCACTCCTTAACCAATCAAGGACTATTGCTTGTAGGAATTATCCCTTTTAACATAGAGTTGCTAACACTTATTATCATATTATTTTAAGGAGAGTGATAAAAAAAAAAAAACTAACAAGAGCTGGACCGTTGGATTGAAAATCCAATGGTTCCATGTCCTCATATGCTTTAAATGATGGCCCCACTTAATGCTTGACACTGATAGATTGAAAATTCAATGGTCCAACTCTCGATAGTAGGTACTATTTTAGGAGTTCGGATGGGCAACAACGCTTGCTGTTGCGCTGTTGCCTCCTTGTGTCTAAAAAATGGGTCCCGCGTTCAATAAATGGTAGCCCCTATATCAATAGTGAGTGGGGCCCTCATTTTTTCAGACACAATGGGACAACAATGCCATCCGAACTCTTATTTAAGAGTCTTAAATCACTTCCCATATTTTAATTGACTGTAAAAGTAATCAACTAAACTACAACCAAGTGTCGTATGATATGGCAAGTAGATGGTTTAATGGCAATACCACTAGCAGTCCCTCTTTACAAATACACCAAGGTGGGTTCCATATTGTTATGGAAACATCTGGTAAGTAATTACTTTTATCAGTTAATTTTACAATCAATTTAAAATCGCATTTCTGGTTTAACAAAGTTAGACAAGTAGCCAATAATGATAATAAATTAAAAAATATATTTGAGATATAAGGGGTTATGACATTACCCTTACAAAGTTTTCCTCCAAAGTGTTTAAAACGGCCAAATGCAAGTATACATAAAATGATTTGGGAACTTTTTTTTAGTAGATGAGGAGGAGATCGCTTGCACCACATGTGCACGTTAAACAATAACAACCACATACTCTTATTAATGTCTTTTAAAATAATGTATATATTTTGATTGACATGCACAGAAGTACATGATACTTTCAGAAAGAATATTGGCGATCTTCTCACCAATTGTTACCAGATAAGATCTTGTGTCACATAAAATTTGTCATGGAAGAACGCATAATCTGTATTTTACGCGCATAAAACAAGCCTATTGCTAGTCTCCTCACCTACCTAGTAGCCGCCCATTGGGCATTTAGAATGGTTTTTATGTTGGAAGACAGCCTCGTAAGATCTGGCCATGTCTTCCCACCAGTCCCCTAACAAACACACGTGTGCATATGATGAATACATTGAACTAAATCACTATCATGACTTCAATGGTCTGATCCTTACCTTCCAACTACCTTAAGTCATAACCCAATAATTTTTAATGGATTAATCTCTAATCAACCTTTGGTGGGTAGAGATTAATCCATTTTAATCATTGAGTCAATGGTGTGATTCTTACCTTTCAACTGCCATAACGATCACACCATTGAAGTCATTACTCAATTATTTTCAGTGGATTTATCTCTACCAACCACTGGTTGATGGATCCAATATTGAAATCATTTAGTCATGACTTCAATGGTGTGATCCTTACCTTTTAACTGCCATATATCTCACACGCGCGCACACATAAACAAACAAGCGCCTGAAAAGTACCAGAAGGACACGCCGGCCGGGAGCTCCCCGAACTCTCTTCCAGATGGTAGGGGATCTAATTGGAATAGAGATGATTACAATCGCTTGATCTAGCTGTAGGATTATATGAATATCGGGGCAAATTTTGACATGGTAGATCTTGTGTAGGTAGGACGTATCGATCCGTTGCAGGCTCAAAATATTGGAAGCTCTGTTTGTACGACTCTCAATAATAATAAAGAAAATAAATTTAAAAAATGGATTGTATTATCTTAAGGTGGTATATTATTCTCTTGCCACTTCAATGTCTGTGATTTAGTTGATTTAATTAAGGGTCTCTTAATTTGATTAGCTTCAAACCTAGCAACCCACATATCTATCCTTAAAATTCTATTGGCTATGGCTTCTTCCTTTTGGTTGTGAAAGATAACCTACCCAATATATATGTGTGTGATTGTGTGTATTTTTTGATTATGATATATATATATATATATATATATATATATATATATATATTTATATAGAGAGAGGGTAGGTTGTCTTTCACAACCTACGGATTCTAATTCATATTTATATAAAGAGAGGGAGGGTAGGTTGTCCTTCACAACTAACACTTATATATATATATATATATATATTTGCTATCTCATTTTGGTTGTGAGAGGTAACCTACCCAATATATTTGTGTTTTTTCTGATTAATCTGAGTATATATATATATATATAGAGAGAGAGAGAGAGAGAGAGAGAGAGATGGGGGGGGGGGGGGGGGGGGGGGGTTGTCTTTCACAACCTGGATATATATATATATATGTTCTTTCACAACCATAATAGACCCTTAATTAAATCACAGACATTGAAGTGTTAGAAGAATATATTGTGGATATGTTCTTTCACAACCATAATAGACCCTAATTAATCACAGATATTGAAGTGTTAAAAGAATAATATGCGACCTTGAGTATATATATATAATATATGTTGGGTGTGTGTGTAAGGAAAAGGCAAATGATTTAGAATCAGAACATAAGCAGTTGAATGATTGAATCCACCATACACTCTTCAAATATTTTTTCTAGATGAGTTGTATGGATTAGTTCCCTATATATATAAACTTCCATATCTTGGGTATCTTGGGTACCTTGGGGGGTGGACTGTGGAGGGAGGAGGATGGGAAGAAGCTGCCCTACCTACCTAACAATAGTGCAAGTGGGAAAATTTTGGTTAATTAACCCCCACCATTCCTCTTAAATGAGATAGATCACCTTGGTTAGGGTTCTTCAATCACGTCACGTCCCCTTTTGACACCTATATATGACCCTTTCGCCAATGGGTCCCTTTCCAATTATCTTTACCATCCTCATAAAATACAATTATACGTATTTAAATGGGTTTGGTTGGCTCATTAAATCGTGAATTTAATCGCAACCTAATAGAGCACATTTATGGATATGATATGCATGAGATATACCATATTATCACGATTTAGAGTGAGATCGTGAATGAGGTTTGATTAGTAGTTAGATTATGATCAATTTGATTTAGTTTCTATGTTTATCTCTACTATTATCTATTTAAACCCTATTTTTGTCTGTTTGTAATCATCCGAGAATTCAGTAGAATTAGTTTTGTCTTCACAACCATCGAGTCTTCCCACTACTTGAGTCTCAGGCCAGGCCGTAAAGGATTCGTGTTGGGCCCAACTCAAACTAGGACATGGTATAAGCTCTTGGCCGATGGGTTAGACAAGGTCAAATCCAGATCAACAAAAGTTTGACCTGTTTACACCATTATATGGACAAACCATGTATTGAAGTGAACAATTAGTTCATTAATGAAGTAACTAATCCTACCCCATTTGTACTAAGATTGTTTGACATGCTGCAAATATATATCCAAGGTTTCTGTTAATTAAGAAACCATATGGAGGAGACAGGTGGATAAAATATATTCCATCAGATTTTTTGTTCTTTGGTTCAAATATAGACCAGTAGATGACTTGATTGTAAAGGAAGCAAACTATGTCGTCTTGAATTCAAGAAGCAAGACAATGGAGGTTCATGTGTCCACCATGTGAGCATTGTCTCTCTCCCATGTCCATTTGCATTTGCATTTGCATCCTCCTTGTCCAGTCACAAAGTCGGAGTTTGCTACGGAAAATTTTAGAAAAATTGCCAATTATTGGAAATTTTGAAATTTTATTTTGAGAAAAGGTCAGGCAAGATATGAAAATAAAAAATAAAATTACTAATTATAAAATGTTATAAATAAATATATTTAATATATTAGATATTTGTTCCATTTTTTTTAATTTCATGAATAATTCGTAAAATTCAACTTTTTTAAAAAGTCGTGTAGAGTGTCAATGAGCCGGGCCAACCCACAAAAAAGCCCGCCCATTACCAATAACTTAGGCCTAAGGGCTAGGGTCGGGCTCAATTTCTTAGGCCCATATTAATGTGGGCCGGGCTTGGACTTGGCTCCTTAAAGCCCGGCCTGGTATATTACTTATATATTTATATAATAATATTTATTTGGATTCAAGTAGTGATCGAAATAATGAACTTGAAAGGGGATTGAAATACTGGAAGGGCAATGGAATCATCATCATCTAACCAGTAAGGTCCCTCTTAGAATGGATGGATTGTCTTTGAGAGACAAATATAATGCACTCCAAGAAGGCTTATCTAGCGATGATGGTGAAGAGAGGAGTTCTCAAGAGTGCCTGCTCTTTGAGTTTCTTGAACAGGATCCTCCTTAAGTCGTGAACCCTTCCTGCAGTTTTTTGTTTGGCTTCTTATAAGTTCAAATTATCCATGTGGACACCGAATGGAGGATCGATGTGAGCTTTAGCTGGCAAACTCTGTCTTTCAGGCTGTTATTCACTGGCTAAGGCTGCTTCAGGTCAATCACACCCGGATTTCCAGTTTTTTCCAAACTCATTCCCTGGGCCAACTGAGAGTTTAAAATGGCTTAACTTGTGGTGATCACTGTAACAAGTCGTGCAAATGAGTTTCTCTATTTTGGTTTTTTGGAAAAAAATAGTGTATAAAAATGTTATACACTCTTATATATAACATTTATAGTTAATACATAATATACTTACATACTATATATCGTATAATAGAGTTCTATACATAATATCATGAAAAAACATTTATGGACTAGAGTTGGCCCAGTCCACTCCAGCCCGCTCATTAACAAAGCCCAGCCCAGTCTAGCAAGTAAAAAATGGACGGGGCTTGGGCCTATGTATATCAGGCCTATATAGAATAGGCCCGGCCCAAACCTGGTTTTTCCCGGTCCATTGACAACCCTATCCCCCTATCTTAAAAAAGAGTAGCATCTGGTCAGGTCCGGTAGGGTCAGTTTGGACATGTCATCATGATGTTCCCCATGATTTTGACTTCTCCACACATATTGCGACACATGGCGATAAGGTGATGAGATAAACTGAGAGAGATATCAAGTGGGGAGAAGTCAAAATTATGGGGAGAAAATGAAATTGACTTTCTCAACTTTTTATCGCCACATGTTCCCTATTTTGTGGTTGCCGAGACCACCTTTCTGCTTCGCTAGAGAGAATCCGAGGCCTTTTTGAGGGCGTCTTCTTAACACTTATATATAACATTTATAGTTAATACATAATATACTTACATACTATATATCATATAATAGAGTTCTATACATAATATTATGAAAAAACATTTAAGGACTAGAGTTGGCCCAGTCCACTCCAGCCCGCTCATTAACAAAGCCCAGCCCTGTCTAGCAAGTAAAAAATGGACGGGGCTTGGGCCTATGTATATCAGGCCTACATAGAATAGGCCCGGCCCAAACCTGGTTTTTCCCCGTCCATTGACAACCCTATCCTTGAGGGCGTCTTCTTAACTCTTATATATAACATTTATAGTTAATACATAATATACTTACATACTATATATCGTATAATAGAGTTCTATACATAATATTATGAAAAAACATTTAAGGACTAGAGTTGGCCCAGTCCACTCCAGCCCGCTCATTAACAAAGCCCAGCCCTGTCTAGCAAGTAAAAAATGGACGGGGCTTGGGCCTATGTATATCAGGCCTACATAGAATAGGCCCGGCCCAAACCTGGTTTTTCCCCGTCCATTGACAACCCTATCCCCATATCTTAAAAAAGAGTAGCATCTGGTCAGGTCCAGTAGGGTCAGTTTGGACATGTCATCTGATATTCCCCATGATTTTGACTTCTCCACACATATTGCGACACATGGCGATAAAGTGATGAGATAAAGGGAGAGAGATATCAAGTGGGGAGAAGTCAAAATTATGGGGAGAAAATGAAATTGACTTTCTCAACTTTTTATCGCCACATGTCCCCTATTTTGTGGTTGCTCGAGACCACCTTTCTGCTTCGCTAGAGAGAATCCGAGGCCTTTTTGAGGGCGTCTTCTTAACTCTCCTTCCTCTATTTCTATTTCTATTTCTTAAAACCCTCTCTCTTATTAATCATTTATTAGGGTCGGTTACTCTTAAAATTCTTTTATTTATGGATAATGAAGGAGTAGGAGAGTGGTGGTGCTTAAAGTTACTTTCCTCTATATTAATCTGCCATTATAAACTGTTTTGGTAAATTAGAGAGAGTGGTGCTTTACTGTTACCTCACCCTTACCTTCTATGTTAATCCCTTTCTATATTTCTCTTAAACCGCTTGTTTCGCTTTCTCACGAACCGTCACGTGGGCTGACCGCTACTCTAGAGGGTTTTGTTAGGAAAGGGATATAAATGGCGGCGATGGGTATCATTGAGAAACCAGAGGATAGGACATGAGGTATCGTCATGAGCACCTGTACAGATCTCAGTCGAGGCATCGAAGATATGTCCTAACATTGTGCCATTGATGACTTTAGTTAAATACACCCTACAAAGAGGAGCCCTCGTTCTCAAGAGTTGTTGGAGGAAGCTACAATAAATAGATAAAAAAAAATTTAATATTGAATGATCAATATAGTCGTTATATTTTATTAAGTACATAAATGAGAATACCTAATCTAGAAAGATAATCATAATCTTTTTAAGATACATATTTTAAGATTGTCTTTTTAAGGATCATTGTTACAAGTATTGCTCCATTGGACTTCTTATGTTAGGATATGGGTTGAATAATAAATATTCCTTTTTAGGTGGTCTACGAGCTGCCGATTAGTTATGAAACACCATGGGAAATGATACAATGTATCTTTTCATTATCACAAGAGATCTTAATTCCATAATATTCTCTCACAAACATATGAGATCAAGAATTTGATAGGTTTGCTGTAACTCAAGTACTCTGTCATAGTTAATGTCTTCCAAACTTGAATATATTGTTTCATGCTGTTAGATTTATTGTCATACATTCTCTGAATTTTTGTGTATAGAGATTGATGAAGAAGAAGGCCTCTAATGAGCTTGAGTTGGGGCCTCTAAGCCTTCATGTACTTAATGTATAGACCTGCCATGGGCTTGAAAATATTAGTTTCTATAAACTTGATAACAAGGCTTCTATGCGCTTGAGAAGCCACCTCGATAAGTTTGAAGAATAATAGTCTACTGGGCCTAATGGCTAAAAGAGGATGTAGGCTTGAGGTTGCTGATTTGAAACAAAGATGCTTAAGACTTTGATATAGTATTGGGATGCAACAGTAGCATGGCTGCATGGCTGAATTTTGCTTTGGAAATGCTCCCTAGCGGATGTTACTTCAAAAGCACCTTCTTATGAGACAGTGGAATCAAGAGGAGTGGTGGTTACTGTAAAAGAGAATAAAAATATATTGAAGAAAAAGATTGATGGTTTTTAGGTGGGGATTGTGGTAAGTGGCCTAGCCACCCACCGGCAACGATATCACCAAAACACGGTCATCACAAACAAATGATTTTCACTTTAATACCATGAAAGATGAGATTTTATTGACTATATAGATGATAACAATGACCCCGATCAAGGGTATATATAAAGAAATTCTGATTTATTGAGAATTCTTGGATGATTACAATGACTCCTCCTTAAGGATTATATAGAGATTACACGGGTCTCAAAATAGAAACAGTATCTCATCATAATCAAATCTAATACTAATCAAATCTAAGATTTGATACTAATCTATTTCAAATTCAAATATACCTAGATATGAGATGAGATATAGTGTATCTCATCCTACTTTACTACACCACTCAGTATTCTCTAAACCTATCTCTAATACCCTCCCGCAATTGCATGATCTTTTGAAGAAGGATCTTGCAATTGTTACAAATAAAAAAATAGCCCGACATCATTGAGCTTTGTTGAAAAATCGCCGGAAAATCTAATTGTACATATTGGTGGTCACCGTCAGTATTCTTCAAATCATATCTCTAATAATATATACTAGTGGAATGCACGTGAGTGAACAATTAGAAATCTTATGAAATTAAATATATATATTGTTTTGATGATATGCTAGTGTCTAACACATGCAGTAAAATATTGTTAGATCAATGTAATTGATATTATCTAAACTTATTAGTAGAAGGTGAGTATACCAAATCTAATAATGTCATTCTTGTGAATACATTCAAATGCATACCCTAACAAATAAACATATTAAATTTGACAAACGAACATCTTTGTATTTGAGAAGGACAATCGTATTCAATTGGAGAATGTAAAAGACATATATAGACTTTCTATGAACTTGATGTTATTGGAAATTCATGTTCATTAGACTTTCTTAGTTAAAACATAATAACAACAGTTCAAGTGCAGTTAAAGTGTGTGAGGGAAAGCAATCCGCTTGGTTTCCTCTTACACACACTCTCTCTATAGCAGTTGATTCCGTTATTCTAAAATGGAGCACCTCTCTCAAATAAACAGAAAAGCTAATGTCTCTGAGTTTCTATGTGATTGAACTCATCAAGAAAGCAAAAAACATTCATGAATTTCCATGTGATTGAACCCCACAACACACCATGGGCTTGGCCAAGTGGTAGTGTATCTTCCTTTGGGGAGGTGTGACTCGTGTTCGAGTATTGGTTGTGGCGGTTGACGCCCACAATGAGTGCTAGCCCTGCTGACCCCCAAACCTTAAAACCTAGGTAGATAAATGATTACGACAGACCAAAAAAAAAAAAAAATAACCCCACAAGCAAAAGGAAATAATAGTCTATAGTTTTTTTATCACAAATTAACTCACACCCACCATGCACACACTCACACACACTTGGGCCCAAGGCCCAACCTAGACACCCAACTCCAAGTGTACCCACACACCCTATTTTTTAAATAAAAATAAATAGTCTATCTGAGTACAATAATCAAACAACCTAAGCATAACATTTATTAGGGGACCCGGGTCCACTGCTTAAGTCACCACTATGTCCTTGTATCCTTTTTGACAATCATTTAACCCTAGTTAAGGTTAATTAAAGTTAATATTTTTTTTAGCATAGGAGTAGTGATCAGGGTCCTATGCTTAAGTCACCACTCACGCCTCGTGTCTCTTTTGACACCCATTTAACCTTAGTTAAGGTTAGCTAACTAAAAGTATTAAATTTCAACAAAGGAGTAGTGATTAGCGGATTCAGGGTCTGCTGCTTAAGTCACCACCATGTAAAGAAGAAAAATAAGAAACGTGAATCTTGATTATTGAAAACTCAAAACTAAAGTTACTAATGTTTCTGAAACTAAAAAAAATTATGAACTTCAAAATGGATGGAAAAAAAAAAACTTGAAAAGTGTTCTTATAGAAATCAGAACAACTTCTTATCTCAATTTACCCCAAGAATCAAATACCAAAACATAAGTTTGAAAAGGCATGTGAAAATATCAAATATACCATAAAGCCCCAAAGAAACCGCACAAATACCATTATTTTCAATTTGAAAGAAGAAAAAGAGCATGCATTCTACAAACAACAAAGAAAGATCAAACGAAAACCCTAGAACATGCATATGAGGGATCAATAGAGCAACTAAGAATAAATCGAAATTACAGTGATGGGATCATACCTTAGAACACAATTAACTTTATATGAATTAAATACACCATGAGAGAAGTAAATTCCAGGATATTTAAGAAGTCTATCCAATATCCTTGGGATTGCCGGAACTGAATAGGAGGAGGATGAAAACACCATTAATCAAACCCATAAAGCAAAGAAAGCAAAAAAAAAAAGAACAGAAAAATAGAAATATGGGAGAAGAAGAAATAAGAATAATGGAGGATGGAGGTATAATGGAGAGGAAAGAAGGTTAGGGAAAAATTTACCGTCGACTATTTATTTACACCAACACGAGAGAAGAGTGAGGAATTGGAGGAAGAGTACCCGACGGGAGCAACGATTTGGGGGTGGCAGCGATCGCCGAAGGGCGAGAGAGCGTGAGATGGAAATTGAAATGGGGGGAAATCGTGGGGAGCATCGTCTTTACTACTATAATAGGAGGAGGGATGAGTGCGTAGATGAATTCTTTCCCTTTTAACCCATAATCTCTAATATTATTTTGGTTTTGTTACTTTTATTATAGTAGTTCAAAGGGGGTATTTCTGTAATTCATCAAATAACCAACTGCAGCCTTTTTATATAGCACGATGCTCCCCACGATTCCCCCCATTTCAATTTCCATCTCACACTTCCTCACCCTTCTTCGATCGCTGCCGCCCCCAAATCGTTGCTCCCGTCAGTTACTCTTCCTCCAATTCCTCACTCTTCTTTCGCGTTGGCGTAAAGAAATAGTCGACGATAAATTTTTCCCTAACCTTCTTTCCTCTCCATTATACCTCCATCCTCCCTTATTCTCATTTCTTCTTCCATATTTCTATTTTTCTATTCTTTTTTTTTTTTGTTTTCTTTGCTTTGTGGGTTTGATTAATGGTGTTTTCATCCTCCTCCTATTCAGTTCCGGCAGTCCCAAGGATATTGGATAGACTTCTTCAATAATCTGGAATTTACTTCTCTCATGGTGTATTTAATTCATATAAAGTTAATCGTGTTCTAAGGTATGATCCCATCACTGTAATTTCGATTTATTCTTAGTTGCTCTATTGATCCTTCATATGCATGTTCTAGGGTTTTCGTCTTTCTTTGCTGTTTGTAGGATGCATGCTCTTTTTCTTCTTTCAAACTGAGAATAATGGTATGTGTGCGGTTTCTTTGGGGCTTTATGGTATATTTGATATTTTCACATGCCTTTTTAAATGTATGTTTTGGTATTTGATTCTTGGGGTAAATTGAGATAAGAAGTTGTTGTTTTGATTTCTATAAGAACACTTTTCAAGTTTTTTTTTTCCATCTTTCCATTTTGAAGTTTTTTTCAGAAACATTAGTAACTTTAGTTTTGAGTTTTCAATAATCAAGATTCACGTTTTTTATTTTTCTTCTTTGCATGGTGGTGACTTAAGCAGCGGACCCTGAATCCACTAATCACTACTCCTTTGTTGAAATTTAATACTTTTAGTTAGCTAACCTTAACTAGGGTTAAATGGGTGTCAAAAGGGACACGAGGTGTGAGTGGTGACTTAAGCATAGGACGCTGAGCACTACTCCTATGCTGAAAAAAATATTAACTTTAATTAACCTTAACTAGGGTTAAATGATTGTCAAAAAAGACACAAGGACATAGTGGTGACTTAAGCAGTGGACCCGGTCTGCTAATAAATGTTATGCTTAGGTTGTTTGATTATTGTACTCAGATAGACTATTTATTTTTATTTAAAAAATAGGGTGTGTGGGTACACATGGAGTTGGGTGTGTCTAGGTTGGGCCTTGGGCCCAAGTGTGTGTGAGTGTGTTCATGGTGGGTGTGAGTTAATTTGTGATAAAAAAACTATAGACTATTATTTCCTTTTGCTTGTGGGGTTAATTTTTTTTTGGTCTGTCGTAATCATTTATCTACCTAGGTTTAAGGTTTGGGGGTCAGCAGGACTAGCACTCATTGTGGGCGTCAACTGCCACAACCAAGACTCGAACACGAGTCACACCTGCCCAAAGGAAGATACACTACCACTTGGCCAAGCCCATGGTGTGTTGTGGGGTTCAATCACATGGAAATTCATGAATGTTTTTTGCTTTCTTGATGGGTTCAATCACATAGAAACTCAGAGACATTAGCTTTTCTGTTTATTTGAGAGAGGTGCTCCATTTTAGAATAACGGAATCAACTGCTATAAAGAGAGTTTGTGTAAGAGGAAACCAAGCGGGTTGCTTTCCCTCACACACTTTAACTGCACTTGAACTGTGGTTATTATGTTTTAACTAAGAAAGTCTAATGAACATGAAATAACATCAAGTTCATAGAAAGTCTATTTATGTCTTTTACATTCTCTAATTGAACACAATTGTCCTTTTCAAATACAAAGATGTTCGTTTGTCAAATTTAATATGTTTATTTGTTAGGGTATGCATTTGAATGTATTCACAAGAATGACATTATTAGATTTGGTATACTCACCTTCTACTATTAAGTTTAGATAATATCAATTACATTGATCTAACAATATTTTACTGCATGTGTTAGACACTAACATATATATATATATATTTAATTTCATAAGATTTCTAATTGTTCACTCACATGCATTCCACTAGTGCTATATAAAAAGGCTGCAATTGGTTATTTGATGAATTACAGAAATACCCCCTTTGGACTACTATAATAAAAGTAACAAAACCAAAATAATATTAGAGATTATGGGTTAAAAGGGAAAGAATTCATCTACGCAGTCATCCCTCCTCCTATGATAATAGTAAAGATATATATATATATATGATTTGGAGACATGTGAAAATAAAACATATAGGTTCACATAGGCACACAGTTGTATGATCCATAGATCCAACGGTTGCTATCACACTCCTTTTATGTGAGAAAAAGGGTCTTTTCAAAATTTTGTATATAAAAAAAAAAAAGTAAAGATCTGTCTCCTTCCTTGGGAGGCATTTTTCCATTGATCTCTCTCTCTCTCTCACTCAGGTCAGCGACGCCCTATGATCCACAACTCAAAATTCCTAAACCGAGTTTCCAAAAGAGGGATTCCGATAGTGAGAACCTTTCTGCAACTCCACCTCTAATGCTCCTGCACAAGTTCTGCAAACCAATCGAGTTTCTTGAAATTAGTCTACTCTCTAATGGGGTGTTTGGATTGGATTTTATTAGACAAAAATCAATTATGATAAAATTGATTGTATAGAAATTAATGGTCAAATAATCATTTTTTCAAATAATAGTGTTAGGAAAATACGAAGTTGAGTCTCTCAACATCGTATTCTCGTAACACTATTATTTGAAAAATGATTATTTGATCATTAATTTCTACATAATCAACTTTATCAGAATTTATTTTTGGTTAAAAAAATCCAATCCAAATGCCTCCTAACCCTCAAATTGAAATTTGATTGTGGATTACAGATTGCAAATGGAGCTAGGAAACCATTTCTATGGTTTAGTGTGATGAAAAGCAAAAACTATGGCTTTTGCTCAAAATTTTATAAGTGACAGCCTAATAGCCCTTTGAATTCAGCCATAACTCCTTCTCTGCAAGAACTCTTAAGAATGCTTGGCTTCAGTTGATCATAAGTCCCATAATTAACCATTAATTTCAGCAAAAATTTCAACCAGAAAAGAGGAGAGATCTAGCACCTTCTACATTTTTTTGTGCCCATTACAAAATTCAAAACTTTTAGCAGTGGTTCAATACCATCACCATAAGACCTAAAACCGTTGCTACAACAACAAACGGTGGTTAACAAAACCGTCGTTAGTTACCTTGTCGGGGAAGCCTTTTTGCGGCACTCGTATTGGTGGTTATTTTTAGCAGCCGAAATAAAGTAATATTTCACGGGGTTTGCAACCGCCGTAGTTAACCTTTTAATAATCATATTAAATTGCCCTATTGCGGCGTAATAACGGCGATTCATCGCCACCATTTATATTAGATGTCATGGCGGTTTCACACTGCTGTAGTTGATTAAATATATCACGACTGTGATAAACCGATGTTATTTATATCATATAAGATGGCAGTTTTAAACTGCCGTGATTGATTAAATGTACTAGCGGGTGGCATGTGCGATGCACGTGAGAGCGAGGGGAAGGAGTTAACCATAGTTAATAGGAGTTAAAAGGGACACTGATAACCCGTGGGTGCGATTGAACTTGCTAGTGGCACGTGCGATGCACGTGAGAGCGAGGGGAAGGAAATAACCATAGTTAATAGGAGTTAAAAGAGACATGTGTTAACCCGCGGGTGCGATTGGCTGTGATTCTAAATAGATAGACGAGCAAGGGGTAGTTTGGGAATTAAAGTAAAACATTAAATCGAAGGCAAGGGGTAGTTTGGGAATGAAGTAAAACATTAAATCAACGTTTTGTTTTTAAATAAGGGTAGTTTGGGAATTTCAAAAAAATCATCTACGCATGCCTCTCGCATTATAATAGTAAAGATAACGGGGACTATAAACCATCGTTATTTATATAATATAATCAAGGGCGGTTAAAAACCGCTGTAATTAATTATTAAATATTAATATTAAAAATATATAGTGGCGGGTACAACCACCGCTATTAGTGAAATATTTTTTTTAAACATCCAATTATTTTTTACCTATATTGTTTGTATCGTCAGCAATATAAAAATAATTAACGCGTCTACAAACAATACTGTACTTGTAAGCAATATATAATAATTCTAATTAAATACAAAAAATCCATGTAATCAGAATACATGCCGAAACCTGTAATAATACAATTATAGATACATGCCCATAAAAAGTTTTAAAAAAAGTTCTGAGTAGTAAAAAATGAAAAAAAATCCTAAGCTAGTCGCCTAGCTCCCTCCTGGCGGCGGTGATCCAAAATCCGACAAGTGTGTGTTGCCAACTCCCTCCTACTAAAAACAATAATATACAATTTATTATTAGGATATCGAAATGATATGATTTAAGAATTTAATAATTGATTAGTATGTAAAGAAAAAACCCAGAGCAGATTTTTCATAGTTCTTAGTAACAGTTAGGCCTAAACCTACAACTGCGCACAAAATCCAAACCTGAGCTCAGATTTTGATGTGGTTTCTTCTGACGCGTGTATTTTGATCCAACCTAAGTTTGGAAATTCGTTTCAATGGAATCCAAGATCGTTTGCCTGATTTGAATACTGAGAGACCCAAACTCCATACTTTGAAACTATCATTTGACCTAAATCTACAATCATGCACTAAATCCTAACCGGGGCTCAGATTTTGATGCATTTCTTCTAACGCATGTATTTTGAGACAACCTAAGTGTGAGAATTGGTTTCGATGGAATCCGAGGTTGTTTGCCCGATTTGGGCACCAAGAGATCCGAAATCCATAGTTAGAAACTATAGTTTGGCCTAAACCTACAAACGCTCACCAAATCCAAATCGGGGCGAATTTTGATGCGGTTTCTTTGAACGTGTGTATTTCAACCCAACTTAAGTGTGAGAATTGCTTTTGATGGAATCCGAGGTTGTTTGCCTGATTTGATTACCAAGGGGCCAAATTCCCAATTTTCAAGTCTACTTTGGCCTAAACTTACATCCGCGCACCAAATCTAAACCAGAGCTTGGATTTTGAAGTAGTTTTTTCTAACGCGTGTATTTCGAGAAAACCTAAGTATAGGAATTGTTTTAGTTGGAATCTAAACTCATTTGCCCAATTTGGACACTGAGAAAACCGAAATCCATACTTAGAAATTATAGTTTGGCCTAAACCTACAAACGCCCACCAAATCTAAACCGGGGCTTGGATTTTGATGCGGTTTCTTCTAACGCTTGTATTTCAAGACAACCTAAGTGTGAGAATTGGTCTCGCTGGAATCCGAGCTCGTTTGACCGATTTGGGTACCGAGAGACCCGAAATCCATATTTAGAAACTATAGTTTGACCTAAATCTACAAACGCGCACCAAATCCAAATCGATGCTCGGATTTTGATGCGGTTTCTTCTAACATGTGTATTTCGATCCAACCTGAGTGTGAAAATTGGTTTAGATGAAATTTGAGGTTGTTTACCCGATTTAGGCACCGAGAAGCCGAATTTATAATTTTCAAGTCTACTTTGACCTAAACCTACATCTGCGCACCAAATCCAAACCGGGGCTCGGATTTTGATTCGGTTTCTTTTAATGTGTGTATTTCGAGACAAATTAAGTGTGAGAATTGGTTTTGTTGGAATCCGAGTTCGTTTGCTCGATTTGGGCAACGAGATGAGAAAAATTCGTACTTCGAAACTATAGTTTGGCCTAAACCTACAACCGAGCACAAAATCTAATTCATTGGATGCGGTTTCTTCTGACATGTGTATTTTGATCCAACTTAAGTGTGGAAATTCGTTTCGATGGAATCTGAGGTCGTTTGCCTGATTTAGCCACCGAGAGGCCCGAAATCCATACTTAGAAACTATAGTTTGTCCTAAAACTATAAACGCGCACCAAATCCAAATCGAGGCTCGAATTTTAATGCGGTTTCTTCTAACGCGTGCATTTCAAGATAACCTAAGTGTGAAAATTGGTTTCATTGGGATCCGAGCTTGTTTGTCTGGTTTGGGCACCGAGAGGTCCGTAATCCATACTTAGAAACTATAGTTTGGCCTAAACCTATAAACGCGCACGAAATCCAAATTGGGGCTCGGATTTTGATGCGGTTTCTTCTAACACATGTATTTTGAGACAACCTAAGTGTGAGAATTGGTCTCGTTAGAATCCGAGCTCGTTTGCCCGATTTGGGCACCGAGGGACTCGAAATCCATACTTAAAAACTATAGTTTAACCTAAACCTACAAACGCTCACCAAATCCAAATCGTGGCTCGGATTTTGATGTGGTGTCTTCTAACGCATGTATTTTGACCCAACTTAAGTGTGAGAATTGGTTTCGATGGAATCCGAGGTTGTTTGGCCGATTTGGGTACCGAGAGGCTGAAATCCTAATTTTCAAGTGTACTTTGGCCTAAACCTACACCGTGTATCAAATCCAAACTGGGGCTTGGATTTTGATTCGGTTTCTTCTAACGCGTGTATTTCAAGACAACTTAAGTGTGAAAATTGGTTTTGTTGGAATCCGAGTTCTTTTGCCCGATTTGGGCACCGAGAGGAGGAAAATTCATACTTAAAAACAATAGTTCGGCCTAAACCTACAACCGGACACAAAATTTAAATCAGGACTCAGATTTGGATGCAGTTTCTTCTAACGTGTGTATTTCGACCCAACCTAAGTGTGGAAATTCGTTTCAATGGAATCAGAGGTCGTTTGCCCGATTTGGCCACCGAGAGGCCCAGAATCCATACTTAGAAACTATAGTTTGCCCTATAACTACAAACGCGCACCAAATTCAAACCGGGCTCAGATTTTGATGCAGTTTCTTCTAATGCATGTATTTCGAGATAATATAAGTGTGGGAATTGGTCTTGTTGGAATCTGAGGTCGTTTACCCGATTAGTAAGTACTGTTCAGATTAGGCGGGAATCCAAGAAATCCTTCATCTTTGGGAATTGGTTGCAAAATGATAGCACTCCTCTAGCCATCCACAAAATATCTTACTTTTCTTTTAGATTTAGTTGACTTTCATCAAGCTCCTTGATTTTCAAAATCCGCCCAAAATAGTGTTCCCATGACCAAAATAGGTTTTCTCATTTTTCTAAATAGAAACATCAATATAGCACACTTCTTCTTTCTAATTCAAGAAAGTTTCATCCTTTTTATACCAAAATCACATTCATTCATATCTTGTTAAGATTCTCCACTCATGTGTGAGAGAATCTTTCTATATTTGGTCTTGAGCTTTGGCCTTGGGCTTTAACTTGAGAATTGGCTTCTTGGACTTGGGCTTTATATGTTGATTTCCATGAAACTTCTTTACTTGAATTCCCTACATGAAATAACATAAAAGTGCTTATAATCCATAATCTATAAATGCGGAAACAAGTTTAGAATATAGACTTTAAATCCTGAATTCAGACTAGAAAGGACATTAAAGTGTTACAAAATAACTAGTTTTGAGTGTACTTTTGTACACTCATCACACCCCCAACCCGAATATTGCTAGTCCCTAACAATAAATTAACTCTTAAGCAAATCTCTTAACCAATTGTTCTTCATGAGTATAAGTTAAAGCATTCGTTTTGCAAGAGATTCATCATGACATCCAAGTTTCTCCATTGATAAGCAAACTCAGAATGTGTGTGCTAGGTTCATAATCATTCTTGTCAACAAACCCAAAACACATATAAATAAGAGAGGCATCTAGAAAAAAGCTTTCACTTTAAATCTCACAAGGATTTAAAATCACTCAGAATAATGCACTTAGAGATTTTTCGGGTCTTCTCTCAAACATTAGAAGAATATAATGCAAGAGCTGAAACAAGTAACAATAAGTTATCAAGGAGAGAATGTCATCAATTGGAAACTCCTCCTTTCACACCACAAATCCATCTAAGATCAAATGGTTGGTAATAAGGGTTGTAATGGGGCTAAGAGGTAGAGTTTATAAGAAAGAAGGGATAAAGATAATCAACAAAAATCAGGTATATACTAGGAATATCGATACATCTTCATTATGAAACAACTATTCCAAACATTCATAAATTCATCATTCTCTTGGTTTTTCTTCTTTTTCAATTCAGAACTTCCTTATTTATTTTTCTCTTTTTCTAATTTTTTCCAATGTAGAACAAAACTTGTACTTCTGCTTTTTCAAAACATTTTTTTAGAGTATTATCCTAACTGGATTTTCCATAACCTAAACTTGTAGTTCCTTTTGAATTTTCAATTCCACTCGAATTTTCAATACACTTGAATTTCCAATACCACAAAAGTACCATCTCTAGCATAAACTCCGGTTTAAAAGGTAATGAAATGTATAAAATAGGCTCAATTCCAATGTGGAGTGGGTAAAAAAATTGTGGTTTTATCAAGAAAGGCTTTTTTTAGGCTCAAAGTGGCTCCTATTGTTAATGATAAGGGTTGGCTTGAAAGGCTCAAACTTTCTAAACTGACATTCATCATTTCTCAGGCAATTCAACCAAACAAACCACTAACCGTGTAATGACATCCCCAATGGATAACCAAGTCAAGAACAATAATGAAATCAATAAGGGAATAATGTCGTATGAATAAAAACACTGAATAGTAATAATAATTCGCTCCAAAAAACGAGAAAGACTCAACAGCTCACAGGTGTTATAAGTTTTGGCTGAAACCTGAGATGTCTTCTTAAAGTATGCATTTAACAACCAATATCCACTATGGCTCATGTGCACAAGAAAAATTTTGATTTTTGCTTATAACAGATGACAAGAATAGTATAGATGAGTCAATTAAAACACCATATTTTCATGCTCAATTGTAAAGCCACAATTCACAGAAAAAGATATGACAAAGATATTTGACTATCTCCCCCCAACCTATATCTGACATTGTCCTCAACGTTTCATAAATGAATATAAGACAAGTTAAAAGGAACATAGAGAAGGGGAAGATAGCACCTGAGACTTTGAGTGAACTTTGAGTATCGGGAACCTAAAAGGTTATCTCAAAACAAAACAAAACTAATATACAGTAATGCGGAGACTCACGAAGGAAAGTCAATCCCGGTAGACGGGATCTGCAAGAAGGATAATATCCTCTTCGGAGAGAAGCCTCTCTAGAGTGGGCTTGAGTACTTGACCATTTACTTTAAAAATTATGCCATCTCGAGGGTCTTCGACCTCAACTGCCCTTTGATCAAATACTCTTTTAAAACGACGGGGCCATGCTATCTAGACCTTAATTTTTCCGGATGCTTATGGAGACTAAAATCATACAAGTACACCTTTTGATTTGGTTCAAAATATTTTCTCAAAATTCTTTTATCATGAAAAACCTTCATCTTGTATTTGTAGATTTGAGCTCTCTCATAAGAGTCATTTCGGAACTCCTCTAATTCAGTTAATTGGAATTTTCGTAACTTCCCAAACTCTCTTAATTCAAAATTAAAGGCTTTAATGACTCAAAAGGCTTTATGCTCAAGCTCCACAAGAAAGTGACAAGGCTTGCCAAAAACAAGCCTATAAGGGACATACCAAGGGGAGATTTATAAGTTGTATGGTATGCCTAAAGCGCATTGGTTAGTCTTAAAGACTAATCCTTGTGGTCGGGATTAACTGTCTTTTTAAGCATTTATTTTATCTCCCTATTGGCAAGTTCTAATTGGCCACTTGTTTGGGGTTGGTAAGAGGTGGAAACTGTATAAACAATTTCATACTTTTTCATTAAGGCCTCAAAAGGTCTATTATAAAAGTGGGTGCCTTGATCCCTAATGATGGCATGTGGCATTCCGAATCTGGACAAAATATGTTCTTTTAAGAATTTAATAACAGTCCTATTATCATTAGTTTTGCAAGCCACGGCCTCAACCTAATTGAACACATAGTACACAACAACTAAAATATAGAGATAACCAAAAGATGGGGGAAAATGGCACATAAAGTCAATACCCCAACAATAAAAAATTTAAACTACTATAATGGGGTTTAGGGGTATCCTATTCTTGTGAGAAATTGCCCCCAACTTTTAGCATCTATCATAAGAACAATATAATTTATCAGTGTCTTTAAAGAGGGGGGCAATAAAATCCACACTGTAAAATTTTTGTAGTAGTCTTCTTCATAGAAAAGTACCCACCATATGCCTCAGAATGAAAAAAGTTTAAAATATTCATAAATTCGTCATTAGGAACACACCTCCTCATAATTTGGTCGGGGCAATATTTAAACAATTAGGAATCATCCCAATAAAAATTGTGTATGTCAACCAAATTTTTTTGCTTATCTTGGGTATTCCAATTCAGTGGTATCTCTCATGCAGTAAGATAATTAACAATGGAAGCATACCATGAAAGGTTTGAGATAGAAAATAAATATTCATCTAAAAATTCATCATGAATAGGCATTGTTTTCAAATTATTTCACAAACAAGTCTTGATAGGTGATCAGCCACCACATTCTCCACGTCCTTTTTATCTTTAATTGTGATAAAAAAAAAATCATGCAATAGTAAAATCCACCTAATGAGTCGTGATTTAGCATCCTTTTTTGTATGAAGGTACTTAAGCACCGCATGGTCCGTAAGGATACAAATGGGTGAACCAATCAAATAGGCATGAAGTTTACTTAAAACAAATACTATAGCTAGCAACTCTTTTTTAGTTGTTGTATAATTCATTTGAATACTGTTAAGGGTTCTACTAGCATAGTAGATCACACATGGTTTCTTGTCTCTCCGTTGTCCTAAAATTGTTCTCACATCATAATCATTAGCATCACACATAATTTCAAAAAGAAGGTTCTAATCAGGTGGTTGCATTATGAGAGTGGACATAAGTTTACCAATTAGCTTTATAAAGGATTATTGGAATGCTTTAGTCCAGTCCAAGAGGGCATCCTTGAGAATGAGACTACATAAAGGTCTAGAAATAACTGAAGTCTTGTATAAATCTCCTGTAAAAACCAGCATGACCACGAAAAGATCTCACATCTTTTACGGTCTTGGGGATGGGCAAATTTTGTATTAATTCAATTTTGATTTGTCTACTTTTATCCCCTTAGAAGAGACAATGTGGACTAGAACAATTCTAAAAGATACCATAAAATGGTACTTCTCCCAGTTAAGCACAAGATTCTTTTCTTCACACCTAATCAATACCCTTTCCAAATTAAGCAAACAAACATCAAAAGAATCTCCAAAGACTATAAAGTCATCCATGAAGACTTCCATATAATCTTCTACTATGTCACTAAATATACTCATCATGCATCTTTGAAAAGTGGCTGGGGCTTTGCAAACCCAAAATGCATCTTTCGAAAGGAATAAGTACCAAAAGGACAAGTAAAAGTAGTCTTATCCTACTCTTCCAATGCAATTTTTATTTGATAATAACCAGGATAGTCATCTAAAAAGCAATAAAAGGAATGCCTATCTACCATTTCCAATATTTGATCAATGAAGGGTAAAGGAAAGTGATCTTTTCAGGAGGCAACATTTAATTTTCTATAATCAATGTACATGCGCCACCCGGTCACTAATTTAGTGGAGACTACCTCTCCAAGCTCATTCTGCACAACAATGACTCTTGACTTCTTAGGGACCACCTGCGTAGGACTAACTCATTTACTATCGGTAATTAGGTAAATGATACCTGCATCCAATAGTTTTAAACTTCAGATTTTACAACTTCTTTTATAGTAGGGTTTAGTCTGCGCTGAGGTCTCTAGAAGCCTTAGCCTCTTCTTCAAGATTTATTTTGTGGGAATAAACTAAAGGGCTTATTTTCTTAATATCTACTATAGTCCACCCAATAGTAGATTTATGATCATTTAAAATTTTAAGCAATTTACCTTCTTGGATCTAAGATAATTCAGAATAAATTACAACAAGAAAAGTATCATCTAAGCCTAGAAAGGTATGTTTCAAACCATTAGGCAATAGCTTAAGCTCCAGATTTGACACTTCAACATTGGAAGGTAGAGACTTTGGCTTTTCCTTATGTAGCTCCTCAAATCTTGGTTACCAACCTTTTATCCATGTTCAGCAAGCTAATTGTTGTCGAAAGAATTAATATCAATTTGAGAATTAATAAGATGAGTTTCAAGAAAGTTAGAAGAATTTGGCGATTCGAACTCTTCTTGCACAACTGCTTCAATCCAATTTGTAGTTTCGCACTCATCATGTCCCTGCAATTGTTTGCCTATATTAAAAATATTAATCTCCAAGATCATATTTTCAAAGGACAATTTCATTAGCCCATTCATGGAATTAATCAAAGCATTAGATGTAGCATGAAATGGTCTACCAAGAATAATTGGAATTTTAGAATCAATATTCACCACAGATTGTGTGTCAAAGATAAAAAAATCAACAGGATAATAAAATTTATCTATTTGGACCAACACATCCTCTACTACCCCCTCGGTTTCCTTACAAATCGGTCAGCTAATTGTAACATCACAGTAGTGAGTTGTATTTCTCCTAGGCCAAGTTGTAAATAAATTGAGTAGGGCATTAAATTAACACTTGCCCCAAGATCAAGCAAAGTTTGTTAATGTCGTGGTCCCCAATAATACAAGAAACTATAGGGCACCGGGGGTCTTTATATTCGAGAGGAGTTCTATCTTGAATTAGAGCACTTACCTTTTTTGTGAGGAAAGTTGTTTTCTTCACATGATGCTTTCTTTTAATGGTGCATAAATCCTTCAAAACCTTGGCATAAGTGAGCACTTGTTTGATAACATGCAGAAGTGGGAGATTTATTTTCACTTGCTTAAGATTTTCTAAAAATTCAGTATTACAATCCAATTTCCTTGATGATTTTAAGGCTTGAGGAAAGGGCACAGAGATGGGACTTTGAACTACCTCACTAGTTTCGGGCACATCAACATCATTATTACTCATGTAATTGGTTTCATCCTCCGACTCTTTGGTAGCGTTAAGGATGTCTTTTGTTTTTCCACTAAGAGTAGTAATGACATTAATCTGCTCAAATTCTTTCTTTTCGAGGGTAGAGCCTTGTTTCATGTGTTGATCTTGAGGTTTTGTTGAGTTTGGGAAGGAAATCTCCATTTCTCATTAAAACTTAAAGAATTAGTCAACTTAGATACATGAATTTTAACTTTCTTAAATTTCTCAGCCATTTGATTAAACAATGCTTCAAATTTTTGATTTGTTTTATTTTGAATATTTATAAAAGCATGTAATATTTCCTCAAGAGAACTCCTAGATGATGATGGTGCATTAAGTGCAGGAAATTGAGTTACAGTGAAATTTTTAGGAGGCATCTATTGTTGAGGAGTTTGAGAATTATTACTCCAACTAAAGTTAGGATGATTTTTTCAGGCTGGATTATAAGTCTCAGAGTAGGGTGAATAGGGCTTCCTGTAATTGCCCATGACATTACAATGTTTCTCATACATCCTTCTCCTCTCCTGGAGTGTTGGACACTCTTTTGTAGAATGCTCAGTCTCATGACAAACCTCACAAATCTGTCTGGTCTCTCCCTGATAAACAGGGGTGGTTGCCATTTTTTCTTTTATTCTCAGAGTCTCAACTTCTTAGTTAAGCTCTCCAATCTAGCATTTAAATGATCATCTTCTCTTAGGTGAAAAATCCCTCCACTAGAAGGAGTGGGGGTAGATCTAGACCTATTAATGCTTTCAATAGCACTAGTCCTGTCCAAGTATAGACTTTTTTAGCCAAATCACTCGGGTAATCCATGGCCTGATCGGGGTCTTTTTGGAAAATTTCTCATTACACATCATCTCAATAAATTGACTCTCCTTAGGAGTAAGACCTTCATATAAGTAACTCACTAGGTACCAGCTTCATACCCATGATATGGACATAAACTTAAAAGATCTTTGTACCTTTCCCAGGCTAGGTACAAAGTCTCACTCTATTTTTGAGTGAAGGTAAAAATATCTCTTCAAAGCATCCGTTTTATGATTAGGAAAATATTTATGACAAAATGCTTGAGTCATCTCAGCCCCTGACTCGATCGACCTAGGCCTCAAAGAATAGAACCAGCTTTTTTCTCTATCCTTTAGAGAGAATGTAAAAAATTTGAGTCTGGTAGCATCTATGATGCCTAGTTGATTGTGAAATGTGGCTACCACCTCTTTAAATTCTCTAATGTGCACATATAGATTTTCATTATCTAAACCATGAAAAGTAAGGAGGAGTTGAATCATCCCGAGTTTAAATTAAAGTATTGCTCATTAAGAGGAAATATAATGCAAGAAGGTGTGGCAGCCCATGTGGGATGTAAGTGCTCATGAAGATTTTTTACTTGATGATCCTCATGCTCACTCATTGTGCTTAAAGTGTGTGTAGAATTAGATGTAACAAAATCAGATTTCAGGGATGTATCAACTAAAATTGTAAAGAGAGTTTCAGATTCTTCGGTCTCTTTACAAATCAACCTAATTCGTTCCAGTATCGATACATGCACAAAGTAAAATAAGAGAATCAACTAAACTAATAAAGCAATTAAAAGAGAAATTAGCAAGATTAACGCTTCAATAAGTCAATTTAGCAAACCTCTTCCGGGAAAAAAATATACATATGCTCCTTAGCTTTCGCCTTGCTCCCTGGCAATAACGCCAAAATTTGATGTCGCTCAAAGATATGCGATACTTTGCATTACAGTAAAGAAGTTGTCGATAAACAGAGATCAATGAAGATAAGGAACAATAGTAGAAAGGCGTGTGTAGAATTTTTGGTAGAGAAAGTTTAATCAATTTAAGGAGAATATAAGTGCAAGAAAGCGTCAAGGCATTGGGTTTTCTCCTCTTAATGGTGTAATGTCAATTTGACTAATCCAAGGTATGTCAATTGAGGGTTTCACATCCCAAACCCTCAATCTGAAGATTTAGAAATTTAGATTATAATAAAAAGCTAAAATTGATTTTTAATCAATTATTCAAAACAAGTTTTAACTTAAGCCTGCACTTTATCAGAAAAACTCAAGGACGACGATATACGTGGATGCTATCGTAGCAAAGAATAATATCCGCTAAGATGTAGGTTCTTCGTTTGAAAAATTAAGTACTCTTACTCAACTACGACAAAAGTCTGACTGAACTCGTGAAAAAGTTTAAATCCAAGAGATTCAATTGAAAGAGAGATCAAACAAGAAGAATTATCAATATAGAAATCATAAACATTTAAAATATTTAATGGATTAAATTAAACTAACATCACCTCATTAAAAGAATTTTACCCTAGCCAAGGCTAGGGATTTAGCAATCCATACAAAGGGAAAACTAAAATAATACTAATAAAAAAGAGGAGAAGATTAGATCTCTAATAGAACCCCCTTTGTACGTTTATATATACTAAAGGGAAAAAGAAAAAGACAAAGAAAGATTATAGGAAACTTCTAATTACAAAATCCAACCAACATAACACTTTTCCTTAACTTGACAAAGTGTTTTGACCTCCTAAATGTCTAAATAAGGAGATCTTTGTGAAATACAATTTTGTTATCCTTTGAATCTGCTTTTCAAAACATCCAGTCTTGCCTTAATCCAATTTTTGAGTCAAATGTTATGAGAAAATTAGTAAGTACTGTTCAGATTAGGTTGGAGTCCGGGAAATCCTCATTCTTCTTTGGGAATTGATTGCTAAATAATAGCACTCCTCTAGACATTTACAAAATTTCTTATTTTTCTTGTAGATTTAGTTAACTTCTATTAAGCTCCTTACTTGAATTCCAAAATCCGTCCAAAATAGAGAGTTCCCGTGACCAAAATAGGTTTTCTCCTTTTTCTAAAATAGGAACATCAATATAGCACACTTCTTCTTTCTAATTCAAGAGAGTTCCATCATTTTTATGCAAAAATCACATTCATCCATATCTTGTTAAGATTCTCCACCAATGTGTGAGAGAATCTTTCTATACTTGGTCTTGCACTTTGGCATTGGGCTTTGACTCTTTGACTTAAGACTTGGCTTCTTGGACTTGGGCTTTACCTGTTGAATTCCATGAAACTATTTTACTTGAATTCCCTGCATGAAATAACATAAAAATGCTTAGAATTCATAATCTATAAATAGGGAAACAAGTTTAGAATATAGACTTTAAATCCTAGATTCATACTAGAAAGGACGTTAGAGGGTTACAAAATAACTAGTTTTGAGTGTACTTTTGCACACTCATCACATCGCTTCCGCCATTCCCAACAAACTAGTATCAGAGTAAGAGGTTTAGAATGACGACAAAGACTTTGGGATCCAAATTCAAAGCGGAGAAATTCGATGAAAGTAAAAATTTTAGGTTATGGCAAATCAAATTTTATGACTTGTTGATCCAACAAGGCTTGCACAAAGCATTAAAGGAAAATGATAAAAAGCCTAAAAATTTGAAGGATGCAGATTGGAAGGACTTTGATTTGAAGGCGATGAGTGTGATCCGTCTATGTCTAGCAGATGAGGTATTAAACAATATTCTTGAAGAGGAGATGTCTTCAGAACTTTGGTTGAAGTTATAAAGTCTCTACATGATGAAATCGCTCACTAACAGGTTATACTTGAAGCAAAGGTTGTTTACACTCAAGATGATAGAAGGTACGAAAATTTCCGATCGTCTTAATGAATTTAGTAAGATAACTACTGAGTTAACGAGCATTGGTGTGAAACTTGATGAAGAGGAAAAAACCCTACTCCTTTTTACTTCCCTACCTCCTTTGCTTGAGCACATCCATACTACGTTATTCTACGCAAATGAGGATATTGATTTAGAAGATGTTATTGCTACTCTTCTTTCTAATGAGTTGAAAAAGAGTACACAAAATAGTGAAAGTCATGAGCAGGCTTTACTAGGAGAGGGAAGGACAAAGACTAACGGGCTTAGAAAGGTTTACAGATCATACAAGAATGTTGAGTGCTATTACTGCCATAAGAAAAAGTATATAGCTAGATATTGTCGGTTAAAGAAAAGTGAGGAGGTGGAGGAGGAAAAAAAACCCTCTAGTACAGCCAATGTGGCTGATGAAGATTTTAAAGATTCGGACGATGATCCCATGGTCCTTTCGATTACTACAACTAATGGTTGGTCTAAGGACAATTGGATTCTTGATTCTGGTTGTTCCCATCAGGTATGTCCAAATAGGGACTGGTTTTCTACCTACAAAAAGGTTGAAGATATCATTATCTTAATGAGTAATAATACACCCTGCAAGATTCTTGGGATATGGACAATCAAAATAAAAATGCACAATGGTGTGGTGAGGACTTTGACGGGAGTGAGGCATGTCCCAGATCTAAAGAAAAATCTGATTTCTTTGAGCGCTTTAGACTCCCAGAGGTGTAGATTTTATGCAAAAGGTGGAGTGCTAAAGGTTCGAAAATAGGCCTCGATTGTGCTGATAAGTACGTAGAAGAGGTAGTAACTTTTATATGTTGCAAGGAAACACAAATTTTTGTGGAGAATCTAAGGCAAAGAAAGCTTCTATTGTTCCTAATTCTAGCCCGACAAAGGAGGCGCGAGTTTTGACAAGCAATGTGTATTTGCATTTGAAGATGAAGGCGGCTGAATATATGACATTCAGCTTTGATGATGATTTGCAGGTGGAGTCGAGGAATCCACATCTCTCTCAATAGGATGAAAGAGTTTGGGTGACGTCTAAAGGATTGATTAGACTTACTCCAAGTTCGGCGAGGTGGAGCCTTGTATTCGGTTTGAATTATGTTGGTGAAAGTGAGATGACACATCAAATGGTGTTCATGGGATTCTCGCCAAGGTGGAGAATTGTAGGATTTTTGGCTTGAATCTGGAGTAGGTGATCAATTGGCCAAAGATGGCAATCGATCGACCTTGGGCGATCGATCACCCACAGTGGGCGATCAATCGGTGGAGCGTTGTTTGAGTTCTGGGAAATTCCTATTTTCAGTTTTGGAGTGTTTTATCTTTTGGGAAACTCCCATTTTGATAGGTTTTCGTTTCTTCCTTGTTTGGGGTCTCTTTTGGCTATAAATAGAAAGGCTTGGGGATTAGGATTTGTGAGGTATAAGAAAGTAAAATTGTCATAGCTAGGGTTTGGGTTGAGAGAA
The DNA here is from genome assembly GCA_015143295.1 of Tetracentron sinense. Lineage (NCBI taxonomy): Eukaryota > Viridiplantae > Streptophyta > Magnoliopsida > Trochodendrales > Trochodendraceae > Tetracentron > Tetracentron sinense. The sequence continues at coordinate 41,506,597 of CM026563.1, forward strand.
CAAGAAGACTTGTGTGAGAGACAACATTAAGGGCTTTCCTTGGGTTTTGATCTTCATTGTGGGTTCTTCTTTTTTCTTTTGTATTATTCTCTTGGATTAGTGAAGATATTGGTGTGCTTGATCGTGGACATAGGCATTTAGGCCGAACCACGTATATCTTGCTTTGTGGTATGTTTCTTGTTTGCTATATTTATTTCTCCATTGTCGTTGATTCTATCCTAAGGGATTTTCGCACAAAAATTTGGTATCAGAGCTTGTGTTTCTGGTTTTGGGGTTGCAGATTTGAGATTTGCAAGGCTATCGGGGTTGTAGCATTTATGACAGTTTTGAGGCCGTAGTTCGAGGTGGAGTTTTTCCTGTGAAGCTGATGGAGTTTGCACAATTGGAAGAAAATTTTACATTACTGAAAGAGAGATGACACATCAAAGGATGTTCGCAGGATTCTCACCAAGGTGGAGATTTGAGGGGATTTTTTGCTCGAATAGGGCAAACCCCAACATGGGCAATCGATCGCTAGTCGATGAGTTTTAGACGGGCTAGAATTTGAGTTGCTTTTGGAGACTTCTACTTGGAATAAGAAGTTGCCTTTTCGTGGAAATTAGAATTTGGGAAATTCTAATTGAGTTAGGACTCATTCCTTGCCTATAAATAAACCTAGGGTAAAGGCTTATAGAGAAAACCTAGAATGTAAGAACCTTAAGAAGAGGAGAAAAAGCTACGGAGATGTGAGGTGTGGTAGGGCATCTCCTATATATGGAAAGCCCTTGTTAGATCTTGGGTGCAGAAGAGGGTTCTCACGGCTTATCTCGGTGTGCTCTCAATGGTGGAGAGTATTAGTTTCAGTGTACTCTCAAGGGAGGAGAGATTCTTAGTTTGGGTTTTGTGTCTCCTTTGTCCTAAAAGAGGTAGTACTTCGGTCAGATTCGAATTGGAGAAAGTGAACAAAGATGTGGGCGGTGTGAGAGCCTTTCAGAGTTGTGGTAGGGTCTTTGAGTGTGTATTCTCTGTTTATATGTTCTCTTGTAATCTCTCTATATAGTAGTGAAGATTTCCTGGACCATTTCTAGTGTGGACATAGCCCTAAATGGGTGAACCACGTTTTGTCTTGTGTATTGTATGTTTGTCATATTATCTTGAGAATACCCTTGATAGCATCGCTTCCGCCATTCCCCAACATCATCAACGTAAAATATAGAGTCTAACATCCTAATTTATACTTTTTCCAGACCTAGAACAATACAAAAGAAAACCCATTTTCTTTTCATGAACCATTCCACAAATTAAATGACATTGGTTAAATTTCTGATTCTAAAACTAATTTTAGAAGAGAAACAAATTATAGCAGAGTATTTTAAAACCCAAAAGACACCAGCCTACATATTAGTCTTTCATCACCCGTGAATCCCATACTTTAACGAAATCAAACGATGGATAGAGTGCATGAAATGGGAAAATCCAAAAAAAAAAAAATCTTCCATCTCCATTATAAATGTAATTGAGAGAGTTGAGAGAGAGAGAGAGAGAGAGCTCTTACTAGTGGCGAGCCACAGGATAAAATCGATCAGAAAGCAGGAGATAGGGTGCTGGTGCCAGAAAAGTGGACGGAGCCGCTGGAGAGAGCAAAGAGCAGAGGGGTGGCTGCCGTGGTGGTGGTGGAGCCACTGGAGAGAGCAAAGAGCAGAGGGGTGGCTGCCAGAAGGTGGCCGATGATGTACGTAGAGCTACTGGAGAGAGCATAGGTGGCCGGCGATGGGAGAGAGTAGAGAGTAGGGAGCAGTGAGGAAAGGAAGAGGAAAAGAGGATGGAAATAGGAAAAGAAGAGTGAGGAAAGGAAGAGGAAAAGAGGATGGAAATAGGAAAAGAAGAGGGAAAGATTGGGGCACTAAATCCGTAAATACAAGACCTTTAACGGCGGTTTCTAAAACTGTGCTAAAGGTCCTTAAAAACTACTTCTATTGGCCTAGCAAACTGGTTTCAGAGGTGGTTTCTAAACCCCCCAGCCCTTCTTCCATAGGGCTGGGCATGGGCACCCCTTGCCTAGCCCGCTCCTATATAAGTTGTTTCTTAAATGTTTTTATTCTTTCAAAAGTTTCTCTAACGGTGAAGAGAGAGAGGTTTGAATTTCTCATTAAGGGTCCCACTCTCATGTTTGAATGTTTATAAGCGGCACTATTTATACTTCAATCTACCAAATTGCCACTGAGATAAGGGCCAATATTCGGTGCAGTTTGAGAGTATGGGTAAGGTGTATTCAACCAAACCCAAATGACCAAACCCAACCTTACTATTTATTAGGGTGCAAGTATGCAATTGGGGTACATTGGGTTGGCTTTGGAGCCAGCTCAAACTCGAACGGGACAGTGTCCACCAACCCAACCCCACTTTCATTACAACATGCCTAGGATAAGTTGTTGTCGTTCATTTCTTGAATGATCTCTTCCTTCCCGTCCTTTGGCCCCGCCTGGACTTGCTCTGGCCCTTCATGGGAGTTTAAGGTGATGCCTAACACATTCTCCTGACTCAACCAAATCTTTCACCTAGATATTCTATTCTAGACTTGCCTTACGCATTAGATTTATGGTTCCTATTTTTTTCTTAGAATTTAAATAGGTGGCAACTCTTGTCTTTGGTAAGTTATAATATTTTTCTTTGCAAATTTTCCTAATTTGAAATGGTGCTAAATTTTCATGTCCACTGAAATCTTTTTTTTTTTTCTTGTTCTTTCCTTCTATTTTAACAAGTTTGTTTGATTTGAGAAAAGGGAAGTGATTGAAAACTCTAGTTAGTAGGTACTTCCGAGAACCAAGGCCGCAAGATTGAAAATCCAAATGTGCGGGCCCTCAAGTGGAGCCCACCATTTAAAGAATATGCAACTTGTAGCCGTTTGATTTTCAAACGTGAGGCCATGCTCATGATAGTACTTACTATCGAGAGTTTTCAATCACTTTCCTTGAGAAAATGAGTGCAAGTTACAGCACAGTCCACCAAAAAATTCATCCATCAAAGCATTAAAATTATCCAACCGGGAACCGTAATCGGTCATCTAGCCGGTTCCCAACATCTCAAAACTGGGAAACTTTAAAAACCGTCTTTATTTGAATGAACCAGTGTAACTGGACGATTGAACTGATAATTGGTAGTCGGTTCGAAGAATCGGACGGCTCCTTACCAATTTGCCAGATCTGTTTTTAGGTAGTATTTCCAGCCAAATGGTTGGAAAAAAATAAAAATTTGGGTTTTCACACCTTTACATATAAAAGGTGAGAGAGGGTTAGGTTTCGTACTTAGATTTTTTATTTTTTTACCTGAATGGAATGGACAAACTTCTAGTTGTGTATGATAAAGGATGTAAAAGTTGGCTTACCTTCTTCATCAAACCCTTCTTCCTTTTCTTGAAGGTGGCTCTCAAGCTTAACCTTCTTCCTAGCCATGGCTAGAGGTTATATAGTAGGCTATTGGGAATGAACGAAGGAGATAACGAAGGAGGTGTTGTGGCTTTCGGCCTAAACACTTGGTGTTACAAAGGAGAGAAAAATAAGAAAAATTGATTTCTTGGCCCAAGAGACCGTACACTTACACTGAAGAGAAAGGCCTCGTATTCTTTCTGGCAGATGCCAAAAAAGTGGTCTCAGGCTACCACAATGAATGCGTCATATGGCAGAGAAGTAATTTCATTGTTTCCCATGTTTTGACTTCTCCACATATTATACGACATGTGACGATAAAGTGGTGAGAAAAAAAGGGAGAAATATCAAGTGGGGAGAAGTCAAAATTATGAGAGAAAATGAAATGAAGTATTCCCCTTTTATGCCACATGTCGTATAATCTGTGGTGACCCAAGATCATTTTTCTGACATCTGCTAGAGTCCGAGGCCAAAGAGATGATAGAAAATCTTGTACTATAGTGTAGACTGAGCAAAGGCAAAGTAGAAAATTGTGTATGGTACAGTGTTCAAATTGATGTGATGGTACAATTAAGATGTGATGGTATAGTTACCACTTCAGACAACTCATTATTCATTGCGTTTTAGTGATAGATTGTATTACCACCATAAACGGTTGCCTAGCCAGTTCGAAGGCTGTCCTGTTATTAAAACGTTGTATTACCACCATAAAGACACAGCCCATTAGTCAATGGTAATTGATTAAAAAGTCTCAATAGTAGTTACGATTGAAGTGATTGAAAACTCTCGATAATTGATGGGAAGCGATTTTGTCTAATCTGGATCGAAAACTCTCGATAATTGATGGGAAGCGACTTTGTCCATACTTCTGATAACAAGCCTTTCTTCTAAGGTGCAAGTGTCCATTCAAAATGCTCTATCACCGAGTCCCACAAATTAAAGGTTTGGAATAGTAGTTCTCTCCGAGTGGAAAAACTAAGTAGGATGATGTGAAGGATGAATTAGGCTATTCAGAGGCTTCAAGCATCAAGTGGAGCAAACCATTTAATTCTTTTGTGCCTTTGTGCCATTAGATTTGCAATTGGGAGGCCATGCTCTCGATAGCAGGTACTATCTAGAGTTTTCAATCAGTTTCTTTAGTGTGAACTGCAGTCGTTCAGCCAGAAGTCTATGATATCCAATCATAGAAATGGTCAAAACACTCCCAGTTTCCGGGAAAATCTATGAAGAAGATAGCCATAACTTCAATCACCCCCCTTATCTCCAGACATGCATGTGAGGTTCAAATCCTACGTTGTAAGGGGTTAGCTCGTGAAACCTGCATCAACTTTGGCCCAGTAGGCCCTGGCTACCAACAACCCAGGTTAGTAGGACAGAATTCTCTCTGCCTATCCTATCGGGCCACATCTATCATGTCATACCCTGTTAAAAAAAAATAATTTAAAAATCTAAAATCCTCTCTCTTGCATGTCATTCCAAACTTCCAGATTAGGGGCATTGTTCCTATGTCAATTAGACCCTACTAGGTCATCTGCATGCTTTTTAGTTACCTATTCCGACACTTACTCCGTACATTTCAATCATTTCAGAAGTAGACCCTGAGTCAAGCACGTATCTGAAAAGTAACACCAGTTGATACTTGATCATCCGATTGCAGCATGGACCCTCGAGATGACCAAGAGACTGACCCTGACACACTATTATCAGAGAGATCAACACCTTGTTAAGTAGTTGCATTATTATTGCATAAATTTGAAAGCGAGCATCCAAAGTTAATTTAGAAATTTGGAAGTAGTTTTGTGTCTCTAAGTTACATCTATACAAAGCAATATATAAGACCGACAATCTAAATTTTCATCTCTTTGTTAGTGTTTTTTTTTTTTTTTTTTAAGTAGTTCTTCAGGCGTGGGATAAAATAAAGGGCTTTGCTAGGATAAAATAAGCTTTATCCTAAAATAAATTCCAAGTATCGGGAAACAAACATTTGATGCTTCTAACTCCTTATTATAGCCCCAGTTATAAGAGTTTTAAAGAAGCCCTAGCTTAAAAAAAAAGAAAAGAAGCCCTAGCTGACTTAACCTGCGCATTCAAGACAAAGGCTTAACACTGAACTTTCGTAACAATGGCAATGAAGTCCTGTGTCCTGTTTACAAAATTGAGCTCTCCCAGCAAGTCCTTCACAGTTTGGTTCTTAGATCATTGAGCTCTGCAAGCATCAACCGCAAATCAACCGCAAGCCAAACTCTCTTAAGAATAGAGGCCGCCGATTTCTCAAACACCAAGTCGTACATATGAACAGATGTACACGCCCGACCCGCGCGCGCGCACACACACATATATATATATATATATATATAGAGGGGGAGAGAGAGAGAAAGAGAGGTCAGCAGTGTAGAAAAAATGAACCCTAGAAGTGGGAGGACTGTTTTATTGTTTTACATGACAAAATGTACAGATTAGAAGATTGGGATAATAGGGCTGTAGCCTGAACACATGGTCTTCTGATAATAAAAAATGCCAACAAAGGGAACCTTGTTGCGTGACTCTAGAAACTGAAACTACAACAGATGATTACATTTATCCATATTATAAAAATAAACCAGCTGATCAAGAACTATATCTGCCCTTAGAGATACATAATCGTGCCACCACCCATTGCAATGTCAGACGGAAGCGTAGCTAGTAGTGGGAGAGCTTAAGAAGCGGGTATGGGTTGACTGGAAAGACCACTCTGAGCCGTCAACTTCAGCACCATGTACCAAGGTTTAAAATTTCATTGAAATTTCGCGAAATTTCGGTTTCGACAACCCCACCGACATCAAAACTGGATTTATTTTGGAAATCTGATTTCGGCCGAAATTTCAAAAATTTTGGATGAAATTTCGAATTTCGAAGATTTCGGAATTTCGGCCGAAATTTGATATTTTAATTTTTAAATAGTTTTTTTATTGTCTTTTTATTAAAATTCCAAAATATTTCAAAATTTTTACTGAAATTTCGAAAATTTATATATTAATTTTAAAAATAAAATAATAATATTTATATAAATATATAAATTTTAATAAAATATTATTTTTTAATATATATATATATATAATTAATAAATATTAATATTTTGAATTTTGAAATTTCGCCGAAATCCCGCAATATTTCGGGATTTTGGTTCCGGTTGGCTAGCCGAAATCGTTGAGAATTTTAAAATTAAAAACCTTGCCATGTACTGGACTGCTTTTGGCCATGCTAGTCCTTTGAACCAGACAAACCAGAGACTCCACAATTTCAAACATTGATGGTCGGAATCCAGGTTCAGGCTGTTGGCATTTCAGTCAAACACAAAGTACAGATTCATCCTTTTATGTATGTACTTTACATATATATATATATACACACACACAAATTAATATTTAACTGAGAATGGGTCCTTGTGCATGAACATTGGAGTTTCGACGATACTTGTATACAGAGGGAGACAATATCAGCAAACCGGGAGAGAGTCTTGGTGGAGAGCATTCTTTTATTTGCAGGATCAACCATCTCTTCCAAAGAGGCATTGTCGTGTAGACGGGACAAAGCCCATTTCACTAGAGATTGCTCCTCCCTTGGTGTCGAACTATATTATAACAAAGACAGGAGAGGATCCATGATCACCAAATATGATACAACAAATGTGGTAAGAAATGCATGTGCTCCGTGAAAAGGATGAAGATGTGAAAGTCTGCCTCTTTTTAATTTGAAAAAAACAATTCTTGGGTGGCATACATCAAATCCCAAGATCTAACTAAGATTCTAATTGATTTTATTCAATGAGAGTAAAACCACAATCACCTTTGCGACTTTGAAATTGATAAGTCAAATCCACGAGAGAATGGTAGATTGAAAAATCCAAGATAGAATAAAAAGACCGGCAAAACTTCACAAGCGTCAAGTCTCCTTCGCAATCCACACAGACCTTCTTTTTCTTTAAAGCTTTCTCTAATGAAAGCTAATGACCCTTCCAAATTTTCAGCTTTAAGATCTTGAAATAAAGATCAAATCTTTATTAATCAAAAACATTTCTTGATTAACAAGATCCTTAATCTTTTTCTTCTTGATTATTCAAAACTTAGAACCCAAGAGAATAAGAAAGGGGGAGAAGAGGGCTGCCCGTACACCTCAAAGGGAGAGGAGTGGGCGTGAGATAATGAGGGAGGTGAAGAATTTCCAAATTTGAAAAATAATGAACAACTCACATGCTTGGACGTCCACCTCTATTTAAAGGGTTTGTTTGGGTTACTTGCAACCCAAGTCTCTTAATCCTTATCCAATAAGGATTCCTCAATCTTTTCTATTCTTGATTTCTCCTAATCCAATTAGGATTATTCATTAATAGAAACTAACTTTATCCATTAGTGTCCAACTAATCTTATCCTTATCCTAATCCAATTAGGATTCCTTGATTAGCAATAAACTAATAGAATTCTTATCCAACAAGGAATCTTTAATTAGTAACTATATATCTCTAACTAACTAACTAACCTTATCCAATAAAGATATTAGTTATTTAGAAACTAATTAAATAAATAATAACAATTATTATTTCCTCTATGAAGTGGGTGTCCCACCCTAGGTGGGCCCCACTCCACACGCCCATAGGGTTCCAAACCCTATTAGGTCACTTTAATTATTCTTTTAAAATAATCCCCAATGGGTCCTACCCATTTGATTTTTCACATCTGATGTGATTCTACCTTTTATAGCTTCACTATATCATATAGTGATTACTTAGATAAATTAATTAATTTAATAAATTATTAAACTAAATACTTTAAGAAAGTCTTTGTGTGTGGGATCTAAAGGGATCTCCTATTTCCGGATGTGGGACCAGTACTCAACCTTTTGGTTAAAGCATTGTTACTAGGAAACACCTTTCCTACACTCCATTAGGATTATAAAATTTTATCTATTCCCCTGAACTTCCACCAATCACAATTAATGTTCATTAACACAATATGATTAACCTCAAAAAAATGGAGAATTACTTCTAGGTACTTCTATCTCAAGATTTATTTACAAATAAATCATTTCATATTCCAATATCACTTGTAAGCTTCCGGGATTGGAACAATTCCACTGTCTAGTCTCTTGCTTATGAATAGAACTCTTTCTCATGATTACTTTTTCATTGAACTGAACCTCGTAAACACTTTTGAAGAAATATTAGAAAAGAACTGACATACACTACGTGAAAATGAGTTAAAAACGACACCAAATGACGGGAAAAACGACGGCTTAAGGATGTCGTTAAATTCCCGACGGCTTGTGTGAGTCGCTTACGAGTGGCGCAATAAACGACTGCCTATGGCAGTCATTCTTTGAGAACCCTAACCCTAACCCTAACTCTATCTCTATCTCTCTCGGTTTCTTACTCTCTCTCACTCTCTCGGCTGTTCTGCTCTCTCGGTTTCTTCCTCTCTCTCTCTCGGCTGCTCTGCTCTGCTCTCTCACTCTCTCGGCTGCTCTGCTCTCTCGGTTTCCCCTCTCGCTGCTGCTCGCTCGCCGACGTCTCTCTCTCGCAGTCCCTCTGGCCTCTAGTCGCCGGCCGTCTCTCGGTTTCCCCTCTCGCCGACGTCACTCTCTTGACATCTCTCTTCTAACCACTGAAGTATTTCCCCAGAGGTAATTATCAAGTGGTGGTGGTGGTGGTGAAAGCCGAGGTTTGCACAAGAGGTCGTATAATCGGTTAGGGTTTGAGGTATTTATCTTTTGATGTTTTTTTTTTGTAAAGATCAGTAGTTTTTTAGGGTTCTTGAAAAGATTCTGAACTAATGCTTGGATAATAGTGTACTTTGTTCTGTTGTAATCTTTGAGATCACCATCTAGAATTTTATGGAGAAACAGGACCAATGTTCCAATTTTATAGTGTTTTTGTAAAGATCAGTAGTTTTTTAGGGTTTATTTTTTCTCTTTTGCCGTGAATCATTAGAAAATATTGCATTTTTCTAGGCTGTTGAGATCTGGATGATAAGGTTCGCTTGGAGGAATTTAGGTTAAAGTTCCGTATTACAAGATTTTGTTTCTTTTCTATGCATTATCGCTGATTAATCTTTGCTTATCCTTTAGCTTCTAAGATCTGTGCTCGGGTTCTTAAAAGGCCGAACTTTATCATCTTTCAAATACATATACTGAAGTACTGTAAATCAGTTCATTTTTAAAACCTTCATCTTCAAGTCCTGTGTTTTCTAGGGTTTTTTTAAGGCCAAATTGCTCTCAATGTTTGATCTTCTTCCTCTTTTTAATTTTCTGGATGAGCAGAAATTTATTTAGGCATGATCGTTTTTTTTATTGAATTTGGCTAGGCTAGATCGAAATAGATTTAATAATTGGTATTCAAATTTTATTCTCTCTCTCTCTCTCTCTCTGTGATTCAATCATCCATACAGTTTCAAGATATCTCCAATTTTCTTACAAGACTTCAGGAAAATTTGTTCATTTACTGCATCCAGATAAGTCTTATGTGCTTAATAATTATTTAATTGACTTCAATGCTAGAAGTAGAAGTATAGCTAGCATAGTCCCACAACCCAAACAAAATCAAAATGTCTGAATTGTTCATGGCTAACCAATTTGAATCAAGTTGCTCCCATTTCCTCCTAATACTAAATGATTGCAGAAAATCAAATGGATGGATTTATCTTCGAATATGAATGATTGTAAGCATTCGAAATGGCGAATGGATCATCAAAGCTGAACAATACCAGATGATGATTCATTTGGCACAATGTGATAAGAAACATAGAAGTTCTATCTTTAAAAGTCACTGCAGAAAATTCACAAAACAGAACATCATATTATATTTGACATCAGAACCCTAGAAGAACCCAACCCTAGGTAAACCAAATTCATTTAACAGAACTCAGCCAGAGATCTCAATGGACTTCACATCCAGTTTCTTAATCTCCTCCTTTGGAACAGTAATCGTAAGAACCCCATCCTCCATTGCCGCCTTCACCTGATCCACCTTTGCATTCTCTGGCAACCGGAATTTCCTCATGAACTTGCCGCTGCTCCGTTCCACGCGGTGTCATGTATCGTTCTTCTCCTCCTTCTCTTGATTCCTCTTGCCGCTGAAATTTCAGGAAAATATTTTCACGAAATTTTTGGGGTTACTCCTTATGAAATTCCGGCTTCTCGATTGGATTTATTGAAGGTTTCTTTGCTATTATATATTTTTCCCTTTTTAATCTATATACTGTTTCATTAGTTTTTGTCTTTGATCTTCACTATCTTTTTTTTTTGCATGAGTTGTTTATATTTAAACATGGATCTGTAAATTTCTGGCCGGAACAGCCGATTCTAAGAAGTTGCAGGTTATTGATCGTGCTATTTGAGATCATTGCCGCTTAGTACTGTGTTTTTCAGTTAATTTTGTTGATATCCCAATATTTCTAGGGTTTCCCTTCTTCAAACGCTTCAAGTTTAGATATTTATTCGAAATCAATCAACCATGGTGCATGGATCATAGAAAGAGCACTGTATGAGTTTTTAGAATCATAGTCTCCAAGGATTATGGGGGAATGATATCATCCTACTTATGCCTTTCTGACTTAGCATTTGGCAAGTTTAGAATAGAGCTTATTTGACTTATTCTATAAAAAAAAATAAGATTTTTTTTAATTGAACACAACCCCACAAGGTGTTACTTAGTACTTAGGGGTCACTGTTGAAACTGATATATCTTTGATCTAGTAGTTTGGTTTCAACAGTTGTCACAACCCATTCTGTAATGAGAATATTTCCATAACTCAAACCTCACACACTCGGTGGCCACCAAGAAACCAACTCTATTTCTTTATTTTTTGAGTTCCTCTTTCTCTTCGAGAGAAATGATGATGAGATCAAAGAGAATGAGAGGAAAAAAATGAATAATTGAGAAATGCCAAACCCAAGCTTACTTTGGATTGGGTTCGGGTGAAGGTTTCAAAAAGCCAACTTCTATAAATACATTATAATATATGTAATTATATCATTGTGAACATTAGATTCCAAGTTTCTTATATCATTTTGAATTTTTACCCAGCTAACTAGAAGATGTCTTCTTCGACCCCCCCAAGCAAGGAGTGGATGACAGCACCGAGGATGTCTTTTGAATACCTTGAAGGTGTTGCATCATTCCTATCATTCGCAAAACAGAATTGTAAGGGTGTTGATTGGCATTGTTGTCCTTGTGTTAAATGTCGTAATCTGCAAGGGAAGAAAACCCTAGAAGTTATCTCAGAGCATTTAATATGTGATGGTATAGATAAGTCGTACACAAGGTGGATCAACCATGGAGAACCATTTCTGATAAATCATGATAATGTTGGGGTTCCTAGTACGTCGACTAGCAATCAACATGAAGATTTGTACCCAAGAATGACAGATATGTTGAATAACACATTTGGACGTGTTAGTCCCGATGACATGGATACATGCCTAAATGAAGTTCATGATAAAGATGACGGTCAAGCTTCAGGTGATTCACAGGAGGATATTCAATTCAAGAAGTTAATGGAGGATGCGATGCAACCCCTATATCCCTCGTGTCGAGGTGAGCACACAAAATTATCAGTCACTGTTCAGTTGTTGAGCATGAAAGCTAGACATCAGTGGTCTAATAATAGCTTCACAGAGCTATTAGAAACGATCAAAAAGATTTTACCAGATGAGAACACTTTGCCGGATAGTACCTATACTGCGAAGAAGTTGATCAAGTCTTTGCGTATGGACTACCAGATTATCCATGCATGTCGTAATGATTGCATACTATACTGGAGAGAGCATGCTAGTAAGGATAGTTGTCCTACGTGTGGTGAAAGCAAATGGAAACCGGTGGACGACTCAAAGCCGAAGGCTAAACCTTTACCGTGGAAGAAGCTAAGATATTTTCCATTGACACAGAGGTTGCAAAGAATGTACAGTGTACCATGGATTGCAGAGAGTATGAAATGGCATGCAAATTCAGTTGAAAATGATAGCCACATGCACCATCCGGTAGATTCTTCTTGTTGGAAATCATTAAATATTAGGTGGAGTGACTTTGCTGCTGAACCACGTAATGTTCGGCTAGGCCTTGCAACAGATGGATTCAATCCTTTTGGGAACAAGAGTAACTCTTATAGTTGCTGGCCTGTTATGATTGTTCCTTACAATCTTCCCCCATCTTTATGCATGCGTAAGGAATTTACCATACTAACACTATTGATTCCTGGCCCAAATGGTCCAGGACATGACATTGATGTCTACTTGCAGCCATTGGTCGCAGAGTTGAATGAATTGTGGTCTACTGGAACCATAATATATGACTCTCACACTAAGAATAGGTTCATCATGAAAGCAATTTTGTTGTGGGCTATACATGATTTTCCAGCGTACGGCCATCTTTCGGGTTGTAGGACCGCAGGAAAGTATGGTTGTCCTGTTTCCAGTGAAGGGACAGACTCAGTGTGGCTATCACATGGAAAAAAGTTTGCCTACATGGGTCATAGAAGATTCCTAGCAGATTTAAGTCATCATTTCAGGAGTCAAAAATCACAATTTAATGGGAAAGAAGAACTTAGGAAACATCCTCGCCGTTTGAGTGGGTTTGAAGTATTATGCAAAATGGAAGCTATTCAGACTAAGTTTGGAAAGGTAGCAGGAAAGAAGAGGAAGAAGTCCACGACCGAGGAAAGCACTGCATGGTCAAAGAGATCAATCTTGTTTGACTTACCATACTGGAAGGTGCTTTATAAGATGTTTTATAATATTAATGTTTTGTGGAATATATCGCATTGATAATAACATATCTCGTTCATTTGTACAGGATTTGCATATTCGTCATAATTTGGATGTAATGCATGTGGAAAAAAATATTGCAGAGAATTTAATTGCAACAATTATGGACACGAAGGGTAAGACGAAAGATGATATTGAAGCCCGTAAGGACCTTAAGGCTATGAAGATAAGAAGAAATCTATGGCCGATTGAAAAAAATGACAAAGTATCTTTTCTAAAAGCTCCTTTTTCTTTGTCTCGAGTGGAGAAAGAGATAATTTGTAAAACTTTGCATAATTTGAAGGTTCCTATCGGATACAGTGCAAATTGGGAACATAATGTTAGTTTGCAGGATTTTCAACTTAAAGGCTTGAAGTCACATGATTATCACATCCTTCTACAACAACTACTACCAATGTTATTGATGCACGCATTCAAGAAACAGAAGCCATTGCGTGCTGCTATTCGACAATTGTCAATATTTTTCAATATCCTATGTTCCAAGGTTATTGTCCGTATTGAGCTTTCGGAGATGAGAAAACGCATTGTTGAAACACTATGTGTATTCGAAAAATACTTCCCGCCATCATTTTTTGTTTCCATGACACACCTCGTTGTGCACTTGGCAGAGGAGGCACAGGTTTGCGGACCTGTTAGATATCGATGGATGTATCCTTTTGAGAGGTAAATTAAAATTATTTTGGATTACATAGTTTTTTTAATTTAAAGGTATCGTATCAATAGTTGATTGATGTTATCGTTTACAGGATGATGAAAACATACAAACGATATGTAGTGAATCAAACTTTTCCAGATGGCTCTATTACAGAACAGTACCTCATGGAAGAATCAATGAGGTTCTGCATGGAGTACATGCCTAATGGTAGGGAAGGAAGCCATAAGCGGGGACGAAGGGCATTGAGAGATGATGAAGTTGAATTTGCCTATCCTATTGATAAAAAGGGAAAGGCCTACCGTCTCCCACATTTGCTTTACCAGCAAGCACGCAGATGGGTTCTACAACAATACCCTGAAAATGCTGAGTGGGAGAAGTAAGCAAAATTTGATATTTATATCTTTACAATTATTATTTTGATTTTAACACACTTTAATACTTAATTTAAAGATCTATTATTTGCATTCACAGGAAGTATCAAACATACCTTCAATCACACATGTCTAGTGATAAAAGTCGAAGAGGCAATCAACAAACAAAAAAAGCAATGGATTACATTCCTTGGTTACGACAACAACTAGAAAAAGAAAAAACATCTACCCTGAAGAGGCTTGCTGATGGTCCAGACTTAAATGCCTTGTCATATAGTGCATATGCGGTAAATGGATATGTTTTTTGTACAGCGGAATGGGAAATGAGCATGACGACACAGAATAGTGGAGTCTCCATAAAGGCTGTTACTAGTTTCAGGGCAAGTGCCAAAGATAAGAACCTTGTGGAAGAAGAAGTCACTTATTATGGCATCATCAAACAAATTCTTGAATTGAATTACTATGATTTCAAAGAAGTAGTATTCTTTTGTGATTGGGTGCATATAGAAGATAAATCAAATGGATGTTATGTTGATCCAGAAACAAACTTGATCTTTGCTAACCTGGGGAGGTTCAGAAGAAATTTAAAGGAAGATGATGAGCCGTTTATTCTTGCATCTCAAGCCACTCAGGTCTTTTATTGCAAGGATCACACTAGGGATAATTGGTATGTTGTCTTAGATGCTCCAAAGAGATTACATCGAGATGTGGATGCTTATGAAGATCCCTTAGTGTTTGAAGCAAGAATGAAAGCAGATAGTTTAACATCTGCATTAGTCGCTGATATAGTAGAAGATGATGAAAATGAATGTATTTAGCATGTACTTGCTTGCTTATTTTGAATGTAAACATCTTTGACATGAACTATCAATGGAATAAGATTATTTACTGAATGTTCTTTGTGTTTCTTTATGTACTTGCTTGCTTACAATGGGAACTTATAAGTTTGTTCCTCTATCATTCATGTACGTGGATTTTCTGCATTTTTTGTAGCATTTAATTATTAATCTCATTTCTTTATGTACTTGCTTACTTGTTGGATAATTATAAGTTCGTTCCCATTTTATATTAGTTTTGTTATAAAAAATTGCAGAAATGAGCCAAGAGCAATCAAGTGGGTCTGAACCTAGTGGGTCTCAACCTAGTGGGTCTGAACCTAGTGGGTCTGGACAAAGTGGTGAGTTTATTACATTCATTTGCTTAATATTTGTTATTAATTGTTACCTAATAATATATTTTTTGTGTAGATGAACGTCGCTTAGCCGAATTTAATGAAGATGGGCAGTTCATTGGTGAGACAAAGTTTTCGACATTTGTGGGGAAGGTCACGAGGACACATTGTCCACCTATATACACTAGTTGGGTTGTAGTTCCAGATGAAATCAAGGAGCTTATTTGGACTCTTGTCATGGTGAGTGCGTGTGATTGTTATTATAATTTATTTTCATTTTATATTGACAAATATGATTTATCTTCTAATGTTGATCACAGTCCCAGTATAATGTTCCAATCATACATAAAGATGCAGTATTGAAGTCTGCCAACTCCACCTGGAGGAATTGGAAACACGAGCTCCACCTACATTACGACAAATTCGAAACGGATGCCGAACGAAAAAGAAATCCACATCATCAGGTGAAGAGTGAAGATTGGGAGAAATTTGTTGATATGTGTTCAACAGATGAAGTCAAGGCTCGTCGGGCAAAGGGCAAGTATTCTAGGGAGCAGATGAAGAGCCCGCACACGTCTGGTAGACGAGGAGCAGCGAGAACTGCCGAGGATCTGATAATAATATGATGTGAATGCTTGATTATTATTAATTATTACTTTATGGTAATATTATGATGGCAAAGATGCTGTGAGGAGCTTTAATCATTAAAGAAGATGTTAATGCTTGCTTATTTAATTGTATATTTTCTTTTACAGAAAAGAAAGAGCTCTAGTGGTACAGTGTCAAGAACAGAAGTATATGTGGCCACCCATACAAAGATAGATGGGACTTGCCCTTATCCTGTCACAAGCCAACAAATAGTGAGAATAAAAACTCTAGTTTTTTATTTTATTTTATTTTATCAATAAGCAATTAATATAAGTTTTTCTAACTAATTCTATTTTTTGTAGGATGAAATAAGACAAATTATTAGCATGGATCCATCACTAGGACATGCAGATTTAGATAATGACCCTGTTGCACAGGTATGTGATTCCTTTCTCTCTTCTTGTATTGTATTCCTTCTACTGAAATTCCTCATTTAATGTTAATTTTTGTTATGTTATCAGGTATGTGGTCGTGATGGAAGGGGGCGTGTACGAGGATTGGGTAGTGGTGTGTCTAAGACCACTATTCGTGTGTCAGCTCCTTACAAGGAGGCTATTAAACGGGGGAAGAAAGAATCTAAAAGCCTTGAGGCAAAAGTTGAGGCCCTTAGCAAACGACTTTCAATTTTTGAAGAGAATATGAAGGGGCGTTCATCTTCCGAGTTTTCTACTCATGGGGCACATATGCCAGATTCCTTAGAGTTTTGTAGTACTTCCCAGGTATAAATTTTGAAACTATTTATTACATTCGAATTTACAGATTATTATAAGTTTTTATTTTTTGTGATAAATTTTGATCCGGAGCTCTGTTTCTGATAATTGGGTTTAGTCGTTTAGATACTATATTAATTAAAATCTTGATGAGTGAAAGCTCCCTGAAATCCAAGGAACCCCAATTCATGAAAGCCAACTAAATCTTGATATGAGATCAGGAGAAGCATATCATGAGAGAAAAAGACTCCTCTCTTTCAAACCCTTTGTGGGTGAAGCCTTTGTCAATTAGCACTGCCTTGCGCATGTTGATATATCCATCAAACTGAGTTCTGTCTTGAAAATCTATCTGCACTCATTCATACCCATTCTGGGTGAAGCTTATACCCTAGTGGGCCCTTTATTCTGAAACCACTGTATTCTGCTGCTGCAGAGCCCATGCTCGGTTTGAAATACATAAACAGCAACCAATTGGAAGGGACTTAAAAAAAGAATGCCCATGTTTGGTTGCCATGTTGTATCTTTAGCATTCATGTTGGTTGTCACCTGCCGTAACCACAGATATTGAGCTTTTTCTGTAATTTACAAACAATGAGGAGGAAATTTAAGAACAGTTTTGCAGGAATTGTGTAGCTTGGTAAAAGGTAAACTCACATTATGTGAGAACCGCAATGTTGCGTTGTATGTATTTTCTAATCTCTCAATATTAACAACACCTCACCATCCATTGAATTATTCTCGATTGTTTTAATTGGAATGTTCTAACTAATTGACACTGAATCTCTCAAGTTATATCCTATCTATTTGTGTTCACATGGGGAATTACTTTCTTGTTCTTTTTTCCTTGCAATACTTGGTTAGTATCCCGGGTTCCAATTTTGCTAGAATTTTTCCATTGTTGTGCATTATTTATTTGTGACTTACTTTGTGTAAATTTTCAGCTAGAAAAATTGTCTTAGATGATTGTTTTCTTGATTGCCGAATATTACTGTTCTTAGCAATTTGTATGCGAAGAAGCTGGGTCATTATTGACCTTGTTCTAAAATTCACACACTCTATTTCTTACTCAAGAAAGAAAAGGAGATCTTCTTACCCCATTCATAGGAGTCATTTGGATGTAAAGAGACATTAAAGCAATCTCGAGCATCCAATTGGCACAACCAGCAATATAGTACCTTCGTATTACTGAGTCACAGAAAAGTTAAGGGTTATTTTTATCCATTCATGCATCCTTCATTCTGTGAAGATTTGGTTTGTCCTAAGAGCCACTAGGGTATCAACGAAATCATACCTCTAGCTTTGTCCTAATTCAAGCAATCTGATACTGAAACAGTGTGTATTTGAGAGACAGTGGTAAACCTTTAAGTTTGATAATTTTATATTCAGCTCGTGAGCAAGATTATATATATTATCACAACCACACCATATTTTTCCCTAATTAAGCCTCCTACCAAATTATTAATCGCCATTTTACTGCTCTCTCACCTGTAAGTCGCATCTAGTTACTCCGTAACTCTTCTTCGGGATCGCAAATGATCAAAGAAGTGCACACTTTGGTTTTTCTTTTGAGGACGTTTTTGTCTATGAAGATGAAGAGTTACATAGGAATGTTTTCCATCTCTTTTCTTATAAGTTGGGAGGGTTCTATCAATGTAGGTGAGGTCGGAAGTCCTGGTCGAAGCAATGAAATCGAGTGGGAATTTATGTAGAAAGATTGTCGTGAACGTTAGCTATTGGGTCTGTCTCTTCCATGAGTGTTTCCTATACTTTGATTCTAATCTAAGCAACGGCAACTAGGCCAGAGTCTTCAAGCTAGCGCTTCTTTTCAATGCCTCTTCCTTATGCTTCCTCCCTGAAAAATTCTACTGTACTGTAATCAACCACACCCACCCTAATCATCTTAGTGACTAACATAGTGTTCCTGGGCTGGTCCATGGCCCAGGCCCCAATAGGCACACCCATGCTAATGCTCAAGAATTCCAGCCACAGTGGCTCAAGAACCCTCCTACAAACATTAAAAGCGACAACCACAGCTTCAAGCCCAACAATAGGATCAGAAACAAAACACAGAAATGAGCATCACTGCCCGTATTTGTGTATCCTCAAAATCCCATATTGGAATCCATACTTCTGACTTAGCTATTATATATTTTTTGTAAGCTTAGCATATATGTAAAGTATCTTATTGGTTTATTTGTTATTATGGAAGCTTGGCATGTAAATGATCATATTGACTACTCTTATATTGTTTTTCTTTTGAGGTTTATTGTTTAACAAACTCTTTTTAATGTTTGTAGGGAAGGCGGCATTCTCTCCCCGAGTCACCCCCAACTTCCAGGCAATGTTTATTAAAGAATTTTAGAGGAGCAATTATTGCCTTGGGACGGATTCATGGCGATGTACCACAAAATCCTGAAGTATATAGCGTTATAGTAGATGACATCTATGATCAAAATACAGATTTGTATGAACGAGTGGGAACACTTGGAGATATTAGCATTGGCGAAACTATCATTTGGCCCAAATATTGTGTTAAATTTCTTTGACTTTTGTATTGACATATAAATTGGTTAAGTATTTATCTTTTCGTTGTTTGTGCGTGTGATTGCCTCGTTTGCTTGATAATTAGAAGATGAAGTTGTGTATTGTATTGTATTGTGTGATGGGTTGGACTAAATGTATATTAAGCGAATTTGCAGGTAAAATGTATAATTGACAGGTTCATTCAGGTAAAATGTATAACTGACAGGTTCATCTAGGAAAAAATAGTGAGTTTTTTTTTAAAATTTTTCGTCAAAAACGACGGCTATTGGCCGTCGTTTATAATAAAATTAATTTTTTTTTAAAATCGTATGCCGAGAAATAAACGACGGCTTTAATACGCCGTTTATTGAAACGACGGTCGTTAGCCGTCGTTCTTTCCGACATAA
This sequence comes from Tetracentron sinense, assembly GCA_015143295.1. Lineage (NCBI taxonomy): Eukaryota > Viridiplantae > Streptophyta > Magnoliopsida > Trochodendrales > Trochodendraceae > Tetracentron > Tetracentron sinense. Next base: position 41,526,278 of record CM026563.1, read on the forward strand.
TCACGACTGCTATAGGCCGTCGTTTATGATGAACTACACCCCCATTCCCCACGGCCTACACGACGGCCGAAGGACGTCGTAATTGTGTTTCAACGACGGGTTTGGGCCGTCGTTTTTAGCGCATTTTCACGTAGTGATATATATTTATATATACTTCTCCATATTGAAAATATCAACTTCGATAAAGACCATTTTACCGAAATGCATTAGTACTGGATTTAACAGTTCAGTTCAACAAGTATCAACTTGATATCATTATCTCCAATTAAGGAGTTGTGGATTCCTTATTGAGTGTTTACACACTTCTCCAAACATTGTGTACATGACCCAATGTAGCCGGAGTTAATCCTGTGTATTGGACATTGCCAATTGGCACATCAAAGCCATATAGACAGATGTCTGAGAAGATGTTAACCTCTCAAGTCTAAGGACAATTTGTCAAATGAATAACCCTAATACAATCTAACAGTGTATTCCATAGGATATCTACTAGTGACCCCGTTCAGTATTATGTACTTGCTACATATACTCACATGTTAGTCAAGAGTCACCACTCTCTGTGAATGAGATTCATCACACTATCTCATAGAACTACACATATGCAAGTCATGATGAAGTATGGGGCTCAACCAGTACTCTAGAAGCTTCGAACAATATTAGGTTTACAAGGAACTGGAAAATCATATCTCCTAGCAACTTTTGCATGATTTTCTTACAATGTTACCTATGGAACTTTATGTCACCATCAAATGAAACGTTAATTAATATAAATACCCTTTATAATTGGTTGTGTGAATATGATGCTTGTTTAATCAACATAGAAAAGTCTCTTATTGGCTTTCGAGGGCATATATGTCCAACAAGATGCACCACACCCACCTGTCGAATGGTTTTCTTCTTGTTAAGAGCTCCAAAAGCAACACTCCAAAGGCATAGATGTCACTCTTTGTGTAATCAATTCCAGGTTGACCGTGTTCAGGAGCGATATAATCAGTACAGCTAATAACCAATTGAGAAGCCTGTTTTGTTGTTGATCAATGACTACCATTTTGAAGAAGTTACCTTAAGCTTAAAACTGTTGCTAGAGAGGGGCCTCAGAATAGTTAGCCCGCAATCACAGAGACGAGGCATAAGCTCATCATCGAGCAAGATATTGGCAGCCTTAAAGTTGCTATGAGCCACAGGAGGCGAGCATGTTGAGTGTAAATATCTGAACACATCAAATAAAGATGGAAACCACTAAAGACAGAAAATAAAACAGACAAAAACTACTTCCTCCACTTTACAGCAAAGGCTGCAAAGCAGCTGTTATGTGATACCGTATGAAATACCTTTTTTTTTTTTTTTTTTTGGTGACGAGGGTATCCGGGCCTCTTAGAGCACCCGACTAGTTCCCCCGGGCACGTGCAGAGCCCTCTCTCCACACGCACCAGGAAAGTCGGGATAAATCCGGAGGGTGGCCAACGAGAGCAGGGAATCGAACCCAGGACCTCCGCTTCGTGAGGCGTGGTCCTGGCCATCAGCCCCAACCCCCGTATGAAATACTTGCTCCAAAGCTCGAGCTATACCGAGGGCAATCCTGACACGGAGGCCCCAGGGCAGAGGCTTGTAGGCAATACAATGCAGAGCATCATCGAGTGATACGGTTCTGACAAACTCATAGACAAGAAGATATTGTCCGTTCTCTATACAATACCCAAGAAGAATTACGATGTTCTGGTGCCTTAAATGGGCCACGTTCCAAATCACATCCAGGAGTTGTTCCTCTTCCTGGAGAGACAGTGCCACGGTGTTGATGTTTTTCACAGCAAAAATCTGAGAAAATCCCAACAATCCAAAGATTTTTCATAAGTTGGTTGAACTTTGAACGTTAAAATAACTAGCAAAAATATTACCTATACTAGCTTTGTAAACAGAACCAAGAGATCCCTCTCCAAGAAGGTTGTCTTCACTGAAGCTATTTGTAGCAGACTGAAGCTCTGCCACAGTGTACAGTTTTGTAGTTGCTGGCCGGGGTTCTGTATTTTCTTCAGAAACTTCTTCGTCTAGACAATTTTTTAGTTCTGTAATGACGAACAGAGGGTATATGTCTTGGACCAATCATAGGAGGAGACCTAACAGCGAAGATCTGTGATGGGTTCTCCGTTGCTGTAGCGAAAGAACAGTCTATCACAAAAACATCAAAATAAGGCAACTAAGAAGACGTGTATAAAGTAAAACAAATACATTGGTGAAGATCTCAAATGGTAGAAACAATGGGACATGAGAGGTGGATGAAAAGTGAAAACATATACGTTTACCAACTCATACTGAGCAGTATTAAGACATAAATTAGGCACTGCAACATTAAGTAGAAAAGTAAGAGATTTAAAGTTTCTACATTGAAGTCAGTGGTTCAGCCCCATGTACTGCACAAGAAAAATAAGCAAAGACAAGATGGAACCGACCGCCCTTTTACAGGATGTAAAGAAATGTTAATTCAAATAATGAAAAAAATGAATTATCAAGTCTCTATAAACCCTCACTTGAGAGGCAAAGATGCAAGATGGGCCAACCAAGAACAGAGGATTATTACTTACTAATGATGTGGATACTTGTTTGTTTTAAGCTTTTTAATAACATTGAGGCGTAACTGTTAAGGTAGTTGCTTATACGAGAAGAGAAGGATATACCAATAATAGAACCCTCACCTGTGTTGGAACACTATAAGACTATAACCACATAGCAGTTGATCCTCTTAACATAAGATTTAGTGGAAGATGGGTACATTGTAGAAGACAGAAAGGACAAAGAAAAAAAACTAAGAGATCTACAGGCGAATATTGAAAGCTTATAATGCGAAATCCCCTTTTTTAGAAGGAGTTGAAGGAGTGAGCATTATTGGTGGGGGAGGAAGCAATAAATTGGTGTATCTGAAAACATATATTGGGGGTACCCTGAAGCGTTCATGAAAAAAAATAATAATAATATAAAAATCATTCATTTTCTATGAAAATAAATATCAATCTGAAATGTCCAAAATTTCTCTCCCATCCCATTTGGTAAAGTATTGTCTTTGAAGAATCTGATCAACCGTAAGAATCATAAGGGAACCGGTGTAATCTTATACATGAGAAGGTAAAGACTGAATAAGTAAAAAGACCTGGTGATAGGTTTACACCTCTGATTTTGTCTATACTTCTAATAGCAAGCCTTTCTTCTAAGGTGCAAGTGTCCATTCAAAATGCTCTATCACCGAGTCCCACAAAGGTTTGGAATGGTAGTTCTCTCCGAGTGGAAAAACTAAGTAGGATGATGTGAAGGATGAATTAGGCTATTCAGAGGCTTCAAGCATCAAGTGGAGCAAACCATTTAATTCTTTTGTGCCATTAGATTTTCAGTTGGGAGGCCATGCTCTCGATAGCAGGTACTATCTAGAGTTTTCAATCAGTTTCCTTAGTGTGAACTGAAGTCGTTCAGCTGGAATTCTATGATATCCAATCATAGAAATGGTTAAAACACTCCCAGTTTCCGGGAAAAATCTATGAAGAAGATAGCCATAACTTCAACTACCCATTGTTTTGAGTTCTCTTCATATTGGTTGAACCTAATAAAAGGTTAAACTTTATCAAAGTCGAATAAAACAAATTCAGGTCTGTTGGACCCAACTGCCTTTGTAATACAGAACCTCATGAATTTAAACATTGTTTAACCCACAATCAAGTTCACAACACCATTGATGAATAGTGGGGGATTGATGCCTAATCGTAAGCTTCAATAATTAAACTTTGGGGAGTTGAGCCAAGCTTGAACTAATAATTTTGTTTACGAGCTGAGCTGGAACATGAATGGTAAAGATAAAGTCGAGCACGAGCTTAAACACCTTTCTTACTTAACAAATCGAGCGTGAACACCCTTTCACTCGGCTTGGTTCCGTTATACTCTTACTAAAATATCTATGTTGTGGGTCACCTCATCTGTATTTTCATACATATCCTAGGATATTGTTTCTCCTTCTTTATGGGACCTGCTATCTCATATTAAATAATTAAATAACATAGTATAGAAGATAATATAAAAAAATCAAAAGTTGAGGGAGTCGTTGCCCTCTTGCCCAAGCCTATCTTTTATTAAATTATTGAATAATATAATATAATTTTTTTCAAAAGTTCAGGAGCGCCACCTTATCTTACGCCTTATCTTATGACTATGCCCAGTTAAATAATTAAACAACATAGCTTAAAAGATATTTTTTTCTCAAAAGTTCAAAGGTTGTGCTCTATGACTATGCTCTATTAAACCTTTTTTTTTTCAAAAGTTTAAATATCTTCTTTTTACTTCTTTGCTTTTTTTTTTGGCTCGAGTTATCATGTACCTACGTTAGTAATCTTGAATCAGTTAGGCTATTAGTTGGGATAAGACAGTGACAAAGAAAAAGATGGAGCTTAACTATAGATAAGAGCCAAAGCAAAAAAAATAACGGAGCTTAACTATAGACAAGAGGCTATCCATTCAATCAAGCTCAACTACTTAGACTATCTGTAATGACCCGAATTAAATTCCTCGTTTTCATGATATGTGATTTAATTTTTCTAGATAAATATGCTTAAATTATGCATTAATCCTATGAGAGATTAATGTGTGAAATCTCGAATAAGAAAATTCATTTATTTCATTCAATTTAGCTAATTTTTAGAAATAAATTACATGAAATAAAAGAAAATAAAAGTAGCAAAAGACTTTAAAAAAATAAAATTTGGGGATTGGCGCATTGGCCGATCGATTGCCCACCGGCGGCGATCGATCGCCCTACGCTTGATTTTTCGTGTTGCGCAATTTTACGATTTTTTTAACTCCCTATGGTCCCAAACTCTATAAATAACCCTTCAACTTGTGAGTTAGAGTTTCTATAGGCTTCTAAATCTAAAAGAGATAGCTTTCTGAGAGATCAAAAGAAGAAAACTTAAGGAGTTCAAAAGATTAGATCAGAAAAAGGAAGAAGGAGACTTGAATATCGAGATCGGGCCTCATTCACAAGCAATAGATCGTATGGAAGCGATCAAGTGAGATAAATAACGAACCTAGTTTTTCATATCTTGAATATTAATCTAAAAGGGGAATTAAAAAAGGTAAATCTAAGAAAGAACGTAAAAATATGTAGGATCTATGAACTGTTATGATTCCTGCTTCATTATTTCTTGTATCATTAAAGTAGGATGTGAATAATCATGTTTATACGTTGTTTATTTTTCAACAAGGGGATTGGAAATTTATATTGAATGTATGTTGATATATGAGGAGGATGTGATGAATGTATAGAATTGAATGGATAGTATAAAGGAATTTGAATGATTGAGATGAATTATTTGTGTGATTATGATTATATTTTAGTGTGATTTGTGATTATAATTCATGAGAATAATTATTGATAAAATATGTGGTATAATTATGATATTGATCTCTAATAAAAATGGAGTTTTGGTATTTAAATTATATTGTGACTTATGCCTATTTAAATATAAACTATGATTATAGATTGTTGAATTATTGAAAATATGAAAGGTTGTATGTTTATTTTACGTTTCTTTATAAGTGATATATATTTGGGTAAAAGAACCTTTGATGAGAGACAAGGTTGTCTAGGCCTAGTTAACATAGTGGAATGAGACGCTATGGTGAGATGTCTTATGGCTCTTAACTGTTGGTCTTAGGTACAATTTAATCAAATGTGTATAATTGTGCACTCACCAATGAAAAATATGTACATGTATAAAGAGAAAATTAAGGGCACTAATAAGATTACAAGTAAGACAAAAAACAAAGTAAGTAAGTAAGAAAGAAAGACACATGAAAGCGATAATACATGTTTATGTTTCTCACCACTGAATACCATCAAAATGGTGATAAGTATGCCAAAGTAAGTAAGCCGTCGTACCAGAAAATGTATTAAACTGTCCGTGCCGGATAATGTACGAATGGTGGTATCTTGGCAGCATGCCCAGATTTTAGTGGAGGTGATGGCATTCTTCGAGATTCTCAAGGAAAGTTGGTTTTTGCCTTCTACCAATTCTTTGGATAGTAGTCCAATTCAATTGCTGAAATTAGAACGATTTGGGAGGAGTGTTTACTATGTGAAAAATCTGGTTTTACCAACATTGTGATGGAAAGTAACTCAAAAATTATGATTGAAGTGATTAATGGAATCATCAAGCCTCCATGGAAAGTTTGGTACTGGTGGAAGAATATTATTAGTCTGAAAAGTAAGTGCAATTTTATTTTTCAGCATATATACAGAGAAAACAACCAGATTACGGACTATCTATCCAAAGAAGCTTGCAAGAATCAAGATAGCAAAATTTTCAGAGATATTAATGATTGTTCTTTATCGATGAAGGATTTGATTCGCATTGACCGTTCTAATTTATTCAATGTTAGATTCTAGCTAGTTCAGTTTTTGTTGGGGTTTTGGTTTTATGTCCCCCCCCCCCATGTATTTGGCCATTTTCTAATAAACAGGTAGGGGTCCGCCTAACCCCTGCCCTCACTGAGTGATTTATTAAAAAAAAACTCATTTCCATATACGGTAAAATGACATTTTAATTTATTACCGATGCATCTGAATGTATTATTCATAAAACAATAAAGTAACAAGTATAAAAAGTAAGAAAGTAAAGAAAAAAAAACAATTAGCATAATGTACATGCTCGTTTTCCGTATTCTAATTTATGTATGTGAACCGAAGTATGAATTGTAAAATTCATGTAAGTTAATGTTCACTATATTGTTTACTATTGTTCGTTATAGACGCGGAGTAACTTGTTACTCAGTCGATAACTTTTTTATCGACAAGTTCTGGTTTTGATATCTATGCACCCGGACCGTGAGAAGAAGAGGAATATATAGAGGAACTTGAAACTGATCATCCCAAAGAAAAACGGGATCTCGATCGATGGCCGTATTATTGAGTTTGTTTATTAGTAGTAGTTGGATTTAACAAAAATTGAAATTGGAGTGATTCTGCATTTATATTTATTTTAGTTTAATGGTTTAGGATCATGATGGATGATCAGAATTTTTATTGTATTTCTGTTGTAGTTATGCACTATGAATTTATTTAATGTTATTAATTGAATAAATTTTTAGGTTTGTAATTTTAGTATGCCTTTAATGCTTCTAACAGAATGATACGTTAAGTGAATCACGTGTCAAGATCTCATATTCTCCTAGATGGGGTTTTGGGGCGCGACACTATCCCTTTTTTTTTTTTCCGATAGGATATACCATCTGTTCCAAGAATCTAATATCAGTGCTATGGAGTGTAGACTCTAGCCCAACTATTACTTAATATTTAAAGCAAGATCGCCAGTGAAACCCACAGAATATGAAGCAACTTCATTTGAAGATTTAGATGAAATGACTACGAATAAGTAACCCATCTTTATAGGTGTGAACTTTCGACTAATGCAATCATCTTTTGCCTTCCAAAAAGAAAAATGCAATCACCTTTTGTACATAGGATTAGTCAGCTGGTGGTCCACACATTTTGTCATCTAAGGGGGAAAACAAGAAGCACATTTTTGAGTATCACTCGGATCCTCTACGGCTGGTATCAGAAAGTTTCCCTCCGGGACTCACATGCATATAAACAATGACATGAATTATCAACTTTTGTTGGCCTTTTCTAACACACTCGTTGAAATAATATTAACACCAAGAGTTAACACTTACCCAACTAGAGATTATGATTTTTTTTTGTTTTTTGGTAACGAGGGTGTCTGGGCATCTTAGAGTATCTAATTAATTAATCTCAGGCACGTGCAAACCCCTCTATCCACACGAACCTGACAAGTAGGGATAAATCTCTAAAGGTGGATGAAGGGGGATCCGAATAAAAATTTATGCGGAAACTGGATCCCCTAGATCTTAACACCATAGAAAGCATCAAAATTTTCTAAGAGTTTTAGTCATATCACCTCGGTGAATGCTTTTCACCGGTGAAGCTTAATCCACTCGAACCGTCAGAACTATTTGTAGAGATTTCTCCGAAAAAATACTAGAAGCTCGATCTTTGTTCTTCACTATCCCCACGAAGGTTTAGAATCTCCTTGGAAATTATAGAAGCAAGAGGAAGAAGATGGATCAGTGTAGACCTTCTATCACCAATAATACTAAGGTTCAAAACCCTAAATTTGCAAAACCCAACTAGGACCACCAATATAGCTCACGAAAATCCCTAGGGGTCTCCCCTAGGGCTCACGGTTTTGAAAGAGAGATGAGAGGAGAGAAAAAATTCTGGAGAATTCTAATTAATGGTGTAGGGTGTTGGGGTATTTATAGACTATGATCTTATCCTAATCTTACTCCAACTTGATTTTATTTAGTAGGATTTATTAATTAACAATAACTCTTATTATTAATTAAATAAACTCCTACTTAATCTATAACAACTTTAGTTATAGTAATCCTATTAATTAAAGAGTCCCTATTATAAGAGAATTCCTTAATTAAAAGGGATAAGTCAACATCCTATACCAAAGTAGAAAACCTAGTCAAACTAGAAATATACAAGGGGGGGTGTGAGCTTATATGGGGCGTGAGATTTGAAGAGTTAAAACTCCTTATTGTAATCTAATTACAATAACATCTTAATCCTAATTGCAATTCAACACTTGGATTTTAATTCCATAATAAAAGGAATTATATTTCAATTATTATTCAATTAAACAAATCCTAATCCAATTACGATTCCTCAAGTGGGCGCCCCACCCTAGGGTTTAAACCCATGGGCTTTGGCCCATATTAAAGATCCATTTCAATGGGTTTATGGATATGGGTCAAACCCATTTCTCATTTAATTATGTTAATCAAATAATTACTAAAATAATCTTTTAGTTTAAATTAACAATTAATTTAAACAATAGAATAACTATTAATATATTTAATTAAATGATTAATTTTTAATCACTTAAAATAATTGATTAACTTTTAATCAATTATTGAGCTTATATTTCTTATGTGAGTACCTTCACAGATTGCTCTGAAACATTCTTACCCTGGCTTATCCAATGTTATCCCATTGACCCTAAACGGGAATTACATCGGAATTGCAAGTGACGTGAGATATCCATGTTGCAATTGAATCCCAGTGTATGAACATTAATCATTACGGATCCTGTCATATGAACTTTTAAATTCGATTTATCCTTCCAAATACATTATCCCTACTGGGCCTTCGAGATTGACATACCATCTAATCCATAGCCCATTGCAAATCATCTGGATTTCTAAGACTTATGATTAAGCCATGAGAAACAATTTCTCATAAAAAACATTTTGAAAAAAATCATTTTATAAGTATAATACCTTTTAATAAAAGTATATTTCAAAACTTTTTTTTGTTTTCAAAATCACATACGCAGGATTTGAATTTAATCAACTGTCTTACCCGAAACTTGGATAATCTCTCAAATTAATGAGCATGGATTTCTTATTTGAAATTCATCATGACTCGAACAACTTTCTGACTATCCAACTGTCACTGTATTGTATTCCCTAAGTTAGAAAATACGTTGGTGGAATCAAAACAGTCAGATCACTGCTCAGTCATAGATGAACTCATCAGATCTAAGGATCATCGAAATCGTTCAATGTGAATGAGAGATCAACTATCTGATAGTATGTTTATGCAAGAGGTCTCTCATTGAATGCAATTAGTCAGTATACATTTAAGCACCCATATGCTGATGTGTAGTCTCCACTACAATAGTTCGAGATAGAACTACATCTCAACTATTGAGAACATTTTAGCATTCTGGCAGCCATATAAGTGAAGTGTCCAGCTTCACCCACAGCTGTGACTATTTAAGATATAAGGAACCGGAAAATTATATCTACCTGTGATAATCTAATCACATAACTTTCCTACAATATATCCTATGGACCTTTATCGATATCTCATATCGTATAGATCATCTCATGATCATGGTCAATTACCCATAATGAATACACAATAGATTAAGAAGAAGCATTTATTAATCAAATTAATAAGGTTGTAACAATCTAAATGACTTTTTTGGGCATCATGTCCAACAATGGAATGGAATGCAAAACCTCAGGCGTGGTTTTAGCCATCACACCAACCCCGTTGGTTAACTAGAGCTTCTGTTTGTAGTTAAACTAACAAAAATGCTCTTCTTTTATATTTATAATTTCTAAATTACCCCTATAAGAAGGCATATGTATGTTGGTTGGGAGGTCCAGTTCTCTCTTGAACCAAATATTTTGCATGTTAAATTCAGCAGAAATGTTAGTGAGACCGTTATGGGCGAGACCATCCCAAGACCGTGCATTTGGTGCACGTGACTCAAAAAGATTAAAAAAAAAAATAGATTCAATAAAAATTTGAGTCATGTGCATCACATGCACAGTCTCAGTGGTCTCAGCCCTAAACATCTCATTAGCATTTCTCTAAATTTAAATTAGAGCAGTGATTAGCGTACCCATGGGTATGCTAGGAAATCGAATGACCTTTTTTATTTAAGCAACTTAAGGTTTAAAATTTCGTTGAAATTTCGGTTCCGGATAATCCCACCGACATCAAAACTGGGTTTATTTCGAAAATCAGATTTCGACTGAAATTTCAAAAATTTTGGGTGAAATTTCGGATTTTGGAATTTCAGCCGATCGAAATCTGATTTTTTTATTTTTAAATAGTTTTTTTTATTAATATTCCGAAAAAATAATAATATTTATATAAATATATAAAATTTTAATAAAATATTATTTTTTAATATATATATAATTAATAAAATATTAATATTTCGAATTTCAAAATTTCGTAGAAATCCCGTAATATTTCGAGATTTCGGTTTTGGTTGGCCGGCTAAAATCATCAAGAATTTCAAAATTAAAAACCTTGAAGCCACTTGTTTACTGAAATTAGGCTACTTATGTAACCGGTCAAGTTGTCACGGAAGATACGAATTGTGGGAGGCACGGACAGCGTGAGTTTTGAAGTCTACATTAACGCAAGAATTGATTCTTGCTTTCACCTCAACTATCATCCACCTAAGACCACACGGCTAGTCAAACCAATGCTGATCAGATGGCTATGATGCTCTGACCAATATGATCACTCATGCAGGCCCCCAATCTAGGGAAAAAGATGTAATAGACATGTGGTCTGGTCTACCAAGGTTAATGGTGGACCACCGACCACATCGTAAATTGCCAACTCACCATCTATGTACAACGGAGTCCCCACCAAGTGACAGGTTCCTCAAAACCAAGTGCATCGGTTTGGGTTGGATTAATCTCCCTTAGTCTAACCCAACATCCTAGAGGGCTAACCCTTGTTACAGTCCGAAAAATGTCCAAGCTAGCGAGCCCATGACTGGCGGGATCTTGATTTAATGATGATCAATGAAGAAATTAAAAGTCACATTACACTTTTTAACTGTCGTTAAGAATCACCTACCTCTAGGGTTCACTCCTCCATCAAATAGAAGAACAAACTCACAAAATTGAAAAAATTATTAAAAATATTAATATGTATGTTTAAAAAAATAATTTTATTTTTCTAAAAATCAAGAATGGATGGGTGAACACTAAGGCTGGGTGAATCTTAACCACATTTAAGGGGAATCAAAAGAGGTAATTTTTTTAAGGCAGAGTTGTAATTATATCAGTTCAAGAAGGGTTATGTTTTTTAAGGTAAAATTGTAATTATCTCATTTTGGAGAGATATGTTTGTTTCTTTGAAAGTAAAACTAGTTGAAAAGGTTAACAACCGTCTCTCTTCGCATGTAGCATTTCAAGAGCGAGCCTTAGGTTAGGTATTATACCCTTGGTCCATTTACCATTTTCCTTAAAAATATTTTGATATTAAAATATTTAAAAATAATAATTAAATAGGGGTAGATGAATCTTAACCACAGTTAAGAGGTGGACACGTAACGACCTTAGAGACATAACTGGATTTGGTTCATTTTATCAAAACACGGTAATGTGTTTGTGGAAATACAAAGAAATGTGTTTGGAAAAAGTCAGTGGGTATATATGTAATTATGCATTACAAGATGAGTAATCGTTTTGGAATGAAAAGAGTAAAGTTGTAATTAAGAATTGTAGGAAAGATATATTTGTCAGTTGGAAAGTGTGTGGCAGAGTGTCATGCAAGTGATAGACTTGTAATTTATTTCACTAAAAAGGGGTTTGTTTCATTCTTAAAAGCGAAACCTATTGAAAAGGTTAACACGTCACTCTCTTCACATGTGGCGTTCGAAGAGAGATCCTTATGATGGGAACCTACTAGCAGATACCCGTGCGACAAATAAAAATTTGTCTTAAAAAATAAGAATATTAGAAGTAACCATTAATAAAAATACAGGTGTGTAAAAAAATTATCAAAAGAATAATAAATAAAAAAAAGTATTGACATCTTCATGAATTAGTTTTTGAAGGACACTTTAAAATTTATTTCTATGAGTGATCCTACTTAACCCACCTCAGCGTTGTCATTGTCATCATCATACATAGTCGCTGCTTCCTACCACTCTTAACCGCAGAGTGGTTGACCATTGAATGCCCTAATATGTAAGGAAAGTGATAAGAAAAAACTATTGGTCTGATTTAAAATCTAACGGTGGCAAGCTCATTTGCATTTAATAATAGACCCCACTTTATCTTTGGTGCCGTTGGATTTTAAATCGGATGGCCAGACTCTCGGTAGTACATACTATCACTATCGAGAGTTTTTAGTCACTTCCGTTAAGAGTGGTAAGATGCAGCGACTATGTATGATGATGTTTAAAGAAGAAACCCTTAGAAAATCAGAAAATTCTTGAAGCCCGTTATTGTAAACTTTCATTCATGGGCACATTAAAAGAAGAAAACGTAAAGAAAAGAGAGAGAGAGAGAGAGAGAGTATGTGGGCTTCCTCCTCACCGAGAGACAGCTCTCTTGCAGTATGGCCTTTCTCGCCTCTTACTACCTCATCTTCTTCATTCGGTGAATATCATTACGAACCGTGCAAGACTGCCCCAAGACCATGCATGTGGTACACAGGACTCAAAAAGATTAAAATAAAAAAAGATTTAATAAAAATTGGAGCCAAATCCTCTATGGTCATTGAAAGGGAAAAAAAATCTCGTACACGTCACGCGTCTGTAGCTCTCTGCTGGTAGAGGAATGATAGCACAACTCCACCTATGAATGAGCCTGAGGGGGGCGGGTGTGCACCCTGAAATAAACTCCGATGATAAAGTCAGTATAAGGCACATAGCACATGATAAGGCACAAGACACAAGCACATGATAAGGCACAAGGCACAAGCACAGTATAGGGCACGAGGCACAAGCACATGATAAGGCACAAAGCACAAGCATGATAAGGCACAAAGCACAAGCACAGTATAGGGCACGAGGCACAAGCACATGATAAGGCACAAAGCACAAGCACAGTATAGGGCACGAGACACAAGCACATGATAATATAGAGATACTTATCGTGAGGGTACTGGACATATGCACTTAAGGACGAGCTCTGGTGAGGCACTGGGTATATGCACTTGAGGACGAGCTCTGGTGAGGCACTGGGTATATGCACTGGAGATTGTAGCTCAAGAGGCACAAAGAATATGGCTCAGACAACGTGCTCTGATAAAGCACAGACAATGTGCTCTGATAACGCAGCTCGGATGGGGCACAGACATCGTAGCTCTGACCACACAGCTCGGATGGGACACCGATAACGTAGCACTGACCTCGTACCTCGGATAAGGCACTGACAACGTAGCACTGACCACATCACTCGGATAAGGCGCTGTCAGCGTACTCACATAGCTCAGGCAAGGCACTGGCAACATAGCTCGCATAGCTCGGACAAGGCACTGGCAACGTAGCACTGGTAACGTGCTCTGATAACGTGCTCTGATAACGTATACGTTGTGCACCCGTTGTGTATCAGACAACGGGTGCGTTGTACAGCAGACAACGTGTACGTTGTATAGCAAGAAACGTGTACGTTGTACAGCTCACGACGGGTACGTTGTACATCAGCCAACGGACAACGAGTTCAGCACTATGCACAACACAATGGGACAACGGATTCGGCACCATTCACAGCACAACGTATTGGGCACTATTCACAGCACAACGTATTGGGCACTATTCACAGCACAACGTATCGGGCACTATTCACAGCACAACGTATCGGGCACTATACACAGCACAACGTATCGGGCACTATTCACAGCACAACGTATTGGGCACTATACACAGCACAACGTATTGGGCACTATTCACAGCACAACGTATTCGGCATTATTCACAGCACAACATATTGGGCACTATTCACAGCTCAGATAACACTACAACGGGTACGACACCATTCACAGCATCAGGCACAAGTACATGTGTGATTGCACTCATCAGATGATCAACTGCAAGGCCGTGTTAGTGGCAGTGTGATCATTCAGGGAGAGCACCAGGCGGACATGGCCTATTTGAGAGACTCCGGTGGTCACAAACCATCGTGAAGCTATAAAGAGCATCAAATAGCCGGATAACACCAAAGAAGATGAGAGAATCAGATGACTGGTCGCCTGCACAGCACTTTGGGGTAGGGGTGTGAATGACTCAAGCTTCTCAGATCTCCCTCTTCCTCTTTCTCTTTCTCTTCCTCTTCCTCTTTCTCTTCTTCTCTTGATCTCCTCTTTTGCCTTTAGCACCATCCTCCTTGCCTTTAGCACCATTCTCTTCTTCTTCTTCTGCCCTTTCTCTCCTCTCTTGCCTCTCGCACCATCATCCATCCCTCTTGCGTATCATCCATCTCTTCTCCCTGGTGATTCTTGTTTATTTCTAGGCATTTGGAGTCATCATGATTTGTGCAGTCATGATAAGATCACCTGACAGATAACACTCAAGTGAGCCAGCACATACCCCAAGTGGGCTTATAGCGGCTAAAATGTCAGAATTCGTGAGCATGAGAAATCACTATTTTACCCCTTCTTTTTACTCCTTTTTACGAATTTTATCCGTTACAGTCATAATCGGATTTGGCAAATCCGGTTATCATCCCTAGAGGTCGCCATGTGTCTCCTCTGACACCCCTTAACCGTGGGTAAGATTCACTCACCCATCCTTGGTTATTTTTAAAAAAATATTAATTCTTTTTTAAAAGTTAAAAAATTCTAAGCTAGAGTTTTTTAATTTTTAAAAAAGAATTAATATGTTTAAAAAAAAACCAAGGATGGGTGGGTGAACCTTACTCATGGTTAAGAGTTTTTTAATTTTTAAAAAATAATTAATATTTACAAAAAAAAAACCAAGGATGGGTGGTTGAACCCTAGGGGTGGGTGAACCTTACCCATGGTTAAGGGGTGTTAAAGTAGACACGTGGTGACCTCAAGGGATGATAACCGGATTTGCCAAATCCAGTTATCACCGTAGAGGATTTGACTCGTGCATCACATGCACAGTCGTGGTCTCAGCCCTAAACAATCTCACTAGTATTTCTCTACATTTAAATTATGGAGCCAAATCATCTATGGTGATAACCGGATTTGGCAAAGCCGGTTATCACCCCTAGAGGTCGCCATGTGTCTTCTTTGACACCCCTTAACCGTGGGTAAGGTTCACCCACTCATCCTTGGTTTTTTTTTCTTAATATTAATTCTTATTTTTAAATTAAAAAAGTGTTTTTAATATTAAAAAAATTTAAAAACAGTTTTTTTATTTTAAAAAAAGAATTAATATTTTTTTAGAAAAAAACCAAGGATGTGTGGGTGAACCCTAGGGGTGGGTGAACCTTACCATGGTTAAAGGATGTCAAAGGAGACACGTGGAGACCTCTAGGGGTGGATAACCGGATTTGCCAAATCCGATTATCACCGCAGAGGATTTGACTCTTGCATCACAAGCAGAGTTGTGGTCTCGGCCCTAAACAGTCTCACCAGTATTTCCCTACATTTAAATTATGGAGCCAAATCATCTACGTAACCGGATTTGGCAAATCCGGTTATCACCCTTAGAGGTCGCCACATGTCTCCTTTAACACCCCTTAAACGTAGGTAAGGTTCACCCGCACATCCTTGGTTTTTTTTTTTTAAGAACATTAATTCTTTTTTTAAAATTAAAAAAGTATTTTTAATATTAATTTAAAACAGTTTTTTAATTTTAAAAACAGAATTAATATATTTTAAAAAAAATCAAGAATGTGTAGGTGAACCCTAGGGGTGGGTGAACCTTACCCACGGTTAAAGGGATGTCAAAGGAGACACGTGGCGACCTCTAGGGGTAATAACCGGATTTGCCAAATCCGATCACCGTAGAGCATCACTTGCACAGTCATGGTCTCGGCCAAAACAGTCTCCCCAGTATTTCTCTAATCTCTACATTTAAATTATGGAGCCAAATCATCTACCGTGATAACCGGATTTGGCAAATCCGGTCATCACCCCTAGAGGTCGCCATGTGTCTCCTTTGACACCCCTTAACCGTGGGTAAGGTCACCCATACATCCTTGGTTTTTTTTGAAAAAATATTAATTCTTTTTTTAAAAATTAAAAAAGTGTTTTTAATATTAAAAAAACTCTAAAAACAGTTTTTTTTAATTTTTCAAAAAGAAATAATATTTTTTGAAAACAAACCAAGGATGGGTGGGTGAACCCTAGGAGTGGGTGAACCTTACCCACGGTTAAGGGGTGTCAAAGGAGACACGTGCAACCTCTAGGGGAGATAACCGGATTTGCCAAATCCGATTATCACCGTAGAGGATTTGACTAGTGCATCACATGCATAGTCATGGTCTCAACCCTAAACAGTCTCACCAGTATTTCTCTACATTTAAATTATGGTTCCAAATCATCCATGGTGATAACCGGGTATGGCAAATCCGGTTATCACAGCTAGAGGTCACCACGAGTCTCCTTTCCCTTACCAGTGGGTAAGGTTCACCCACACATCTTGGTTTTTTCTTTAAATATTAATTCTTTTTTTAAAATTATAAAAGTGTTTAATATTAAAAAAACTCTAAAAACAGTTTTTAATTTTTTTAAAAAGAATTAATATTTTTTAAAAAAAAAACAAGAATGGGTGGGTGAACCTTAATCACGGTTAAGGGGTGTCAAAGTAGACACGTGACTTCCTCTAGGGGTGATAACCGGATTTGCCAAATCCGGTTATCACCGTAGAGGATTTGACTCGTGCATCACATGCACAGTCTGGTCTCGGCCTTAAACAGTGTCACCAGTTTTTCCCCACATTTAAATTATTGATTATTTTGATGGGTCACGATATTTAATACAGCAATGTCAATGATGGCACTTCATTTCGCTCTGTCCCTCCCTAAGGAGAGAAGGAGAGGCTAGTCTATAAATGTGATGCCCAAGGCCAACAGGTAACAAAAGCAAAGAAATCCTTGTAAACTTCCTCTACCGCAAAGCAAATTAAGATGTTGAAGACTCCGTTTAGCCAAGCCGACTCTGCTCGTTCCTTCTTTATCTTGCACAAGCCCTTCCTCGCCGGCAATGGAACGGCATCCTTCCCGGCCATCCGTCGACGGCAGAGTTTCCACAAAAAACACAAGAATTGTAGTGTTCGCTCAACCTCTAGTAACATTCAAGCGGTGTTGAATACGACGGAGAAGTCTATTAAAGTTAAGGCAATTGTTACCGTCGGTTGGTTCATGAACTCTGATAATTCTGACAAATTTTTTCTTTTGGAGCTCGTTAGTGCTCATCTTGATCCCAGTAAGTAGCAAAATAAACACAGCTTTTTCCTTGTATCCACCTTTTCTTTTATGGGAGAATTAAATCTATAAATTAATGTGAGAAATCTAGCAGCCATTATTGTTTTTACTCTCTTTATCTGTCTCCCTCTCTGTCCTTTCATGTCTTTCTCCTCATGCTAGTTTCCTTAGCCTAAAAATAAAGGGTTCTTCCAATCACTCCTGCCAATTAAAGCTAGTGAGGGCTATAGGAGATGATGTTTTTTTTTTTCGCCTTTTCAAATCACATGAGGAGGTGTGTTAGAGAGAGAGAGTATTTATTTTATGAGGTGCATTGGAAATTTGGCATCCTCAGTAAGGACTTGAATGAAGCATATAAGGGGGAGAATCTAATACCCAAATGGTGACCTACACGAATAGACATGATAGTCTAGAAAGCAATTGAAAAAGCCATTATATTTCCATTTCTTCCAAAGTATATTTGCTCTTTTTAAAATTCCTAAAATCAATTAACATTTTATTTGCATGTTTGTTCTGGAAGAGACGGGACAGGAGAAGGCTAGGATCAAGGACTCTGTAATCAGCTTTGGTCGAGAGGAGGGGGAGGAGGTGAAATATGAATGTAGGTTCGTCATTCCGCCAGATTTCGGAGATGTTGGAGCCATTTCGGTGGAGAATGAGCACGATAAGGAAATGTTCTTCAAGAACATCGTCCTCGAGGGCTTCCCTAATGGCCCAGTTAACATCACATGCAATTCTTGGGTCCATTCCAAGTCTGATAACCCAGACAAGAGAATTTTCTTCACCAACAAGGTCATCATCCTTTCTCTAATTTTTCTTATATATTCTTCACCGACAAGGTCATCATCCTTTCTCTAATTTTTCTTATATAAGCTCTCTCTCTCTCTCTCACAGTTCATCAATCGTAGATGTACACTAATGACATAGCCCTTAGCTAGATTCGGGTGACTCACACCATGGATTGGGTTCTACGTACGCACTCTATTTTATATGAGATTAATTTTGAGCCGGAGCGGAGCTCCTCTTTTTAGACAATGAGTGTGGTATGTTTGTAATTTTTGAAGGAGGCTAGGGTAATTTTACAATACACCATAATTACGCATTTGCCACGAGATAGAGTAAAACAGAGGACTTCCATTTAATTTGGTGAAGCAGAGCTCCTCTTTGTATTTAAACTGATTTTATATAGCCATAATCCATCTTCCTTAGGGAGTTAATCGCCCCTAACTGAAGGCTTTATGATTGCCGTTACATTCAATATGGTCAAGGATTTTAGAACTCTTCTTAATGATCAGGTCTTTTACTTACTGTTTAACAATAAACATTTCAAGTCTTTGACATATTGTTATGCTTTTATTAGTATATTATTGGCGGCTCGGTTGTCGGGAGTATATTTCATGGATCTATCGATATGTACCAACTTCATTTCATTATTGAAGTGTTTTAACCAAATGATTTCTTGTTGTTCTACAATACCTCTCGAATGGTAAAAACATATAATCGAATATCAATTCTTATTTTTGTTCAGATTATCACCTTGGCCAATAACTGTGAATCTATGCAATTCAATGTTGTTGCCTTGATAATAAAGGCAAAAATGCTTTGTTTTTTTTACATAACACAAAATTCTCTTTATCACTTGTCAATAAGGCATTACAAGGTTACTTTACATTCTACTTACGAGACTTACAACATAAGCCAAATCATTTGTCTTGTACACAATATCATATACATGATACTTTCCATATATCGAGTAGGGTTATACTTGCCTAGCAAATTTTTCCTCTTAACTCATATTTTTAATTTCAATGGTCATTAATATCAATATATCATAAGGTTTGCTCCTACTATTAAGAACAAATTTTATCATATAACACATATTTATGATCTTGTCCTACAAGGGTTAACCATAAGTAATTTGGTTTTTTTATGCTAACCTACGATTCTCCCAATATGTTTTTCTAATCACTAAGTCATTTGGTTTTTTTACGCTAACTTGCAACTTCTCTAAAAGTACTTTTCTATCGATGTCATCTCATTATTAATAATTTTGACAATCGCATTTACACATTTTGATCATTAATCTATGAGGCCTTTTTTCCCACTATATAATAGGTTAACTCATCATCTGTGTATTAAGCCATGAGATTTTTTAATACATGCACGGGTTCACTCTTCATGCTTACAAATGATAATTAAGTCATGTGGTACTTTAGTGGTGTAAGTCAGTCTTCTGAACCAATAGCACAAACCAGTTCCTTCTGTAACACTGATATAAACATGAAAGTAACAGCAAGTAAGCTACATTGCCAGCCAATAATCTTGCATGTTCGTTGAAGGCGACGTCCTAGATGCTTAAGGTGACCTCCTAAATGGGTAATCTTTGAAAATGAAATAGCATGAAGAGCTCATATGGTCTGCATGTGAATGCAACCCTTGCAACAATAACTATATATAGCCTGAATCGATGGTCACCATACGGATTTAGTGTCTAATTTGTGTGTGTGGACCAGTCCTATTTGCCATCAGATACACCAAATGGGTTAAAGACGCTCAGACAAGAGGAGCTCGAGATTCTTCGTGGCACTGGCGTGGGAGAAAGGAAGACCTTTGAGAGGATATACGATTACGACAAGTATAACGACCTTGGACATCCAGACAGCAGCAAAGAACTGGCACGACCTGTCCTAGGAGGGAAGGAGCACCCATATCCAAGGCGTTGCAGAACCGGACGTCATCGATCCGATAAAGGTCCGTAAAGAATCACTGTCTTTATACTACTGAGAAATGCTAGTGAGACCTCAAAGGGCCAAGACCACACCAATTTTTTATTGAATGCCTTTTCATTTCTTTGAGTCTCATGCATCACATGCATAGTTTCGGTGTGGTCTCAGTCCTTTGAGGTCTCACCTAGCATTTCTCTTATACTAATATATGGATTTTGCTAGTGAGACCGTGCAGGAGGAAGACCACCCCAAGACCTTGCCTCACATGCATAAGATCAAAAAAGAAAAGAAAAACACGGATTTCAAAAAAAATTTGATTCAGTGCATGTGAGGCAAGGTCTTAGGGTGGTCTCCACCCTGCACTGTCTCACAGCAAAATCCCTATAATATAAAAGGGGATAATGCTTATGAGACCCCTTAGGGACGAGACCGTGTTGTGCATGATATGCACGGAACTCTCATGCCTATCATGCAGGGTTCGGGGTAGTCTCGGCTGTAGAGGATCTAGCTAGCACAGTCCAACTATAAAGAGACCCATGTTCAAAACTCAAAACTACCCTTTGCCCATCTCTTCTTCTCTCTTCTCTTATCTTTTCTTATTCTTTCTTTACTAATATAAAAAGAATTTCTCATGATTAAAACATTGATTGAATTTTAATGAGACCTTCAAAACATAGATAATTTTACAAAATTCTTGAATTACCCATATGATAATTATTACATAAGACAAACACTTAACTGACTGCATAATTCTCATACAGCCCTCACGCATCTATCGATTAGGCTTGAAAGTCTCTACGGTTGTAAATGTTTGGTTATGACACTGAGATCGTCATGTGTCCCTTTTAACATTTTTTAACTGTGGTTAAGATTCACCCACCCCTAAGGTTCATCCACTTATCCTTGGATTTTAGAAGAAAAAAAAATGTAATCCTATGATTTAGTGAATTTTAACTACAGTTTAAAAAATTAATATTTTTTTTCTAAAAACCAAGGATAGGTGGGTGAACTCTAGGAAAAGATGAATCTTAACCATAGTTAAGAGGTGTCAATAAAGACACATGGGAACTTCAAGGGCATAACAGGACACCAACTGTGATTAAGATTCACTGACCCTAGGTGCAATTCCAAAACTACCATTTGCTCTTATCCCATCTTCTTCTCCTTCTTATTTTATATATAATGAGACCTTGAAAATATAGATGAAATTTTGTAATATTCCTGAACTACCTATATCATAATTATTACATAAGACACACACTTAATTGAATAGTTGCTTAATTTCAGGGTTGTTAGAACCGGACCGGGCATCGAACCGGTAGAGTTCCCACTTCCATCAGTTCGACCGGTTCAACCTGTCCGGTTCGTATACTTTTTGCCAAAAAAAAATTCATTTTTTTCCCTAATTCTTCCCCGATTCTGACCGGTTCCCAACCAGTTTTGACGATTCTAGCCGGTTCTTAAAGAGGCTTGGTTGTGAGGGTTTTAGGAACCGGCGAGAGGGCCGGTTCCCAGTTCCATCGATTCAACCAGCCGGTCCGATCCAGTTCTGACAACACTGCTTAATTCCATACTAGCCCTCACTCAATTAGGCTTGAAATTCTCTATGGTTATAACCGTTCAGTTATGTCACTGAGGTCGCCATGTGTCCCTTTTAACACTTTTTAATTGTGATTAAGATTCACCCACCCCTAAGGTTCACCAACTTATCCTTGGATTTTAGAAACAAAATATGAAAAAAAATAAAAATTAACCCTATTATTTAGTGAATTTTAACTAGGATTTAAAAATATTAATATTTTTTTCTAAAAACCAAGGAAATGTGGGTGTGGGTGAACTCTAGGGGTAAATGAATCGTAACCACAGTTAAGGGGTGTCAAAAAAGACACATAAGAACCTCAAGGGCGTAACGGGACTTCAACTGTGGTTAAGATTCACCGACCCCTAGAGTTCCACTTATTCTTGGTTTTAGAAAAATAATATTGATTTCTTTTAAACCTTGGTTAAAATTCACTAAATCATAAGATTAATTTTTATTTTTTTTTGAAAAACCAAGGATAAGTGGGTGAACCCTAGGGTGGGTGAATCTTAATCAAAGTTAAGTAGTGTTAAAAGGGACACATGGTGACCTCAGTTGCGTAACCAGACTCCTCGCTCTTTTGGTAAAATACTCCGAAAGAAGAACATTTCGCCAAGGCCCCCGCCTGCCCCCTTTCTTTGATATACCCAAAAGCCCCTAACAAATTTTTTAACTCAAAATGTTTCTCAAGTTCTCCCACATTTCATTTTCTTTATTTCTACAATGTCCCTTTATTTTATCTATACCTAAAATGCCCTCAATTTTTCTTTACCCAAAATGCCCCTAAAGTTTTTGGATTCTCAAAATGTCACTATGTCATGTTTCTCTACTCAACGTGTTCCTCACAATTTTTGTACCTAAAATGTTTATCAAGTTTTTATACTCAGAATATTTTTTAAATTATTTCCCAAAATGCCCCTCATTAAGGTCATTCTTCCCCCTCCCCTCCCCTCTCGGGTGCATCACACATGTGGCCCACTAGTATATATAATGAGAATTCCCCCCTTTAAAAACATACATGAATTTTTTTCATAATTCCTAAACTACCCTTATCATGATCATTATATAAGACAAACGTTTGATTTTCTTAATTCTCACCCGTAGGGTTCACCCACTTATCCTTAGATTTTAGAAAAGAATAGGTAAAAAAAAAAAAATTAATCCTAAGACATAGTAAATTTTAACTAGGGTTTAAAGAATAATATTTTTTCTAAAAAACAATGATAGGTGGGTAAACTTTAGGGGTAGATGAATCTTAACCACAGTTAAGGGGTATCAAAAGAGACACATGGCAACCTCAATGGCATAACCAGAGTCCAACTATTGTCAAGATTCACCAACCTCTAGGGTTCACCCACTTATTCTTGGTTTTTAGGAAAAAAAAAATAAATTTTAAACCCTAGTTAAAAATCACCAACTCCTAAGATTAAATTATTTTTTTCATATTTTTTTTTCTAAAAATCAAGGATAAGTGGGTGAACCGTAAGGGTGGGTGAATCTTACTCACAATGAAAGAGTGTTAAAAGGGGCACATGGCGGCCTCAGTAGCGTAATCGGATTCCTTGCTCTCTTGGCAAAACACTCCGAAAGAAGAATGCCTTGCCAAGGTCTCACCCGCCCCCTTTCTTTGCTATACCCAAAATGTCTCTATGGCATATTTCTATAAAAGTTTAACGGGATAGACATTTTCTTTTAAACATACTAGTTAGTTCTTTTTTTTTGGAAAGTACTAGTTGGATCATTAAGGCATGCAAATAACATCCCAAACAAGCACGGCATATTTCTATATAAGATTTTAAATAGACATTTTAAACATACTAGTTAGTTTTTTTTTTTGGAAAGTACTAGTTGGTTCATTACACACTCTCGGAATAGCCCAGTAGTAAGTGTATCCCATCCTTAGGAGGGAGTTTCCGGGATCCATTCCTGAGAGGGTGAGAGTGTTGTGCTCTCCACCCGCCCTTAAATTAGAATAGATACTAACTATTAACCAGGGTTGTGGCCTAACCGTGTGTCCACAAAAAAAAAACAAAAAAAAAATTAGTTGGTTCATTAAGGCATGCAAATAACATCCCAAACAAGCTTAGCTGCTAAAATTTTTTTGACCAAAAGTTACGCGTTCCAAACACTACCTTAACTAGAATCGGTCGAATAATCTGAGTACAGAAATCCTAGTTCATTTATAATTAGTATTGTTTTTTCAATAATTTATAATTTAAGAGGGAGATACTTGTATTTTCACTGAATTCACAACCCATTTACTAATGAATCTGCAACTCAGGTATCTTATCAAATTTATAAGATATTGTAGCACCTAAAACTAAGAAAGATGGGAAGATCAGGATTTACGCAAAAAAAATTAGTTCTAATTTTCAACGTTGTAGAGATTTAATTACTTACAAATTCTTAAATCATTAGGTCAAAACTATTATCGATTTAGAGTGGTAGAATAAGGTGAGATAGGATACACTGTAAATTTGAATTTGAAAAGAATAGCATCAATTAGTTTCATTTGATTAGGATTAGATTTGATAGAGTTTCTATCTTGAGATGATATAATATGACTCTTATTCTTCGCCAGTTGTAACTGGTTTTGCCAAAACCAGTTACGCCCATGAGGTGATCACATGCCCCTTTTGACTCCTCTTAACTATGGTTAAGATTTACTCACCCCTAAGGTTCACCCATCTATTTTTTGGTTTTTAGAAAAAAAAATTATATAAATTGTTAACCGTGGTTAAAATTTATCAACTCCTAAGGTTAATTTTTTTTTCTAAAAACCAAAGATAGGTAAGTGGACCCTAGGGATAGGTGAATCTTAACCACAGTTAAGGGGTGTAAAAAGGGACATGTGGCGACCATAGGGGAGTAACCGGTTTTGTCAAAAAACGGTTACAACTAGAGAAGATCACCAGTCACATAGTATCTAAACCCTGTATGGGGTTGGGTCATCGTAAAAATCATCCAAGAATTCTCGGATGATCTCAACCATGAAACTCAAGACCATTCCTATGGAAGAAGGAGAAAAATATAGCGACAGATAATAAAAAGAAGTTTAGTTATCATATGCGTTTCGATTTGAAAGAGTGTTTTGATAATGCAGATCCGTTGTCCGAGAAAAAGGCCGATAATGAAGACCCGTTATCCGAGAAAAAGGGCGATAATGAAGACCCGTTAGCCGAGAAAAAGAGCAGTGGCGTGTATGTGCCAAGGGACGAGGAATTCTCAAAAGTTAAGCAGCAGACATTCACGGCTAATACGGTATTATCGTTTTTGCACGCGCTGCAACCTTCAATTATTGAGTCGGCCCTAGGGATAATTGACAACAAAACATTCCCATCCTTCACGGCCATAGACTCCCTGTTTCCTGAAGAACTTTCCCTTGATACGCCTAAAGAAGGATTCGTCCAATCAATTCTGCAATGGATAAGGGAGTTCATAAAAGGGCTCCTCCAATCAATTCTGCGTTGGGATTGGATATGGAAGTTAATAAAAGTTGGAAGAGATTATTTCTTCCGATTTAAGACTCCTAAAATGATAAAGAGTAAGCCTCTCTCTCTCTCTCTCTCTCTCTCTCTCTCTCTCTCTCTCTTATATATATATATATATTTTGTTTTCCTTTGCAGGAGACAGATTCTCTTGGTTCAGGGATGATGAATTCTCTCGTCAGACTCTCGCTGGTCTCAACCCCTGTAGCATACAGTTGGTCACGGTATGATATATAACTCTACCTCCTAGTATTATATATATACACTAGTGGGCCGCACGTGCACGTGAGAGAGGGGCTTTTTTTTTTTTTTTTCGTGGTGATCAACGTGGGTATAATGGGTCTTTGACTCAGACTACATCTAACGTGTTGCACAGGTCACCCCCCAACCCGGGCAACCGATAGTGAGAGGACCCAGGTATTGACCTTTTGGAAAAAGAAAATTCTAAAGAATATTTTGAGTCAACAAACTTAAGAGATATTTTGAGTTAAAAAATTAAGGGCCACGTTGGATATAGAAACATGACATATGAAAATTTTGAAAACCAAAAAACATTAGGGGTTGAGGACATTTTAGGTATGTAAACTTGAGAGAAATTTTAGAAATGAAGAAAATGGAATACGACCATATGTGTAAGGCAGTTTTAGAATTAACTAAATCTAACCCACATGTGTAAGGGTAGTTTTAGAATTAATTAAAATTCAACCCATATGTCTAAGGATAATTTTAGAATTAACTAAAATTCAACATATATGAGTAAGGATAGTTTTTGAATGAAGAAAATGGAATATGGGCATGTGTAAGGTTAGTTTTGATATTAACTAAAATTTAACTCATATCTATAAAGGCAGGTTTTGAATTAATTAAAATTCAACCCACATGTATAAGGGTAATTTTGGAATTACCTAAAATTCAACCCATGTGTATAAGGGCAGTTTTGGTTGAAATTAACAAAACTTTAATCAACGTTTTGAACACGTTCATCCTCATTATATTAGTAACTAGTGAGCCGCACGTGTGATGCATGTGAGAGAGAGTGGAGGGGGAGAGAAACAAGGAAGAGGGACCCTAGTGAGGGCTATTTTGAGAAAAAATTTAAAGAATATTTTGAACATAAAAACTTGTGGGACATTTTAGGTAAAAAAAAAAGTATGACGGACACATTGGATAAAGAAACATGACATAGGGACATTTGAGAACCCAAAAGCTTTATGGGTATATTTTGGGTATAAAAAAATTGAGGGCATTTGAGTATAGAAAAATTGAGGGACATTATAGAAAGAAAGAAATGAAATATGGGAAAACATGAGGACTATTTTGGGTTAAAAAATTTATGAGAGACATTTTGGGTATAGAAATTTGACTTATTGATGTTTTGGGAAGTAAAAAGTATTCAGTACATTCTAACTATATGAAACAATTTAATGGTATTTTAGGTATAGAAACCTGACTTAAGGGCATTTTGAGAATAAAAAAAACTTTAGCTAGGGACATTCGAGTTGCACAGGTCGAACTAGGAATTGGTCGCTCGACCAGTTATGAAAACATTGCTTTATGTATTAATAAAGACATTTTTAGGATTATATCAAATTTCAATCAACTTTTTAAGTACCCTATATTTGTTTGGTGAAAAAGTCTTCTATATTAATAAAAGCTAAAAGTAAATGGTAGTTTTGGAATAAGTAAATTTAGTCAACATTTTTGACCCATATGTGTAAGGGTAGTTTGGGAATTAACTAAATTTCAACCCATATGTGTATAGGTAGTTTTAGAATTAGCTAAAATTCAACTCATATGTGTAAGGGTAGTTTTGGAATTAACGAAAACTCAATCAACCTTTAAACCAAAGAAATGGTAGTTTTGGATCAAGCAAAAGTAGTTCTGGACCAAGGAAAACTTCAATCAACGTTTTGAACATGCCCATCCTCATTATTTTAGTAAAGAAGATGTATGTGTATACATACATGTCACATGTTTCATAGACATATTTATAGTAAGGTTGTATTATAATCGTTGTATACATATACATGCATATATTTTTGCAACATAAAAAAAGAGGAATATATATATATATATACCAACGGAGTAGATTTATAGTGGATAGTGCTATAACTGTATCTGATTCAATTAATAATACCTACTATCCAAATTCGCTCTAATATTCAGTGGATAGTAAATTAAAAATACTGAATTTGAATTCGCCCAATTAATAATCGAATTTGAATACTCGAATTCGGATACTATCTGAATTCAACCGATTATCCCAATAACCAAATTAAAATATCGGAATTCGGATACTAGCCGAATTCAACCAATTATCCCAAGAACCGGATTCAAATAATATCCCAAGAACCGGATTCAAATAATATCCGAATTCAACCTATATACTATCCGATAGAATGGTGTTCCAATTATTACAATCTGAATTTGATTACTAATCTGCTAATCCAAACCAGCACAACCAGCTCACCCTTTCAAAAGTTCATTATTGTTTTTCCCCATAAAAAATCAAGGCTCTTGCTCTGCTAATCAAAAACTTGCTCAAAAGTTTAATGGATTCCTCACATACTTTTTTTTTTGGCAAATCTCCACCTTGGCGAGAATTCCACGATACTACCACGAACCAAGAGAACCGATTTGTTAATTATCAAGCAAATCTTCAAGATAGAACACCTCATTACCAACATCTGGGAAGCACCTCCACCTCAAACTAGAATCTCTCTCAAAATTTTGTCATCCCGTTACAATTACTGGAAACTCGTTTGCAAATACCCCAAATAACCGTTTGGCCTACCCATCTTTGCACCATCTACGAAAGAGACTCATCAAATAACCTTTGGCCTAGCTCGCCTCTGCACCATCTGTGCAAGAGACTCACCAGCTACACACACCCTCGAATCAGCCTGGAAAGTCATCCACCAGATTCAATCAACATGGCCAAGGTACATATGTAGCATGAACATTGTCCTCCATTCTAGAAGAACCTCAGACGAAGACATTGGCTCATCCTTTCCGTTAAAGGCACCTCACCATCCTCATCCTTTCAGAAACCTATCGAGATACCCATCTCTACACTGGACTATGAAAGAAACCCTAGGTGAGCTTTCTATCTGCTGCATACCATCTGGTTTCTGATTCCTAAAGACCCCTTAGTGCTCCACCTACATCTGTATCCTTTATTTTGATAACTTCACCTCCTGCTGTGTAGCAACAGTCCAGGGGAGTCTAACTGGCCAAGTAAAATTAGATTCAATCACAACTTAGGGACATCGGCTACCCCTCCCAAAGTCCGAAGCACTCCGTCAGGATGAAACCCCTGAATCTAATAATCATTTTATAAGAAAAATGTTCATACGATTGGAGACTGTGAGAGCATCTCCAAGGTATTTCCCTCCATCTAGCACTATTTCATCAAAATGAAGCTTTTTTTTCAATCAAAACTCTTCCACAAAAGTTATCCAAACTACCTGTAGCTTTGATACCAATTTCTAGGGAAACCGTTATGGCAGAACCATCCCACGACCGTGCATTGGTGCACGGGACTCAAAAAATTAAAAAAAACAATAGACAATAAAAATTTGAGTCATGTGCATCACATGCACAGTCTCAGTGGTCTCAGCCCTAAACATCTCATTAGCATTTCTCTAAATTTAAATTAGAGCAGTGATTAGCGTACCCATGGGTATGCTAGGAAATCGAAGGACCTTTTTTATTTAAGCAACTTAAGGTTTAAAATTTCGTTGAAATTTCGGTTCAGGATAATCCCACCGACATCGAAACTGGGTTTATTTCGAAAATCAGATTTCGACTGAAATTTCAAAAATTTTGGGTGAAATTTTGGATTTCGGAATTTCAGCCGATCGAAATCTGATTTTTTTATTTTTAAATAGTTTTTTTATTAATATTCCGAAATATTCCGAAAAAATAATAATATTTATATAAATATATAAAATTTTAATAAAATATTATTTTTAATATATATATAATTAATAAAATATTAATATTTCGAATTTCAAAATTTCGTAGAAATCCCGTAATATTTCGAGATTTCGGTTTTGGTTGGCTGGCTAAAATCATCAAGAATTTCGAAATTAAAAACCTTAAAGCCACTTGTTTACTGAAATTAGGCTACTTATGTAACCGGTCAAGTTGTCACGGAAGATACGAATTGTGGGAGGCACGGACAGCGTGAGTTTTGAAGTCTACATTAACGCAAGAATTGATTCTTGCTTTCACCTCAACTATCATCCACCTAAGACCACACGGCTAGTCAAAGCAATGCTGATCAGATGGCTATGATGCTCTGACCAATATGATCACTCATGCAGGCCCCAATCTAGGGAAAAAGATGTAATAGACATGTGGTCTGGTCTACCAAGGTTAATGGTGGACCACCGACCACATCGTAAATTGCCAACTCACCATCTATGTACAACGGAGTCCCCACCAAGTGACAGGTTCCTCAAAACCAAGTGCATCGGTTTGGGTTGGATTAATCTCCCTTAGTCTAACCCAACATCCTAGAGGGCTAACCCTTGTTACAGTCCGAAAAATGTCCAAGCTAGCGAGCCCATGACTGGCGGGTTCTTGATTTAATGATGATCAATGAAGAAATTAAAAGTCACATTACACTTTTTAACTGTCGTTAAGAATCACCTACCTCTAGGGTTCACTCCTCCATCAAATAGAAGAACAAACTCACAAAATTGAAAAATTTATTAAAAATATTAATATGTATGTTTAAAAAAATAATTTTATTTTTCTAAAAATCAAGAATGGATGGGTGAACACTAAGGCTGGGTGAATCTTAACCACATTTAAGGGGAATCAAAAGAGGTAATTTTTTTAAGGCAGAGTTGTAATTATATCATTTCAAGAAGGGTTATGTTTTTTAAGGTAAAATTGTAATTATCTCATTTTGGAGAGGTATGTTTGTTTCTTTGAAAGTAAAACTAGTTGAAAAGGTTAACAACCGTCTCTCTTCGCATGTAGCATTTCAAGAGCGAGCCTTAGATTAGGTATTATACCCTTGGTCCATTTACCATTTTCCTTAAAAATATTTTGATATTAAAATATTTAAAAATAATAATTAAATAGGGGTAGGTGAATCTTAACCACAGTTAAGAGGTGGACACGTAGCGACCTTAGAGACATAACTGGATTTGGTTCATTTTATCAAAACACGGTAATGTGTTTGGAAATACAAAGAAATGTGTTTGGAAAAAGTCAGTGGGTATATATGTAATTATGCATTACAAGATGAGTAATCGTTTTGGAATAAAAAGAGTAGAGTTGTAATTAAGAATTGTAGGAAAGATACATTTGTCAGTTGGAAAGTGTGTAGCAGAGTGTCATGCAAGTGATAGACTTGTAATTTATTTCAATAAAGAGGGGTTTGTTTCATTCTTAAAAGTGAAACCTATTGAAAAGGTTAACAAGTCACTCTCTTCACATGTGGCGTTCGAAGAGAGATCCTTATGATAGGAACCTACTAGCAGATACCCGTGCGACAAATAAAAACTAGCAGAGATCCCGTGTGATGCACGGTAATAATTAAGAATATCTAAAATTAAATAATATTATTTATTTATTTAAATATTAAATAATATATATTAAAAATATTTCATAATTAATTAATTTTATAATAATAATTTTGTATTATTTTAATAATATTTATAGGAAAATCATAAGTTATTTAGTATTAAACTTAAATTAATACACCCAAGAGTTGGAGATAAGAGAGAACTCTATAAGAGATGAGATAGATAGGACTCTAGGATGAGATAGTGGGTCCCAAACCTGTAAGAATTGGAGATAAGAGAGGAGTTTATAATAGTGGAGATAGAGCTCTAGAAAATAATAAATATCTTCAAATCTATACGTTTGAGATAACTCTTGATAAAAGTTGTGTCGTTTGAGGATAAAGGAAAGAGTCATTAATACTAATCTATACGTTTGAGATAACTTTTCATAAAAGGATCAGTGCGACACGTGTCATAAGATTAGAATATTATAATCCTATGTGGCGAAAGGAGGAGGGGAGGACAATCCTTTTATGAAGAGTTATCTCAAACGTATAGATTAGTATTAATGATTAGTATTAATGACTCTTTCCTTTATCCTCAAACGACACAACTTTTATCAAGAGTTATCTCAAACGTATAGATTTGAAGATATTTATTATTTTCTAGAGCTCTATCTCCACTATTATAAACTCCTCTCTTATCTCTAACTCTTACAGGTTTGGGACCCACTATCTCATCCTAGAGTCCTATCTATCTTATCTCTTATAGAGTTCTCTCTTATCTCCAACTCTTGGGTGAGATAACTCTTCATAAAAGGATCAGTGCGACACGTGTCATAAGATTAGAATATTATAATCCTATGTGGCGAAAGGAGGAGGGGAGGAAAAAGTCTGCCTTATATTTAGTTAATAGATTTGTCTTAAAAAATAAGAATATTAGAAGTAACCATTAATAAAAATACAGGTGTGTAAAAAAATTATCAAAAGAATAATAAATAAAAAAAAGTATTGACATCTTCATGAATTAGTTTTTGAGGGACACTTTAAAATTTATTTCTGTGAGTGATCCTACTTAACCCACCTCAGCGTTGTCATTGTCATCATCATACATAGTCGCTGCTTCCTACCACTCTTAAAGGCAGAGTGGTTGACCATTGAATGCCCTAATATGTAAGGAAAGTGATAAGAAAAAACTATTGGTCTGATTTAAAATCTAACGGTGGCAAGCTCATTTGCATTTAATAATAGACCCCACTTTATCTTTGGTGCCGTTGGGTTTTAAATCGGATGGCCAGACTCTCGGTAGTACATACTATCACTATCGAGAGTTTTTAGTCACTTCCGTTAAGAGTGGTAGGATGCAGCGACTATGTATGATGATGTTTAAAGAAGAAACCCTTAGAAAATCAGAAAATTCTTGAAGCCCGTTATTGTAAACTTTCATTCATGGGCACATTAAAAGAAGAAAACGTAAAGAAAAGAGAGAGAGAGAGAAGAGAGAGAGAGAGAGAGAAGAGAGTATGTGGGCTTCCTCCTCACCGAGAGACAGCTCTCTTGCAGTATGGCCTTTCTCGCCTCTTACTACCTCATCTTCTTCATTCGGTGAATATCATTACGAACCGTGCAAGACTGCCCCAAGACCATGCATGTGGTACACGGGACTCGAAAAGATTAAAATAAAAAAAGATTTAATAAAAATTGGAGCCAAATCCTCTATGGTCATAACCCGGATTTGGCAAATCCGGTTATCACCCCTAGAGGTCGCCATGTGTCTCCTCTGACACCCCTTAACCGTGGGTAAGATTCACTCACCCATCCTTGGTTATTTTTAAAAAAATATTAATTCTTTTTTAAAAGTTAAAAAATTCTAAGCTAGAGTTTTTAAATTTTTAAAAAAGAATTAATATTTTAAAAAAAAAACCAAGGATGAGTGGGTGAACCTTACTCATGGTTAAGAGTTTTTTAATTTTTAAAAAATAATTAATATTTACAAAAAAAAAACCAAGGATGGGTGGTTGAACCCTAGGGGTGGGTGAACCTTACCCATGGTTAAGGGGTGTTAAAGTAGACACGTGGTGACCTCTAGGGGTGATAACCGGATTTGCCAAATCCAGTTATCACCGTAGAGGATTTAACTCGTGCATCACATGCACAGTCGTGGTCTCGGCCCTAAACAATCTCACTAGTATTTCTCTACATTTAAATTATGGAGCCAAATCATCTATGGTGATAACCGGATTTGGCAAAGCCGGTTATCACCCTTAGAGGTCGCCACGTGTCTCCTTTGACACCCCTTAACCGTGGGTAAGGTTCACCCACTCATCCTTGGTTTTTTTTTCTTAATATTAATTCTTATTTTTAAATTAAAAAAGTGTTTTTAATATTAAAAAAATTTAAAAACAGTTTTTTAATTTTAAAAAAAGAATTAATAATTTTTTAGAAAAAAACCAAGGATGTGTGGGTGAACCCTAGGGGTGGGTGAACCTTACCATGGTTAAGGGATGTCAAAGGAGACACGTGGAGACCTCTAGGGGTGGATAACCGGATTTGCCAAATCCGATTATCACCGCAGAGGATTTGACTCTTGCATCACAAGCAGAGTTGTGGTCTCGGCCCTAAACAGTCTCAACAGTATTTCCCTACATTTAAATTATGGAGCCAAATCATCTAAGTAACCGGATTTGGCAAATCCGGTTATCACCCTTAGAGGTCGCCACATGTCTCCTTTAACACCCCTTAAACATAGGTAAGGTTCACCCGCACATCCTTGGTTTTTTTTTTTTAAGAACGTTAATTCTTTTTTTAAAATTAAAAAAGTATTTTTAATATTAAAAAAACTTTTAAAACAGTTTTTTAATTTTAAAAACAGAATTAATATATTTTTAAAAAAATCAAGAATGTGTAGGTGAACCCTAGGGGTGGGTGAACCTTACCCACGGTTAAAGGGGTGTCAAAGGAGACACGTGGCGACCTCTAGGAGTAATAACCGGATTTGCCAAATCCGATCACTGTAGAGCACCACTTGCACAGTCATGGTCTCGGCCTAAACAGTCTCCCCAGTATTTCTCTAATCTCTACATTTAAAATATGGAGCCAAATCATCTACCGTGATAACCGGATTTGGCAAATCCGGTTATCACCCCTAGAGGTCGCCATGTGTCTCCTTTGACACCCCTTAACCGTGGGTAAGGTCACCCACACATCCTTGGTTTTTTTTGAAAAAATATTAATTCTTTTTTTTAAAATTAAAAAAGTGTTTTTAATATTAAAAAAACTCTAAAAACAGTTTTTTTTAATTTTTCAAAAAGAAATAATATTTTTTTAAAACAAACCAAGGATGGGTGGGTGAACCCTAGGAGTGGGTGAACCTTACCCACGGTTAAGGGGTGTCAAAAGAGACACGTGGCAACCTCTAGGGGAGATAATCGGATTTGCCAAATCCGATTATCACCGTAGAGGATTTGACTAGTGCATCACATGCATAGTCATGGTCTCAGCCCTAAACAGTCTCACCAGTATTTCTCTACATTTAAATTATGGTTCCAAATCATCTATGGTGATAACCGGGTATGGCAAATCCGGTTATCACAGCTAGAGGTCACCACGTGTCTCCTTTCCCTTACCAGTGGGTAAGGTTCACCCACACATCTTGGTTTTTTCTTTAAATATTAATTCTTTTTTTAAAATTATAAAAGTGTTTAATATTAAAAAAACTCTAAAAACAGTTTTTAATTTTTTTAAAAAGAATTAATATTTTTTAAAAAAAAAAACAAGGATGGGTGGGTGAACCTTAATCACGGTTAAGGGGTGTCAAAGGAGACACGTGACTTCCTCTAGGGGTGATAACCGGATTTGCCAAATCCGGTTATCACCGTAGAGGATTTGACTCGTGCATCACATGCACAGTCATGGTCTCGGCCTTAAACAGTGTCACCAGTTTTTCCCCACATTTAAATTATTGATTATTTTGATGGGTCACGATATTTAATACAGCAATGAAGATGCTAGTCTATAAATGGGTGGGTGAACCTTAAATTATTGATTATAATGCTAGTCTTCATTTCGCTCTGTCCCTCCCTAAGGAGAGGCTAGTCTATAAATGTGATGCCCAAGGCCAACAGGTAACAAAAGCAAAGAAATCCTTGTAAACTTCCTCTACCGCAAAGCAAATTAAGATGTTGAAGACTCCGTTTAGCCAAGCCGACTCTGCTCGTTCCTTCTTTATCTTGCACAAGCCCTTCCTCGCCGGCAATGGAACGGCATCCTTCCCGGCCATCCGTCGACGGCAGAGTTTCCACAAAAAACACAAGAATTGTAGTGTTCGCTCAACCTCTAGTAACATTCAAGCGGTGTTGAATACGACGGAGAAGTCTATTAAAGTTAAGGCAATTGTTACCGTCGGTTGGTTCATGAACTCTGATAATTCTGACAAATTTTTTCTTTTGGAGCTCGTTAGTGCTCATCTTGATCCCAGTAAGAAGCAAAATAAACACAGCTTTTTCCTTGTATCCACCTTTTCTTTTATGGGAGAATTAAATCTATAAATTAATGTGAGAAATCTAGCAGCCATTATTGTTTTTACTCTCTTTATCTGTCTCCCTCTCTGTCCTTTCATGTCTTTCTCCTCATGCTAGTTTCCTTAGCCTAAAAATAAAGGGTTCTTCCAATCACTCCTGCCAATTAAAGCTAGTGAGGGCTATAGGAGATGATGTTTTTTTTTTTCGCCCTTTCAAATCACATGAGGAGGTGTGTTAGAGAGAGAGAGTATTTATTTTATGAGGTGCATTGGAAATTTGGCATCCTCAGTAAGGACTTGAATGAAGCATATAAGGGGGAGAATCTAATACCCAAATGGTGACCTACACGAATAGACATGATAGTCCAGAAAGCAATTGAAAAAGCCATTATATTTCCATTTCTTCCAAAGTATATTTGCTCTTTTTAAAATTCTTAAAATCAATTAACATTTTATTTGCATGTTTGTTCTGGAAGAGACGGGACAGGAGAAGGCTAGGATCAAGGACTCTGTAATCAGCTTTGGTCGAGAGGAGGAGAAGGAGGAGGAGGTGAAATATGAATGTAGGTTCGTCATTCCGCCAGATTTCGGAGATGTTGGAGCCATTTCGGTGGAGAATGAACACTTCAAGGAAATGTTCTTCAAGAACATCGTCTTCGAGCGCTTCCCTAATGGCCCAGTCAACATCACATTCAATTCTTGGGTCCAGCCCAAGTCTATTAACTCAGAGAAGAGAATTTTCTTCACCAACAAGGTCATCATCCTTTCTCTAATTTTTCTTATATATTCTTCTTTCTTATATATTCTTCACCAACAAGGTCATCATCATTTCTCTAATTTTTCTTATATAATCTCAATCAATCTTTCTCTCTCTCTCTCTCTCTCACTCACTCACTCACTCACAGTTCATCAATCAGGGATGTACACTAACGACATAGGTCGACCCCCTTGAGCTAGATTCGGGTGACTCACACCATGGATTGGGTTCTACGTACGCACACTATTTTATATGAGATTAATTTTGAGCCGGAGCTCTGCTTCACTGTGTTGAAGCGGAGCCCCTCTTTTTTGACTATGAGTGTGGCATGTTTGTGATTTTTGAAGGAGGCTAGGGTAATTTCACAACACACCATAATTACGCATTTGCCACCGGATAGAGTAAAAAGAGGAGCTCCATTCAATTTGGTGAAGCAGAGCTCCTCTTTGTATTTAAACTGATTTTATATAGCCATAATCCATCTTCCTTAGGGAGTTAATCGCCCCTAACAGACGGCTTTATGATTGCCGTTACATTCAATATCGTCAAGGATTTTAGAACTCTTCTTAATGATTTTCTTTTTCTTACGGTTTAACAATAAAAATTTCAAGTCTTTGACATATTGTTATGCTTTTATTAGTATATTATTGGCGGCTCGGTTGTCAGGAGTATATATTTCATGGATCTATCGGTCTGTACCAACTTCATTTCATTATTGAAGTGTTTTAACCAAATGAGTTCTTGTTATTCTACAATACCTCTCGAATGGTAAAAACATATAATCGAATATCAATTCTTATTTTTGTCCAGATCATCACCCTGGCCAATAACTGTGAATCTATACAACTCAATGTTGTTTCCTTGATAATAAAGGCAAAAATGCATTGTTTTTTTTCCACAACACAAAATTCTCTTTACCACTTGTCAATAAAGCATTACAGGGTTTCTTTAGATTCTGCTTACGAGACTTACAACATAAGCTAAATCATTTGTCTCGTACACAGCCGCATACATGATGTTTTCCATATATCGAGTACGGTTACGCTTTCCTAGCAAATTTTTCCTTTTAACTCATATTTTTAATTCCAATGGTCATCAATATCAATATTCCATAAGGGTTTGCTCCTGCTATTTGGAGTTTTCCTTTAAGAACATATTTTATCAGATAACACATATTTATGATCTTGCCCTACAAGGGTTAACCAATAAGCAATTTGGTTTTTCTATGCTAACCTACGGGTTCTCCCAATATGCTTTTCTGATTACTAAGCCATTGGATTTTTTCACGCTAAATTGCGAGTTATCCCAAAGTACTTTTCTATTGATGTCATCTCATTATTAATAATTTTGACATTCATGCTTACACATTTTGATCATTAATCTATGAGGCTTTTTCCCACTATATGACAAGTTAACTCATCATATGTGTATTAAGTTATGAAATTTTTTAACGCATGCATGTGATTTTCCATCACTCTTTTATTATCAAGGCATGGTTTTTTTTTTTTTTTACATTAAACTAACGGGTTCATTCTCCATGCTTACATTCTGATAATTAAGCCATGAGGTAATTTCATGCGTGAGCTTGTCGATCATGCTTACTTTCTAATCATATGCCTATTGTTTTTTTCATATTATAGATTTCAACTTATATTTTTATAGTAATTTTCTACCAAAGTATGAGGTTATTTCATTCATATGTGTTCCACCATCATGCTTATCATTCATAAATTTAATAGTCAAATTGCTTTATTTTGGAAGTATACTACACTCTATAATTATGCTTCCACTATTCTATGCATGTCTACATTGACAACATGTTAACCTACATACTAATTTTATATATGTTATTTTTGTTTTTTGGAAGGTAAGATTTCTAGTGGATCATCAATCAATATGGATAAAAGCATCTAGCTTTTTAAACCAATGTTATTATGTTGCTTGTACAACCTAAGTTTTATATTTGTGTCCAACACATTATAGTTAGTGTATTCTGTCTAGTCATAAGATTCATATATGACTGTGTAACATAACATGTAATATCACAAATAATCAACAGATAACATAAAGAGGGGTTTCAGAAATTTGACCGTTCATTGGTAAGTGTTACAATTGTGTGTATGTACTCCGTATGATTTTTTAAACTGCAACTGATTCTCCAATGTGTTTCCTATATCTCTTGAAACACGCTAGTTCAAACGAATCCAAAATCAGAGTTATACCTACTCTGATATTACAAATAATTGTGAAATCATTACACGAGGAATAATATTTGCGCTCAACCCCAAATCCAATATTGACGTGGCTGTCCAATACTCCAAGGCCCCTTTGAGTTTGAGTTGACTTACTTCAGCTATGTGGTTCCATTAGGCAAGATAAGTTACCTTGATAAGCCTAATGATAATAAGGATAATACAGTGAACAAGCCAACACCATGCCAAAACTCTAATATATATCCTCAACGGCTCAACCTTTTTCCAGTACTGCTCTTCAATTGCCTCTCTGGTGCCTTAAAGCCTAACTCAATGCATTTTTTTAACACGTACGTTAAGAATCCAACACCTCACCCCTGTGTAATTAAAGTTAATACACAAAATGAGTTTATATATTAAGTACTCTCGAAAAACTCTTTAATCTTTCATTAAATATAAAGAGGACCTTTGCTTCACCACGTTGTATGAAGCTCTCCTTTTTACACTATCCCATGATAAATGTGTAATTATGGTGTGTTGCAAAATTACCCCAGCCTCCATCAATAATTACAAACATGCCACACTTATAGTGTAAAAATTGGAACTCCGCTTCAACACCGTGAAGTAGAACTCCGGCTCAAAATTAATCTCTTAATCTTTTTCTTCCTTCCACCTCAATTTCTTTACATGATGAAGATAAGATAATGGTTATCGTAGTCCAATGCGAGGTCCATTTGGTGCAAGAATCATGAGAAGAAGCCGGGAATGATGTCTAACGGCACCAAGATTAGGAATAATAATTGATCTCATTCGGCCGAACAATCTCGTTTGACCGGGAAAGAATTGCAAGAGGTTTATAAAGAGGTTGTCGGAAGACATAAGAAAGCAGACCCTGAACGGGAATTTGAACTGCACAACGAGATGTATCGGTTTTTCAAGAGAAGGAGGTTTACAGCTGGGTTATCGTAGCTAGGACGATAAGATCTTTTTTACCATCACTGATCTGATACCAATTGCTAGAATAATGCCGTCATTGATATAAACCAATGACATAGGTCGACTCCCTTGGGCTAGATTCTATTGACTCACACCATGGATTGGCTTCTACGCACACTACTTTATATAGCCATAATCCCTCTTCATTAAGGAATATCACTCATAACCAATGATTTTATGGTTGCCGCTATGCTCAACCTGGTCTAGGATTTCATTACCCAGCCAATAAATTTCAATTATATATATATGTATGAGAGAGGTAATAATAAACCATGCTCATTGAAGCTTGCAATGAGAGGTCCCTGTAGAAAGATGACACATGACATACTTTTTGAATCCAACCATTAGATGTTACGATGGGTCCATTGGAGATACGTGTCAAAAAAATCGGTTCGATCAGACATGTTTAGACCGTTCGATTAGACCATAATTTACAACATTAACCCCTTAGGGTACACTACACTTTACCTAGGATATAGAAATGACTGATTTTCCTTTCTTCGATCAGACGGTCTATAAATGTCTGATCAAGCTAATTTTTTGTCACGTATCTCTTGAGCAACCCGTCTTGACATCCAACGGTGAGATTCTGAAAACAATTATCACGTGTCACATTATTAGGGACCGCTCATTACAAGCTTTAATAAGCATGATAAATTAGAATGCTACTATATATATATACTATTATATAAAAATATAAGTGTCACCTAACCCCTTCTCTCTCTCTAATATTCAATTTCAAGAATTATATGAGTTCTATTTTAAGGATGTCACGTCCTTTTTTAATCTTAACCATTAACTTTTTCTTTCTCATACATAAAGGGAGGGATTTTAGGATGTCGTGATAAGAGGGATAGAGAGAGATTTTAGAGGTGACGCTGATATAAACATGAAATTAACAGCAAGTAAGCTACTTGCCAGCCATTAATCTTGCATGTTCGTTGAAGGTGACCTCCTAGATGTTTAAGGTGACCTCGTAAATGGGTAATCCCTGAAAATGAAATAGCAAGAAGAGGTCATTTGGGCTGCATGTGAATGCAACCCTTGCAAAAATAACTATATATGGCCTGAATCTGTTTGTGTGCGTGGAGCAGTCCTATTTGCCATTAGATACCCCGGATGGGTTAAAGAGGCTGAGGGAAAAGGAGCTCGAGATTCTTCGCGGCACTGGCGTGGAAGAAAGGAAGACCTGCGAGAGGATCTACGATTACGACAAGTATAACGACCTTGGAGATCCAGACAGCAGCGAAGAACTGGCACGACCTGTCCTAGGAGGGAAGGAGCACCCATATCCAAGGCGTTGCAGAACCGGACGTAAACCAACCGTTAAGGGTATGTAAAGAATCAGTCCTTATACTAA
Organism: Tetracentron sinense; assembly: GCA_015143295.1. Taxonomy (NCBI): domain Eukaryota; kingdom Viridiplantae; phylum Streptophyta; class Magnoliopsida; order Trochodendrales; family Trochodendraceae; genus Tetracentron; species Tetracentron sinense. The sequence goes on from CM026563.1 coordinate 41,567,143, forward strand.
TGAGAAATGCTGGTGAGACCTCAAAGGGCTAAGACCACACTGAGACCGTGCATGATGCACGGAACTCAAATTTTGATTGAATCCCTTTTTATTTTTTTGAGTCTCGTGCATCACATGCATAGTCTCGGTGTGGTCTCGGCCCTTTGAGGTCTCACCAGCATTTCTCTTATACTAATATAAGAATTTTGGTAGTGAGACCGTCCAGGGTGCACCCTTTTCTTTTTTGATCTTGTGCATGTGAGGCAAGGTCTTTGGGTGGTCTCCACCCTGGACGGTTTCACTAACAAAATCCCTAATAAAAAGAGGGACAATGCTTCTGAGACCCGTTAGCGTCGAGACCGTGTCGTGCATGATATGCATTAAACTCAAACTTTTGTTTATATTGTTTGATCTCATGCATATCATGGAGGGCTCGGGGTGGTCTCGACCCTAGAGGGTCATGCTAGCAAAGTCCAACTATAAAGAGATGACCCATGTTCAAAACGTGCATCGAATCTTTTGTAATTTCAGAACTACCCTTTGCTCTTATCTCTTCTTCTGATCTCTCATCTTTTATCTTATCTTCTTCTTTCTTTACTAAAATAAATAGGATTTCTCATATTAAAAACATTGATGGAATCTTTTGTAATTCCAAAATTACCATTTGCTCCTATCTCATCTTCTTCTCCTTCTCCTTTGTATCTTATATATAATGAGACCTTGAAAATGTAGATAAAATTTTGCCACTGCTCAAACTACTCATATCATAAATTGAATGTTTGCTTGATTCTCATACTAGCCCTCACGCATCCATCGATTAGACTTGAAATTCTCTACAATTAGAACTGTTTGGTTATGCCACTGAGGTCGCCATGTGTCTCTTTAAACACTTTTTAACTGTGGTTAAGATTCACCCACTTATCCTTGGATTTTAGAAGAAGAAAAAAATGTAACCCTATGATTTAGTGAATTTCAACTAAGGTTTAAAAAATTAATATTTTTTTTCTAAAAATCAGGGATAGGTGGGTGAACTCTTGGAGAAGATGAATCTTAACCATAGTTAAGGGGTGTCAATAAAGGGACATGGGAACTTCAAGGGCAAAACAGGACACCAACTGTGATTAAGATTCACTGACCCTAGGTGTAATTCCAAAACTACCATTTGCTTTTATCTCATCTTCTTCTCCTTCTTATCTTATATATAATGAGACCTTGAAAATGTAGATGAAATTTTGTAATATTCCTAAACTACCTATATCATAATTATTACATAAGACACACACTTAATTGAATAGTTGCTTAATTCCAGGGTTGTTAGAACCGGACCGGGCATCGAACCGGTAGAGTTCCCACTTCCATCAGTTCGACCGGTTCAACCTGTCCGGTTCGTATACTTTTTGCCAAAAAAAATTCATTTTTTTCCCTAATTCTTCCCCGATTCTGACCGGTTCCCAACCGGTTTTGACGATTCTGGCCGGTTCTTAAAGAGGCCCGGTTGTGAGGGTTTTGGGAACCAGCGAGAGGGCTGGTTCCCGGTTCCATCGATTCAACCAGCCGGTCCGATCCAGTTCTAACAACACTGCTTAATTCCATACTAGCCCTCACTCAATTAGGCTTGAAATTCTCTACGGTTATAACCGTTCAGTTATGTCACTGAGATCGCCATGTGTCCCTTTTAACACTTTTTAATTGTGATTAAGATTCACCCACCCCTAAGGTTCACCAACTTATCCTTGGATTTTAGAAACAAAATATGAAAAAAAAAAATTAACCCTATTATTTAGTGAATTTTAACTAGGATTTAAAAATATTAATATTTTTTTCTAAAAACCAAGGAAATGTGGGTGAACTCTAGGGGTAAATGAATCGTAACCACAGTTAAGGGGTGTCAAAAAAGACACATAAGAACCTCAAGGGCGTAACGGGACTTCAACTGTAGTTAAGATTCACCGACCCCTAGAGTTCCACTTATTCTTGGTTTTAGAAAAATAATATTGATTTCTTTTAAACCTTGGTTAAAATTCACTAAATCATAAGATTAATTTTTTTTTTTTAAAAAAAAACCAAGGATAAGTGGGTGAACCCTAGGGTGGGTGAATCTTAATCAAAGTTAAGTAGTGTTAAAAGGGACACATGGTGACCTCAGTTGCGTAACCAGACTCCTCGCTCTTTTGGTAAAATACTCCGAAAGAAGAACATTTCGCCAAGGCCCCGCCTGCCCCCTTTCTTTGATATACCCAAAAGCCCCTAACAAATTTTTTAACTCAAAATGTTTCTCAAGTTCTCCTACATTTCATTTTCTTTATTTCTACAATGTCCCTTTATTTTATCTATACCTAAAATGCCCTCAATTTTTCTTTACCCAAAATGCCCCTAAAGTTTTTGGATTCTCAAAATGTCACTATGTCATGTTTCTTCCTCACAATTTTTTTACCTAAAATGTTTCTCAAGTTTTTATACTCAGAATATTTTTTAAATTATTTCCCAAAATGCCCCTCATTAAGGTCATTCTTCCCCCTCCCCTCCCCTCTCGGGTGCATCACACATGTGGCCCACTAGTATATATAATGAGAATTTCCCCGTTTAAAAACATACATGAATTTTTTTCATAATTCCTAAACTACCCTTATCATGATCATTATATAAGACAAACGTTTGATTTTCTTAATTCTCACCCCTAGGGTTCACCCACTTATCCTTAGATTTTAGAAAAGAATAGGTAAAAAAAAAAAAATTAATCCTAAGACATAGTAAATTTTAACTAGGGTTTAAAGAATAATATTTTTTCTAAAAAACAATGATAGGTGGGTAAACTTTAGGGGTAGATGAATCTTAACCACAGTTAAGGGGTGTCAAAAGAGACACATGGCAACCTCAATGGCATAACCAGAGTCCAACTATTGTCAAGATTCACCAACCTCTAGGGTTCACCCACTTATTCTTGGTTTTTAGAAAAAAATAAAATAAATTTAAACCCTAGTTAAAAATCACCAACTCCTAAGATTAAATTATTTTTTTCATATTTTTTTTTCTAAAAATCAAGGATAAGTGGGTGAACCCTAAGGGTGGGTGAATCTTACTCACAATGAAAGAGTGTTAAAAGGGGCACATGGCGGCCTCAGTAGCGTAATCGGATTCCTTGCTCTCTTGGCAAAACACTCCGAAAGAAGAATGCCTTGCCAAGGTCTCACCTGCCCCATTTCTTTGCTATACCCAAAATGTCTCTATGGCATATTTGTATAAAAGTTTAACGGGATAGACATTTTCTTTTAAACATACTAGTTAGTTCTTTTTTTTTGGAAAGTACTAGTTGGATCATTAAGGCATGCAAATAACATCCCAAACAAACACGGCATATTTCTATAAAAGATTAACGGGATAGACATTTTAAATAGACATTTTAAACATACTAGTTAGTTTTTTTTTTTGGAAAGTACTAGTTGGTTCATTACACACTCTCGGAATAGCCCAATAGTAAGTGTATCCCATCCTTAGGAGGGAGTTTCCGGGATCCATTCTTGAGAGGGTGAGAGTGTTGTGCTCTCCACCCGCCCTTAAATTAGAATAGATACTAACTATTAACCGGGGTTGTGGCCTAACCGTGTGTCCACAAAAAAAAACAAAAAAAAAACTAGTTGGTTCATTAAGGCATGCAAATAACATCCCAAACAAGCTTAGCTGCTAAAATTTTTTTGACCAAAAGTTACGCGTTCCAAACACTACCTTAACTAGAATCGGTCGAATAATCTGAGTACAGAAATCCTAGTTCATTTATAATTAGTATTGTTTTTTCAATAATTTATAATTTAAGAGGGACACACTTTGGCCATATGAGCTGAGAAATATTAGTATCGAATGGGAGATACTTGTATTTTCACTGAATTCACAACCCATTTACTAATGAATCTGCAACTCAGGTATCTTATCAAATTTATAAGATATTGTAGCACCTAAAACTAAGAAAGATGGGAAGATCAGGATTTACGCAAAAAAAATTAGTTCTAATTTTCAACGTTGTAGAGATTTAATTACTTACAAATTCTTAAATCATTAGGTCAAAACTATTATCGATTTAGAGAATTTAGAGCGGTAGAATAAGGTGAGATAGGATACACTGTAAATTTGAATTTGAAAAGAATAGCATCAATTAGTTTCATTTGATTAGGATTAGATTTGATAGAATTTCTATCTTGAGATGATATAATATGACTCTTATTCTGCGCCAGTTGTAACTGGTTTTGCCAAAACTAGTTACGCCCATGAGGTGATCACATGCCCCTTTTGACTCCTCTTTAACTATGGTTAAGATTTACTCACCCCTAAGGTTCACCCATCTATTTTTTGGTTTTTAGAAAAAAAATTTATATAAATTGTTAACCGTGGTTAAAATTTATCAACTCCTAAGGTTAATTTTTTTTTCTAAAAACCAAAGATAGGTAAGTGGACCCTAGGGATAGGTGAATCTTAACCACAGTTAAGGGGTGTAAAAAGGGACATGTGGCGACCATAGGGGAGTACCCGGTTTTGTCAAAAAAGGGTTACAACTAGAGAAGATCACCAGTCATATAGTATCTAAACCCTGTATGGGGTTGGGTCATTGTAAAAATCATCCAAGAATTCTCGGATGATCTCAACCATAAGACCATTCCTATGGAAGAAGGAGAAAAATATAGCGACAGATAATAAAAAGAAGTTTAGTTATCATATGCGTTTCGATTTGAAAGAGTGTTTTGATAATGCAGATCCGTTGTCCGAGAAAAAGGGCGATAATGAAGACCCGTTATCCGAGAAAAAGGGCGATAATGAAGACCCGTTAGCCAAGAAAAAGAGCAGTGGCGTGTATGTGCCAAGGGACGAGGAATTCTCAAAAGTTAAGCAGCAGACATTCACGGCTAATACGGTATTATCGTTTTTGCACGCGCTGCAACCTTCAATTATTGAGTCGGCCCTAGGGATAATTGACAACAAAACATTCCCATCCTTCACGGCCATAGACTCCCTGTTTCCTGAAGAACATTCCCTTGATACGCCTAAAGAAGGATTCGTCCAATCAATTCTGCAATGGATAAGGGAGTTCATAAAAGGGCTCCTCCAATCAATTCTGCATTGGGATTGGATATGGAAGTTAATAAAAGTTGGAAGAGATTATTTCTTCCGATTTAAGACTCCTAAAATGATAAAGAGTAAGCCTCTCTCTCTCTCTCTCTCCTCTCTCTCTCTCTCTCTCTCTCTCATATATATATATATATTTTGTTTTCCTTTGCAGGAGACAGATTCTCTTGGTTTAGGGATGATGAATTCTCTCGTCAGACTCTCGCTGGTCTCAACCCCTGTAGCATACAGTTGGTCACGGTATGATATATAACTCTACCTCCTAGTATTATATATATACCAGTGGGCCGCACGGGCACGTGAGAGAGGGGCTTTTTTTTTTTTTTGTGGTGATCAACGTGGGTATCATGGGTCTTTGACTCAGACTACATCTAACGTGTTGCACAGGTCACCCCCCAACCGGGGCAACCGATAGTGAGAGGACCCAGGTATTGACCTTTTGGAAAAAGAAAATTCTAAAGAATATTTTGAGTCAACAAACTTAAGAGATATTTTGAGTTAAAAAATTAAGGGCCACGTTGGATATAGAAACATGACATATGAAAATTTTGAAAACCAAAAAACATTAGGGGTTGAGGACATTTTAGGTATGTAAACTTGAGAGAAATTTTAGAAATGAAGAAAATGGAATACGACCATATGTGTAAGGCAGTTTTAGAATTAACTAAATCTAACCCACATGTGTAAGGGTAGTTTTAGAATTAATTAAAATTCAACCCATATGTCTAAGGATAATTTTAGAATTAACTAAAATTCAACATATATGAGTAAGGATAGTTTTTGAATGAAGAAAATGGAATATGGGCATGTGTAAGGTTAGTTTTGATATTAACTAAAATTTAACTCATATCTATAAAGGCAGGTTTTGAATTAATTAAAATTCAACCCACATGTATAAGGGTAATTTTGGAATTACCTAAAATTCAACCCATGTGTATAAGGGCAGTTTTGGTTGAAATTAACAAAACTTTAATCAACGTTTTGAACACGTTCATCCTCATTATATTAGTAACTAGTGAGCCGCACGTGTGATGCATGTGAGAGAGAGTGGAGGGGGAGAGAAACAAGGAAGAGGGACCCTAGTGAGGGGTATTTTGAGAAAAAATTTAAAGAATATTTTGAACATAAAAACTTGTGGGACATTTTAGGTAAAAAAAAAAGTATGACGGACACATTGGATAAAGAAACATGACATAGGGACATTTTGAGAACCCAAAAGCTTTATGGGTATATTTTGGGTATAAAAAAATTGAGGGCATTTGAGTATAGAAAAAATTGAGGGACATTATAGAAAGAAAGAAAATGAAATATGGGAAAACATGAGGACTATTTTGGGTTAAAAAATTTATGAGAGACATTTTGGGTATAGAAATTTGACTTATTGATGTTTTGGGAAGTAAAAAGTATTCAGTACATTCTAACTATATGAAACAATTTAATGGTATTTTAGGTATGGAAACCTGACTTAAGGGCATTTTGAGAATAAAAAAAACTTTAGCTAGGGACATTCGAGTTGCACAGGTCGAACTAGGAATTGGTCGCTCGACCAGTTATGAAAACATTGCTTTATGTATTAATAAAGACATTTTTAGGATTATATCAAATTTCAATCAACTTTTTAAGTACCCTATATTTGTTTGGTGAAAAAGTCTTCTATATTAATAAAAGCTAAAAGTAAATGGTAGTTTTGGAATAAGTAAATTTAGTCAACATTTTTGACCCATATGTGTAAGGGTAGTTTGGGAATTAACTAAATTTCAACCCATATGTGTATAGGTAGTTTTAGAATTAGCTAAAATTCAACTCATATGTGTAAGGGTAGTTTTGGAATTAACGAAAACTCAATCAACCTTTGAACCAAAGAAATGGTAGTTTTGGATCAAGCAAAAGTAGTTCTGGACCAAGGAAAACTTCAATCAACGTTTTGAACATGCCCATCCTCATTATTTTAGTAAAGAAGATGTATGTGTATACATACATGTCACATGTTTCATAGACATATTTATAGTAAGGTTGTATTATAATCGTTGTATACATATACATGCATATATTTTTGCAACATAAAAAAAGAGGAATATATATATATATATATATATATATATATATATAACTACCAACGGAAGTGGATAGTGCTATAACTGTATCTGATTCAATTAATAATACCTACTATCCAAATTCGCAATAATATTCAGTGGATAGTAAATTAAAAATACTGAATTTGAATTCGCCCAATTAATAATCGAATTTGAATACTCGAATTCGGATACTATCTGAATTCAACCGATTATCCCAATAACCAAATTAAAATATCGGAATTCGGATACTAGCCGAATTCAACCAATTATCCCAAGAACCGGATTCAAATAATATCCCAAGAACCGGATTCAAATAATATCCGAATTCAACCTATATACTATCCGATAGAATGGTGTTCCAATTATTACAATCTGAATTTGATTACTAATCTGCTAATCCAAACCAGCACAACCAGCTCACCCTTTCAAAAGTTCATTATTGTTTTTCCCCATAAAAAATCAAGGCTCTTGCTCTGCTAATCAAAAACTTGCTCAAAAGTTTAATGGATTCCTCACATACTTTTTTTTTTGGCAAATCTCCACCTTGGCGAGAATTCCACGATACTACCACGAACCAAGAGAACCGATTTGTTAATTATCAAGCAAATCTTCAAGATAGAACACCTCATTACCAACATCTGGGAAGCACCTCCACCTCAAACTAGAATCTCTCTCAAAATTTTGTCATCCCGTTTACAATTACTGGAAACTCGTTTGCAAATACCCCAAATAACCGTTTGGCCTACCCATCTTTGCACCATCTACGAAAGAGACTCATCAAATAACCTTTTGGCCTAGCTCGCCTCTGCACCATCTGTGCAAGAGACTCACCAGCTACACACACCCTCGAATCAGCCTGGAAAGTCATCCACCAGATTCAATCAAACATGGCCAAGGTACATATGTAGCATGAACATTGTCCTCCATTCTAGAAGAACCTCAGACGAAGACATTGGCTCATCCTTTCCGTTAAAGGCACCTCACCATCCTCATCCTTTCAGAAACCTATCGAGATACCCATCTCTACACTGACTATGAAAGAAACCCTAGGTGAGCTTTCTATCTGCTGCATAACATCTGGTTTCTGATTCCTAAAGACCCCTTAGTGGCTCCACCTACATCTGTATCCTTTATTTTGATAACTTCACCTCCTGCTGTGTAGCAACAGTCCAGGGAGTCTAACTGGCCAAGTAAAATTAGATTCAATCACAACTTAGGGACATCGGCTACCCCTCCCAAAGTCCGAAGCACTCCGTCAGATGAAACCCCTGAATCTAATAATCATTTTATAAGAAAAATGTTCATACGATTGGAGACTGTGAGAGCATCTCCAAGGTATTTCCCTCCATCTAGCACTATTTCATCAAAATGAAGCTTTTTTTTCAATCAAAACTCTTCCACAAAAAGTTATCCAAACTAACCTGTAGCTTTGATACCAATTTCTAGGGAAATAATAGAATAATACCTAATAAATTATCAAGCACAAAAGGGGATACACAAGAGATATACGTGGTTTAGCAATAATCTGCATACGTCCACGGGTTAAGATCTGATTACTTCTTCTTTATTAAAAAAAAACCTCAAAAAACTTAGTACAATATTGTTCTCCTCTCAAATTCATCTCAACCTAAGCCCAGAGCCCTTTGTATACTCACTCAAGTCACCTTCTCAATGAAACCCTAAAAAGAATCTCTATCTAACATCACTTCAACATTTTCCCAAGCCCTAGTATGCTTAAACCCTTTCTATTTTCTCTCACTCTCCATGAGAACTCCCAGGATTCTCCCTGAGAGCAGCCCCCTCTCCCTGGAAACCCTAAGCTCACATTCTCATATCAAACCCTAGACCTATAAGAACCTATTTATAGGCCTAAATAATAATCCTAGACAAATAGAAAGTCTCCCACTCGGAATAGGAGTGTCCAAAACAACAAAACGGACTGATCAGCCACTTAGTGACCGATCGATTGCTCCAGCTGCCGATCGATCGTCGATCACTCACCACTGTTTTTCAATTTGAGCCAATTTTTCACATAAACCCCTAACACAGAGATTGGATGACATACAGTTCCGGGAAGGGAAATCAAAAAAGAAACACAAAATGGGAAGAAACACTCACAATCAACAGAAATCCCAAATCCCAAATTAGAACAAAACCCATTTTCAGAAAAAGAAAAAAAATGTATAGATAAGAACCAATACAACCATAAAATGAAGACTTTTTAGTATTGGGTCGGCTTTTTTTTTTTTTTACCTTCGGGGATGTTGAAGAGATGAAGACCTTTTAGTACTATTGGGTCTGTAGATTTATACCTTCCACGAAAGCCAGATCCAAATCCAACAGTGAATGTCTTGGTAGAGATTACTTCGGCCAAAGACAAACGAGGCTAGGGTTGTCCAAGTACGCATGAGTCAAGTGCTTATTGCTTAGGGACTTGGGGTTTTCAATAGGGTATTTATAATAGGTTATGAAATTACAAAACTATCTTGTATGGAAGGAGAATTACACATAGAGCCAAATATTTGGTAAAGGCCTTAAATATAAGGGACGGATTTGGTATTTAAAACTATGCATACCTATTTAATTGGTTCGAAATTCGGATATGTAGCAAAGTGGAAAGTCCACTATATGTACCATTTATAAACGAATACCTTAAATGGATATCTAAATCTGATTTGGATGCCAATTCAAATAAGCATGGGCTTATCGGATATGAACAATTACAGAATATTTGACAGCCATAATATATATATATATATATATACCTGAATTTTTGAATGATTCCAGCCCAGCACGTTTACAAAAGGGTTTTCGCGCCCAAATTCGGCCCTGTTGAATGTATTCCCGCATTAAAAATGTATAAAATGGTTACAGGAATGGCCGTTGAAGAGTAAACTCGATCCTGAGATATACGGCCCAGCGGAATCGGTCATCACAAGAGAACTCATCGAGCAAGAGATCAAAGGCATAATGACCCTTGACGAGGTAACACAAAACCCATATGAGATGTGAATTATTAAACACTCACAAGAAAGTTTGATCATCAATCTCTCCCCTACAGGCTACACCAACCTCTGTAATTCTTCTGTTTGCAGGCCATAGAACGTAAGAAGCTATTTATCTTAGATTATCATGATCTGTTCTTACCTTACGTGCACAAAGTAAGAGAGATAAAGGGGACGACCCTGTACGGGTCGCGCACGTTATTCTTTCTCACCCATGATTGTACATTGAGGCCTCTAGCCATTGAACTCACTCGGCCATCGATGGGCGACAAACCGCAGTGGAAGCAAGTGTTCATGCCTCACCAGGATGCAACCACTTACTGGCTATGGAAGCTCGCTAAAGCTCATGTCAAAGCTCATGACTCGGGCTATCACCAGCTTGTTATTCACTGGTAAGAAGAACATTAGACTCAACTTAGCCTTAGTTAGTAGGGGTATTAAATAATATCAACTACAACTGACAATAATCTCTTTATATCTGCATGATTCCCTCAAATTTTTATCATTATCTTCTCTTATGCTCCCTCCTTAGTTGAGAGTCACACCCTCTCTACATTGTAACTACTTTTCAAGAAAAAATAGGGCTTTTTGGTTCTTAAAATGTCCCTTTCTATACTAAACTAGGATCCCTCTTCCCAGTCTCTCTCCCCTTCCCCTCTCTCTCTCATGTGTGCATTTAACAAGCTGATTACATGCAAAGCTCGGTTTGTTCATTAGATGACAAACAGAAATGACCTCTTCACGAGCCACTCGAACTTTTCATGAGCATCTTGGTTTGTTTAGCAACCCTAACAGAGCAGTACCAATTGGAGAGATCTAAAATACACTACCAACAGGGGAAACACCTTCCTAGTTGGTGAGGATATCTAAATATGGGTTCCATCATTAGCCCTTAGCGTGAGCCCTCCATCATTTGTTTTGTGATTTTGTAGGTTAAGGACACACTGTAGCGTGGAGCCTTACATAATCGCAGCGAATCGGCAACTAAGCGCAATGCACCCAATCTATAGATTGTTATTTCCTCATTTCCGGTACACGATGAAGATCAACTCTCTTGCTCGACAGGGGCTCATCAATGCAGGTGGGGTAATTGAAAGCTCATTCTCACCGGGCAAGTATTCGATGGAGATTTGCTCCGCAGCCTATGATCAACTATGGCGGTTCGACATGGAGGCTTTGCCGGCAGACCTACTTAGGAGGTGAGTACATGAAGCTACTACTTCAAATCAATACGATACAAAAAGAATAAATGCCACTCTAGCTAGTTATTATTATACACATTGATTCTGATGTGATAAGTGTTTTAAGTATTCTTCGTAACGATAACAATGCAAGGGAAGTACTACTGACACCCACCTATGGGTCCCCCCTGCTTGGGGTCTAGTGGCACCGTTTTGTATGAGACCTGACTCGAATAGGTTGTGTGTATACATATATTGTAGGACTTTGCTACTGAGACCGCAAAAGGGCCGAGACCTCCGGGACCTCGCGCCTGTACGCGAGATTTCAGGTGGGGCCCATCTTCACATAGTGGGCCCCACCTGAAATCTGGTGCACAGACGCGAGGTCCCGGAGGTCTCGGCCCTTCTGCGGTCTCAATAGCATTTCCCTATATTGTAAGGTTAGCAAGGAGAAAACGCTGCAACAGATTGTAATTCTTTTCTTTGGAGAATAGTGATCAATCGCATGGCTCATCCGTGGGCATACGCACAATGCGGAACCACGTAAATCTGTTGTGTATTGGTGTGATTTGATTTTTCTTTTATTGCTTTGATTTTGAACAGATTCTGATTGCTCTTTGGTGGTTTCACTAACTTAACTACCAGGGGGTTGGCGGTTGAGGATCCGACAGCCAAGCACGGTCTAAAGCTAACAATTGAGGACTACCCTTTTGCCAACGATGGTCTAGACCTCTGGGCAATCATTAAGGAATGGGTGAGCGGCTATGTGAACCACTATTATCCAGAAGCAAAAGCAAGCCTGATCGAATCGGATCAAGAGCTCCAAGCATGGTGGACCGAAGTCCGAACCAAAGGCCACGAAGACAAGAAGGATGAGCCATGGTGGCCAGTCCTCAATACTCAAGATGATCTTATCCAGATTTTAACTACCATCATCTGGGTTGTCTCCGGCCACCACGCCGCCGTCAACTTCGGGCAGTATGTCTATGCGGGTTACTTCCCGAACCGACCCACAATTGCAAGGACCAACATGCCTACTGAGGACCAAACGGAAACTGAGTTCATGAACTTCTTGAACAATCCAGAAATAGCACTCCTGAAATGCTTCCCTTCAGAGAAGCAAGCTATAAAAGTGATGGTAGTCTTGGATGTGTTGTCGAACCACTCCCCTGATGAGAAGTATATTGGGGATGCAATGGAGCCATCATGGGCGGCAAATCCTATCATAAAGGCGGCATTTGATAGATTTTCAGGGAAATTGAAGGAGTTTGAAGGGATTATTAATTCGAGGAATGCAGATAAAAATCTGAAGAATAGATTTGGAGTTGGTATTGTGCCGTATGAGCTATTGAAGCCAACCTCTGAACCTGGGGTCACAGGAATGGGAGTTCCTAACAGCATTTCCATTTAGAATCTAAAGAGGTTGTTGCGGAATTTTTCTGATGATGCATGTATCATTACGAGCAACTTCAAGAATATATATATATATATATATATATATATATATATATATATGAGTGAGTACAAGGTTTATTTTATTTAAATAAATAAAACCCATACCCACCCATGTGGTACTACGTAATCTTTCCTCTTTTAATAAAACTCGGATTGGCTCTCCTGTCACTACTCACTTGAGAAATTTAGCGATTAGATTTGGTCTTGTTCTAGCAAGACCAAAACCGTCATACTCTCGGTGGGCTTTCTACATGTGGTGATAAAAAGATGAGAAGATATCAAATGGAGAGAAGTCAAAAATCATGGGAGAAAATGAAATGACTTCTCCCCTTTTTATCGCCACATGTCAGGTGTTGAACATAGGCAAGACAGTTGGATCCCACTAAAGAATTGTGATCAAATTAAGGGAAAAATATGTGTTCTTAAGTCTAATAGATACCGTTGGGGTTGGAAACTGTTAGATCGTGGTGTGACTCCTCTCAACCCTTGTATCTTATGATGAGTAGGGTTCCAGGGTATTTATAAGAGAGGAATGTCCCTCTTCTCTCTTAAGTCAATTGTGACACTATTAAAAAACAGACTTGAGGAGAGAAGAGAAGACCCTCCAAGACAACCCGAAAAGATTTGCAATATCTTCAAATCCGAAAGGGAATAAGGATATTCCAACGAATCGGTATGTCATTTTCTATTCCATCTTTATTAATTCATTGTTTTGTTGCTGATAATTTAATTGCATGATCTAGATCCAATGGTAGATATTATTACTTTCCCCAATAATTGATATAAAGCTCTGGCTCGTACAACGCACTTAGATTATTCTAGCAATCATAATATTTTGCCAGATTTGTTTTGATTATGAATAATCAATATTCAGTCGTCCATTGGGATTAGATCATTCCAGCGAATGAAATAAAAAAGAGGGCATTTTAGCCATTTCAGTTGGACGGTGATACTGTCGTCGTCCGTCGCCGTTAAGAGTTGATGTCGACATGGTTTTGCTCATCAGAGGATGGCCGACCTTTCGGCACCAGCCTTGGCCGTAATGGTGACAATAGAGCCCCCTTTGGAAGGAAAAAGCTATTCGGTTCTTGGGTTTTGAAATAAATAAATAAAAACTCAGATTTCGGGCTGGGAAGATAACTCTCGAGGGTCAACCGACCCAATTCGGGTCTAACCCAAACCCACCTTGAACCAGTTCAACCTAATCCAGACTGTAAGCACTCAAATTTTACACCCCCTACCATCTATCTCAAGCTCCAATCATAACTCTAACCTAACCCAAACCCTAAAACAAACCCTAAAACTAAGTCCTAAACTAAGCCATGGACCTTAGGCTCAGTTGGAATCAAAAGTAAGGCCTAGGACCTAAAACCTACGATCAGCTACTCCTTGGGCCCAAGCATGGGCCCACAGACTCTAGCCTACCCTGAGGGCCTTCTAAAATTTGAAATTTTGAAATTTCAAATAATGTCGATAATACTATTGTGAGCATGGGATCTTCCTACCCACTTTCACAATTACATATGTTTTGACTTGAGTCGCCACCTATTCATTCTTAGGGATAGGTCCCGAGTATTTGTTTGTTTGGATAAGACAAATGGTCTAATCAGAGTTAGGGTAAGTGGTTCGATTAAGCCCTGAGGAAGGTGTTAGGCACCCCAAGACCCCCGTTTTATAACGGTTACCTACTCCCTAAACTTAAGCCAATTATAATCTCAAAGTTTAATTAGAATGTCCAAAGTTTTTAAGTGAGTGCTAATCCAAGAAAAATAGAAAGCTAGATGGCTAGGGTCGAACCCGAGTTGAGTTGCCTACGTACTCACATGGTGAGATCAGACCGAGCGTAGTTCTGGCACATGAGCCCGTGCCGAGGCTAGGGGAGAGTGTGTGTGTGCATAGGATGGTCAAAGGGTCTAGCCTAGAAGGCTATGATTTAGTTGACCGGGGAGGTCAAGTGCACAAGTGTTAAGTCTAACCGCGGTTAGAGGATATTTATCCATGGTTAGATGAGCTAACCAAAGCTAAGGAGGTCCTACAAGTCTCTTTTTGGTCTTTTGTATTTTTATATTTTTTTGGGATTTTGGAGATATTTGAATGTTTTTGGTATTTTGGTTATATTTGCATGTTTTTGGTATTTTGATTATATTTGAATGTTTTTTGGTATTTTGAGATTTTGTTATGTTTTTGGTATTTTGAGCTTTTATCATGTTTTTTTTGGATTTTCATATAGGTAGGGTTTTGAAAAACTTAGCTAAAGTCACATTTAATCCAAGAGTTTGGCTAAAAGATTATATTTTAAGACATAAAGAGATATGTGCCTTATGAATGTAAATGGTCTATTGCCAACACCTATTTTGTTGAATTGGTGTTGATAATAGATCAAATATCATTGTCTTTGGTATGAGACATTTTTAAGAATGTCCTCTTTAAGTCCTTAAACTATCATTTATTTTAAGTCCTTAAACCATCACCTACCCATTCAACATAGAACATGAAGGAAAAATAAAGAAATGAAAGAAAATGAAAACTCATTCTCTCCCTTTTAAGGTGGTTCATTTACACCATTATTAATGATGTAATGTTGCTCTAAAGAATGTTAGGGAGGGGATGAGCTTTCACAAAAAATTCTAGAAAGAGAACTAGAATCTCAAAAGAAAAAAAAATGAAAAAGAGAGGTATAACTTTAGCTTCCACTCTCTATGGGCTTACCCATATCCACACTTGTGGGTACATAAAAAAGAAGAAAATATGTACATGGAAAGGAAAAGAAAAAATGAGCATCTCCTTACCTTTGATATGGGGTCCCTCTACACCATTAGATTGGTGTAGAGATGCCCAACTATGCTTGAGAAATGAGAGATCAAGAAGAAAGAACCAAATAAAAAAAAAAGATAAAAAAGAAGAGAAAATGAAAGAAGAAGTGTCTACTCCTCCAAGAATTCTCCTTCAATGCTCCAAGGGGTAGGGTTTTAGAATCCACAAAGGAAGAGAGTTAGTGAAGAACTCTAAGCTTTTAGTCTTAGAATTCTTTCCAAACTCTAAACCTTAGTTTCTTCTCCCTTCTTCAAACTCAAGAGAAACACAAGTGGGTGGGAACCTTCTAGGGGTCTTGAGGGATGGATCTAAGGGGCTATGGGATTGATATTTATAGGAAAACTAAGAGGTTGGGTTGTGTCTTTTACATGAGGGATAAAAGGAGCTAGTGGGTAAAGACTTGAGTGTTGTAAGGTGAGTTGATAGATTGAGTGTTGTAAGGAGTGTAAGAGAGTGTAAGAGAGTTGGTGGGTTGAGTGAACTATGAGTTATATGAGTATGGGTTGTAGGATATAGGGTGTAAGAGAGGTGTAAGAGAGTTGGTGGATTGAGTGAACTATGAGTTATATAGGTATGGGTTGATGTAAGAGAGGTGTAAGAGAGTTGGTGGGTTGAGTGAACTATGAGTTATATGGGTATGGGTTGTAGGATATAGGGTAGGTGGATATGGATATGTGGATTATGTCTTATGGATCATGGGTTATTAGTAGATGGGTCATGGGTTATGATTAATGGACTTTGACTATGACATTTGGGCTTGGGCTATGGAAATAGGCTTTGGCTTAGGCAATTGGGTGATTGGGTATTTGGGCTTGACTACTTGGGTTGGGTAATAAAATTAGGTAATTGGGTTTGATTGAATTGTCTAGGTATAAGTTTGGTCAAATGGGCTTGGGCCTTGGGTATACCTAGGGCTTACTAAGGTCAGGCTAGGGCTACCTAGGGTTTGGGTTTAGGACTACCTAGGGTTAAGCTTAGGGTTAACTAGGGTCTTAACTAGGGTTTAGTCCTATGGTTAAGGGCTTACCTAGGGTTTGGAACAAGGGTTGATCTAGGGTTTGGACCATAGCTAAATTAATTAACCACGATTAAGGGGGTGTAAAAATAGGGTGCTGACAACTATTACCGACATTACTATATTTTCGCAAATGCTACAGTGCCCCAGTTGTCCCCTGGCTATTCAGATCATTTTTCTAAAAAAAACCCATAAATGGTGGTAAAGTTATCACCACCATTTACTTTTTTACCTTAGTTCGGGAAAGGCAGTATTGGCTTTACTGCCATTCCAGGAATTTGCGCAGAACATACCTGCACCACCCCAAAACCCTCTAGGTTGACTCCCAATCACCTTTGAGACCCTCACCTAACCCTCTCTGATTTACAACCTTGCCCTAACCTCATGGAATTCTATAAATACCAAGCATTGGTTAGCTTCCAATCCATCCCAAAATTTTCTAACCTAGGCACCCTGTAGAAATTCTAAGAACCCAGCAATTTTCGACCTCTTGGCCTCAGGAGCTCGAGTAGAACCAGAAGAGATGCTTGCCTCTCCTCCTTAGTTCAGGTCACTCGGTCCTAGCCACTATTACCACCCTCACCTATTGGAGCTTGAGACTAAAGAGTAGGAACCCTCCCTTCCTCTGTCCCTTTATTTGCTTACACTATCCTGGTCTTCATCTAGGGATTTGCATACAACTCACACGAGCTAGAGCGTCCCCTTTTGTCTTTCTCATAAGCAAAAGGGGACCCCTTAACAGGGAAAAAACTTTCTTCTTCCTTTGTTTAGCATTCCCTCTATGCATATAAACCATGTGTTTGAATCTCCACTAACTCTCCAGGGTATCGCCAGTCCATGGAGAAGCCCATTTTTAGGTTACGGCTCAAGGCCAGAGGAGAAAAGCAGGTTTTCTAAAAGAAAACCAGAATGGTGGTACTGTGTTTACCACCATTCTGGGTTCTTTCCCTTCCAGTAGATTTGTGACCATCATTGTGGGCTCCTGGCCCATTCCAAAATCCTGGGATGATCCTCAGGACCTTCGCTGACAAACCTTAATCATTCTATGCCACTAACCATGGTTAACTTATTGAAAATCTAGGAGAATCTAGAATGGCGGTATTGTCATTACCGCCATTCTAGACATTGCTCGAAACAGTGGTCCCCCACCTCTTTAGTTGGGCCCCTGGTCCATTCCAGGGCCTGGACCGAGCTTCTAGGATCCTCTTTCATCATGCCTGACCTTCCCCCTCCCTTCAGGCACTCTGGCTATGGCCAAAGCTTCAAAAATCTAGAAAACCTCCAGAATGTCTGTTGAAACCCGAAATTTAATTTCTTAGTATTTGTGTCACTTATTTTAATCTTCTCGGTTATCATGATTAATTTATTACATAAGTTTAAAATTAGAACAATTAAAGTAGTATATAGCGTGTTTTGTAAATTAATCAAGTGAAAAATAGACAAAATCATCTCTCTACCAACATAGGGGCATTTTAGTCATTTAACTTTATCTAAAATTTATGAAAATCTTAGTGTAGATTCTAGATGTCCTAAATTAACTACGGTTCAAATTTAAACTTATTCCAATAAGAATTGACCTCTCTAGAATTTTTCAAAGTTCAGTGGCAAAATCATAAATATGCAGAAATTAGGAATAATGCATGAATAGTAATCCGAGAAACCCCAAACTCGATTTTTGGCTTCCTTATTTAATCTATTACTACCCAAAACTTATTAGGTTTTTATTGAGAGAGTTGAGAGAGCTTTCCTTGAATATTTTAAGAGTTTTCAAATGGAGAAGACCTAGAGATTTGCTTAGAGAAGAAGGAAAAATGGCTAGAAATTAAGAAGAATTCATTGAAGATCAAGATTTGATCTTTTAAGATCAAGAAGCATTGTTGTAGATCAAGATCCAACTATTCTAAAGCATTTCGATTGTAGGGAAGTGATCAAGAGAGGTAAATAATGAACCTAATTCTCAATATCTTGAATATTAATCCAAAAGAAGAATTAAAAGAGATAGATCTAAGTAAGAACGTAAAGATAAGTAAGATCTATGAATTTATATTGTCCTTGATTTATCATTTAATGAATCGTTAAAGTAAGATGTGAATAACGTGATTAAGATGTGAATAATAATGTTTATACTTTGTTTATGCTTTAACAAGGAGATTGAAAAATTATGATTGATTATGAGGATATATGAGAAGAAATGGATGAATGTATGGAGTTGAATGAAATTTATGAAAAAATTGAATGATGAATGTGGATTCTTTGTGAGGTTAGGGTTACATGTTAGTGTGTTTTTTTGAATATGCTTTATGGAATTATAATTGATAAATTATCTAGTATATTCATGATATTTATCTTGATTAAATATGTGTGGATAATATTTAAATTAGATTGTGAATTATACATATTGAAAATAAACTGTAATTTAAGCCAATTAAATTATTGGAATATGAATGTTGTTGTATGTTTATTTTCTGTTGTTATATGTGATATATTTTTGGGTAAATGAACCTTTGATGTGAGTCTTACTTGCCTAGGTCTGTTCAATATAGTAGAATAGGACGTTATGATGTGATTTCCTATGACCCTTGACTACTAGTCTTAAGTATAATTTAACCAAAGGTGTATCACCGTGCATTCACCAATGAAAATTATGCACATATATGAAGTTAAAATTAAAAGCACTAATAAGATTACAAGTAAGACTAAAAGCAAAGTAAGTAAGAAAGAAAGACACACGAAAGCGATAATGCATGTTTATGTTTTGCATCACCGAATAACATTAAAAAGGCGATAAGTATGCCAAAGTAAGTAAGCCATCGTACCGGATAATGTACTAAGCCATATGTGCCGAATAATGTACGAAGGATAGTATCTCGGTAAAGTAAATATAGTAAACTCTTTTCATATAAGGTAAAGCGGTATTTTAATTTATTACTCGATGCATGTCTATATGTTTTCATAAAATGTTAAAGTAAGAAAGTATGAAATGTAAGAAAAGTAAGAAAGTAAGTAAAGAAAGTAAATGACATAATGTACCTATTCGCTATTCCGCACTATGATTTATGTATGTGAACTAAAGTTGAACTGTTAAATACATGTAAGTAATGTTTAAGATATTGTTTACTATTGTTTGTTATATACGCGGAGTAATTGTTACTCAGCCGATAACTTTGTTATCGATAGGTTCTAGTTTTGATATCTGTGCACCGGGACCGTGGGAAGAAGAGGAATACATAGAAGAACCTGAAGGGGATCATCCCGAAGAGGAACGAGATCTCGATAGATGGCCTTATTATTGAGTTTGTTTTATTAGTAGTAGTTGATTTAATAAGGATTGTAACTGGAGTTATTCTGGATTTATATTTTGTTTAGTTTGATGGTTTAGGATCATGATGGATGATTATGATTTTATTATATTTCAGTTGCAGTTATGGATCATGTATTTTTAGTATGTCTTAAATGCTTCTAATAGGATGGTTTGTTAAGTCACGTGTCAAGATCTCACATTCTCCTAGGTGTGGTTTTGAGGAGCGACAGAGGTGGTATCAGAGCAAAGGCATTAGGTTATATAGGGCATGAGTTTAGCAATACCATATGCTAGGACTAGTCATTGTTTGCTTGTATGAATTTTAGTGATATTAAATTTGTTTCCAAGATTAAACTTATAGTTACCGTTTGTTCTCAGGATTATCATGTAGATACAATACTAGGGCGAATATTGGAAGGGGTATTGCAGAAGGACATCTAGAGGGTTATGACTAGCCCAACTTGACACAGGTTTTAGGGTCCATTGCCCAAACGATGACACTCCTTGCAGCCAGACAACCTATTCAAAAATTAGAAGAATATAATGCAAGAGATGAAACAAGTAATAATAAGTTATCAAGGAAAGAATGTCATCAATTGAGAACTCCTCCTTTCACACCACAAACCCACCTAAGATCAAAAGGTTAATAATAAGGGTTGTAATGGGGCTAAGAGGTAGAGTTTAAAAGAAAGAAGGGATAAAGATAATCAACAAAAATTAGTATATACTAGGAATATCGATACATCTTCATTATGAAACAAGTATTCCAAACATTCATAAATTCTTTGTTCTCTAGGTTTTTCTTCTTTTTCAATTCAGAACTTCCTTATTTATTTTTCTCTTTTTCTAATTTTTCCCAATGTAGAACAAAACTTGTACTTCTGCTTTTTCAAAACATTTTTTTAGAGTATTATCCTAACTAGATTTCCCATAACCTGAACTTGTAGTCTCTTTTGAATTTTCAATTCCACTCGAATTTCCAATACACTTGAATTTCCAATACCACAAAACTACTATCCCTAGCATAAACTCTGGTTTAAAAGGTAATGGAATATATAAAATAGGCTCAATTCCAATGTAGAGTGGGTAAAAAAATTGTAATTTTATCAAGAAAGGCTTCTTTTAGGCTCAAAGTAGCTCTTATTGTTAATGATAAGGGTTAGCTTAAAAGGCTCAAACTTTCTAAACTAGCATTCATCTTTTCTCAGGCAATTCAACCAAACAAATCACTAACCGTATAATGACATTCCCAATGGATAACCAAATCAAGATCAATAAGGGTATAATGTCGTATGAATAAAAACACCGAATAGTAATAATAATTCGCTCCCAAAAATGAAAAAGGCTCAACAACTCACATGTGTTATAAGTCTTAGCTGAAATTTGAGATGTCTTTTTAAAGTATGCATTTAACAAATAATATCCACTATGTCTCACGTGCACAAGAAAATTTTTGATTTTTGTTCATAACAGATGACAAGAATAGTATAAATGAGTCAATTAAAACACTATATTTTCATGCTCAACTATAAAGCCACAATTCACACAAAAAGATATGGTAAAGATATTTGACTATCTCCCCCCAACCTATATCTGACATTGTCCTCAATGTTCCATAAATGAATATAAGACAAGTTAAAAGAAACACAAAGAAGGGGTAGATAGCTCCTAAGACTTTGAGTGAACTTCGAGTATCGGGAACCTGAAAGGTTATCTCAAAACAAAACAAAAATAATATACAGTGATGCGGAGACTCACGAAGGAAAGTCAATCCCGGTAGACGGGATCAGCAAGAAGGATAGTATCCTCTTCGGAGAGAAGCCTCTCTAGAGTGGGCTTGAGTATTTGACCATTTACTTTAAAAAGTACACCTTTTGATTTGATTCAAAATATTTTCTCAAAATTCTTTTATCATGAAAAACATTCATCTTGTGTTTGTAGATTCGAGAGCTCTCATAAGATTCATTTCGGAGCTCATTTAATTCAGTTAAGTGGAATTTTTGTAACTTCCCAGCCTTTCCTAATTCAAAATTAAAGGCTTTAATGACTCAAAATTCTTTATGCTCAAGCTCCAGAGGAAAGTGACAAGGCTTGCCAAAAACAAGCCTATAAGGGGACATACTAAGGGGAGATTTATAAGTTATACGGTATGCCTAAAGCGCATTGGTTAGTCTTAAAGACCAATCCTTGCGGTCAGGATTAATTGTCTTTTCAAGAATTTGTTTTATCTCCCTATTGGCAAGTTCCACTAGACCACTTGTTTTGGGGGTGGTAAGAGGTAGAAACTTTATGAACAATTTCATACTTTTTCATTAAGGCCTCGAAAGGTCTATTATAAAAGTGGGTGCCTTGATCGCTAATGATGGTACGTTGTATTCCGTATCTAGAAAAAATATGTTTTTTTAAGAATTTAATAACAGTCCTCTTATCATTAGTTTTGTAAGCCACGGCCTCAATCCAATTGAACATACAGTCCACAACAACTAAAATATAGAGATAACCAAAAGATAGGGAAAAAGGGCCAATAAAGTCAATACCCCAACAATCAAAAATTTCAACTACTATAATGGGGTTTAGGGGCATCATATTCCTGTGAGAAATTACCCCCAACTTTTGGCATCTATCATAAGAATGATAAAATTTATCAGTGTCTTTAAAGAGGGGGGCAATTAAATTACACTGCAAAATTTTTGCAGCAGTCTTCATTAAAGAAAATTACCCACCACAAGCCTCAAAATGACAAAAGTTTAAAATACTCATAAATTCGTCATTAGGTACACACCTTCTCATAATTTGGTCAGGGTAATATTTAAACAATTACGGATCATCCCAATAAAAATTGTGTACCTCAACCACGAATTTTTGCTTATCTTGGGTATTCCAATTCAGCGGTATCTCTCATGCAGTAAGATAATTAACAATGGTAGCTGTACGCACCCTATTTTTGCACCCCCTATTCCTCTTCCCACTTCTTCAAATGCTCCAAGGTTTACCCAAGGCCCAAGCCCATTTAGCCAAACTTGTACCCAAACAACTCAATCAAGCCCAGTTACTTAATTCCATTACCCAAGCCCAAGTAGCCAAGCCTAATTACCCAATTGTCTTAGCCAAAACTCAATTGCTTTAGTGAAAGCCTAATTACCATAGCCCAAGCCCAATTGCCATAGTTAAAATCCAATAACCATAACCCATGACCCATCTACTAACAACTCATGATCCATAAGGTCTAGTCCACATACCCACATCCATTCAACCCATGTCCAAGACCCACTAACCTAAGTCCACTTTCCACTTTCCTACAAAAGACCTTTTATTTTTTCTTCAAACCCCAAATAGTCCCATTTTTATGTTTACACACCTTTTTGACCACCCAATCATCTCTCACCAAGTACACACCTTTTTGACTAACCAATCACCTCTCATACTCCCTTACACCTCTTACACTCATTCTTACACCTCTTACAAAACAATTAATTCTCTTACACTCCTTTTGACCACCCAATTACCTCTCATCAAGTACATACCTTTTTGATTACCCAATCACCAACCACATCAATTTTGACCAACCAATCACCTCCCTTCTTCTCACCCAACCCTCTATTAATCACCAAATTGCCACAACCCCTTGAAACCTCTATAAATACAAGACCCTCACAAGCCATTTCTTCCACCTCCAAAATCCCAAGTGGAAACCCTAGCTCTTCCTCCTCTCACCCCTTTTATTTCTTTTTAGCCTTGAAGAAAGTTAGAAGAAGCCAAGGTTTAGAGTGTGTAGAGAATTCTAGGAGTAAAAGCCTAGAGTTCTTCACTAACTCTCTTCCTTTGTGGACTCTAAAAACTCATCACCTCTTGGAGCATTGGAGAAGTAGTCTTGGAGGAGTAGGCACTCTTCCTTTTATTCTTTATCTTCTTCTTTAGTTCATATCTTTTTTTTTATTTGTAGTCCTCTTCTAGAATAATTTGGGAAGACCTTTCTTTTCTCAAGTTTAGTTGGGTCTCTCTACACCAATCTAATGGTGTAGAGGGACCCCACCTCAAAAGAAAGGAGATGTCTTATTTTTTCTCTCATGTAAATATTTCTTTCTTTCATATGTACCCACTAGTGTGGATATGGGTAGGCCCATAGAGAGTGGAAGCTAAAGCTATACCTCTCTTTTTATTTTGTTTCTTCATTTTGATTCTAGTCCTTCTTCTAGAATCATTTGGGAAACTCATCATCACTCAAATTTTCATAGTTGAATCTCATTACATCATTCATAATGGTGTAAAGGGATTACATTAGAGAGGAGATGATGAGTTTTCATTTTCTTCACTTGTCACTTTTTCATTTCTTTCTTTTTTCTTCATGTTCTATTTTGAATGGATAAATGATGACTTAAGGACCTAAGGACTTAAAGAGGACTTTATCCAAAATGCCTCATATCAAAGACAATGGTATTTGATTTATTATCAACACCAATCCAACAAAATAGGTGTTGGCAATAGACCATTTACTATTCACAATGCACACCCCTCTTTATGTCCTAAATATAATCTTTTAGCCTAACTTTTCCTTAGTCTTTCTCTTGAATTAAATTTGACTTTAGTTAAGTTTGCCAAAATCTCACCTATATGAAAATCCAAAAAAAAAGAACATGATAAAATCTCAAAATACCAAAAACATTATAAAATCTCAAAATACCAAAAAATCTAAAAATACCAAAAGACCAAAAACATGCTTGCTAGATCTTGGTTAGCCTACTCAACCATGGTTAACACCCTTCTAACCGCGGTTAGACCTAGACCTTGCACTTGACCAACCCGGTCAACTAAACCCTAGCCCCTAGGCTAGACCCTTGACCACCTTATGCACACACACACGCACCCTTAGCCTTGGCACGGGCTCATGTGCCAGAACTACGCTCGGTCTGATCTCACCCCAATGTGAGTACGTAGGCAACCCAACCCGGGTTCGACCCTAGCCCATCTAGCTTTCTTTCTTTCCTGGATTAGCATTTGATTAAACATTTAGACATTTTAATTAATATTGAGATTAAATTTGGCTTAAATTTAGGGAGTAGGTAACCATTGCAAAATGGGGGTCTTGGGGTGCCTAACACCTTCCCCATGACTTAATCGAACCGCTTACCCTAACTCTAATAGACCATTTGCCTTATCCAAATCAATCCGGGACCTATCCCTAAGAATGAATAGGTGGCGACTCTTAGTCAAACCACAAATGTGAAAGTGGGTAGAAAAATCCATGCTCACAGCTCTGGCGACTCTGCTGGGGAATTGGTTCAAGCCGGAACCTAAACTTAAGCCAAATTAATCTCAACATTAATCAAAATGCTTAAGAGCTTAATTAATTGCTAATTCTTTATATCTCTTGGGTGTTTTTGTAAATGTGCATTTCATACATATCATTGTAGTGTAATAACCCAATACTCATTAGACAGGCTTATTACGCTCACGGCTGTTGGATGACTATCCTCAGTGACAGGGGCTTAACAGTCTTGGAGGTCCGCGGAACTTTGCCTGTTGGGTGACTATCCTCAGGAAACGGTTCTGAACGCTCCCGCTTACACCAATCGTCCCTTTTTAGGGAGTCGCATATACGGTGTTAAGTGATCCCTCCATCCTTTAGGAACACCCTGCATTACCCCAGCATGCATACATATAGAATAGGCTGAGGTATAGTCTACAAGCAGCCCACCCTGGAGGGATATTCTAAACCCTAACCTGCTTGTACCCTATACCTGCCCCCCAATCATGGTTGAACTTCAGGACATTTTGTCCAGATAAACACTCATCCAGGGGGCATGTACTGAGCCATTTTTGTGCTTGTAATAAAATACCTCCTACCCTGTCTTCAGACATACAGGTGAGATTCACATGGGTAAGCTCATTAACCTACTCCAGCTTTGGCCCAGTAGGCCCTGGTTACCAACAACCCAGGTTAGTAGAATGGAGTTCTCTCCGCCTAACCTATCGGGCTACACCTGTCATGTCAAACCCTGTCCAAAATAAAAATCAAAAAGTAAAAAAAAATTAGAAAATTGAAAAAATCAAAAAAATATCCTCTTGCATGACATTCCAACTCCAGACCAGGGGCATTGCCCCTGTGTCAATTAGACAGTTAGGTCCTTTGCATGCCTTCCGACTTCCTTCCCTTCTCCTACATGTCACTCCAATCTCCCCATCAGGGGCATCGCCCCTGTGTCAACTAGACAGATTGGTCATTTGCATGCATTCTATTTCTTCTCGGCTTTCCTATCTACTTCAACTTACTCCATACCTCCATCTTTTCAGAAAGCATACCCTGAGCCAAGCACGGATCTAAAAAGCAGAATACCTGATACGATATGGACCCCCGAGACGGACAAGAGACTGACCCTGACACCCCGAGATCGCAACCTCAGGTCCCGGATTTTGAGACAAGACTAGCAGAAAATGCCCTGAGCATTGAGAATTTAACAAATATCGTCCAGGATTTTATGCGGGCAGTAACTCATGCCCTCTCTTCCTCCAACCTTCAACCCGCCGAGACAAAAAGGCCGTCACAACCAAACCCACCATCTACAACTAACATTACCCCTTCTCTACCCACCATCAACATCACACCACAACCTACGCCACCATCACATACCCTCAACATTCCTCCTCCGCCAATTCAGCTACAACCTACTCACCACATCTCCACACCACTCATAGACCATTACGAGGAAGAGGAGGCCAGGGCTGGCGGTGAACCTCACACGGGGTCCGCCCATGTATTTTCAAGCACTGCTCAAATCCCGGATGCATACCGGGAGAGGATCGAGAAATTAGAAGAGCTGATAAAGCAAAATCAGGGATCCCGTAAGTCCACTAACTTCAGGGACATGTGTATACACCCTGGAATCCAAATGCCCAAGGACTTCAAGGTTCCTGACTTTGAAAAATATAATGGGAAGGGTTGTCCTGAGACACACTTGAGGGCATACCGCGGAGAATTATTTCAGCTTGAACATGGAGACAAATTGTTGGTACAGTTGTTTCAGAAAAGCCTAAAAGGGCCTGCACTGCAATGGTTCACCAAGCTGGACCCTAGCAAGGTACGAACTTGGGAAGATCTCTGCGAAACCTTCATTGCCCAGTACTCTTACAATGTTGATCTGGTCCCACAAAGGGCAGACCTGGAGAGAATGTCCTAGAGGGACAATGAAACCTTCATCGAGTATTCAGTTCGGTGGAGAGAAATGGCCGGCAAGATGAGCACCCCTCTGCCGGAAGAAGAATTGGTAACAAATTTTCTCCGTACCCTTAAACACCCACTCAAGACTCTCCTAGCGGCACAGCCCATCTCTGACTTTAGCACCATGGCCAAGTGTGGTGCCAGAATTGAAACGACATTGGGTCAGTCGACATTTTTCAAGGAACGAAGGGCGCATCTTCCTCTCGACCTCTCATCCATCCGAAGAGAGACAACAAAAAGAGAGAGGATGATGGACACACGGTATCAGCCATACCAGTCCGGGTGCCCAACTTGCCCCGCCAACAAGCTCAACGACCACGGCAAGTTCAGCAACCCCAGGGGAAGCTACTCTCTCACCAGATGACTCTTGAACAGAAGAGAAACCGGGCATTCACTCCGCTACCGTATTCTCCAACGACACTCCTATCCTTCCTGTTGGACAAGAAACTGATCACCCAGAAAGATCCACAGCCTCCACCGGTAAATCTTCCAAAGAACTACAGGGCGGATCAACACTGCGTGTACCACCAGTCGCCAGGACATCCTACTGATAGGTGCTATGATCTGAAACACGCAATCCAAGACTTGCTGGAAACCGACAGAATTTGCTTTGCACCGGGAAATACGGACATCAATCAAGCTCCTCTCCCAGATCATACTCCTCCTGCAAACTAAGGTGTGTCAGCCGGAATAGTTTTGTAGCTGACTTTTGAACAATCCCACTTTTGTTATGTCTATCTTGTACCTCTTTTCTTAGTACCTCAGTCGGCCATGTTGGTCCATGTCTATCCCTATCATCAGTCCAGTCCGAGCAAGTGACTAGTGGTCCTTGCTATGTCTTTTTGTCAAGTCTGTCCATTTTGACATTTTAATGAAAATTGCTATTTTTAAGTCTAAGTCAAGTTTTATTGTGTTCTGAGATGCTTAATTTGGGAGCTAGACTAGTTCCTAATGCCTGTAAGGGACAACTTGATCATTCAATGGGAAGTTCAACAATTATCTAAACAAATGCAGAAACAGTGAAGACTTCTCTGAGCATCAAAGGACAATCAACTGAAACGAGGCAACGCAATGACCATACATGCTCTCGACCAATCAAGGATATGATAGGAGGCCATCTTTGGATAAACCTTCACAACACCTCGCTCACCCGTGCTACGTATATCCTCTAGTTAGACCTTTGAGCCTAATAGTCTTTCTTTCAAAACCCACACAGGGGCACCTCTTGAATGTCAAAATGACAAAGAGGAACAATCAGCAAAGAGCAACTAACAAATGCGGCCTTTTAGCCGAACTACGTCTTGACCTGATCCCTATTTGGGTACGTAGGCAGCCTGAAATCAGGTTCGGTCATAACACAGCAAATGTTCACGATACAGGGCAACCATGTGCCAAAAAAAAAAAAAAGAGAAAAAAATGAGAAAAAAAAAGGTATCTGGTCAAAAAGCGAAACAAAGCTTCATCAAAGGACAAAATGCAAAAGTTGGTTCTATACCAACAATGAACAAGTATCATAGGGTGCCCTACCCTCGCTGAAACAGTAAATTTGAGCCTTATCTCGTTTCTAACCAAACCATGTTTCGTCCTAAACCTTAAGCCCTTCTTGATCCCTGAAAGGACTTGAGCATTAATGGTCAAAAGCATTCGTTTTCACTTCCCGACAGGTAGTGATGAGAGAAGAATGAAGAATTATCAAAGGAAATCCGAGAGCAAAAAAAGAGAAAGTGCGAAGCTTGTATACCCAGTCCTGGTAAAAACCTGAAAAGGCCCAAGAGCGAAAAAAAAAAAAAGGTAAATCAAACTTCAAAATTCACGGGCATAGTAAGGAATCATTAATCCTGCTATTGCGCAAAAATTACGTGAACCCAGTCCTGGCAAAAACTGAAAAGGCCCTGGGGCAAAAAAGGGACAAAGATTAAAAGGTACAACCCAGTCCTGGTGAAAACCCGCAAGGGCCCAGGGGCAAAAAAGGGAAAGATAAACCAATACAAGCTTCGATATCCGATAATCAAGCATCACGATCAACTTTACCTGCAGGCTAAGAAACCTAGCTAGGTCTCCCACTACAAGCAATCTCAGGCACACTTTTCAAAGTACAAATAGTCAATTTCATTTTATACAGTCTACTAGTCAATTGTCAGTCCACCACACCACTTGCCAGTCAGCTCATATGTCTTTTTAACAAGTCGTTCGTGTCATTTTGTCAGTCAACTCATCAGTCTTTTTAACAAGTTGCTCTCCTCAGTAATCAGTCAAGTTTAAACCCCCAGTAGAGTCAGCTCAAAGTCGATTGTTCACTCTCGCTGGTGCAAGAAAAACACTAGAACCAGGGCAAGGCAAAGTTAGCAGGTCATTCTGGATGACACAGATATTTGAGGTAGATCAGTATGTCCCGAGGGGCATGTACCAACAATCAGATCAACCGAGTCGGGGGTCAATTTAAGTCCATCAGACTCTATATGTGCAAAGAGACAAAGATTCGTGTTAAGGCTCAAGGTCACTACTCTCATTCCTCATGTTCAACTCATCTTGCTTCACAACTTGCTTTCATTATTTCCGGAACTCCCTCTAATTCCTGACCACTATCTTATGTATCACTCTCCAGTGTAGACAAGGGAGACAATCGGGCGGTTGTCTACACTACCCTGCTTTTCTCTTCCAGTAAGACAATCGGGCGGTTGTCTGCACTATCTTACATCCTATCACAGTGAGACAATCGGGTGGTTGTCTGCACTCCCCAATTCTGCTCGGCTAGCTCACTAATCAATGAGTATACTAACACGGTCATGTGATCGGATGCCAGTTGCGGCCTCCAATAATGTTAGTCTTGCACCTATCACCGTTCATCTTGCTCTTTTAGCTCATTAATCAAGGAGTATACGGATACGGTCGTGTGACCGGATGTCGTTTACAGCCTCCAGTGGTGATAATCTTACACCCATCATTACTTTCACTTCATCTCTGGTGAAATGGTTGTGTGATCAACCTTCATATCATCTCCGGTGAAATGGTTGTGTGATCAACCTTCACCTCATCTTCGGTGGATGGTTGTGTGATCAACCTTCACATCATCTCTGGTGAAATGGTTGTGTGATCAACTTTCACCTCATCTTCGGTGGATGGTTGTGTGATCAACTTTCACCTCATTTCTGGTGAAATGGTTGTGTGATCAACCATCACCTCATCTCCGGTGAAATGGTTGTGTGATCAACCTTCACCTCATCTTCGGTGGATGGTTGTGTGATAAACCTTCACCTCATCTTCGGTGAAATGGTTGTGTGATCAACCTTCACCTCATCTTCGGTGGATGGTTGTGTGATCAACTTTCACCTCATTTCCGATGAGACGGTTGTGTGATCGACCCTCATCTCTCTATTTTCGGTGAAACGGTTGTGTGATCGACCTTCATCTCATCTATCCTCGGTGAAACGGTTAAATGATCGATCCTCACCTCATCTATCTTCGGTGAAATGGTTGTGTGATCAACCTTCACCTCATTTATCCTCGGTAAAACGGTTGTGTGATCAACCCTCACCTCATCATCTATCCTCGGTGAAACGGTTGTGTGATCGACCCTCATCTCTCTATTTTCGGTGAAACGGTTGTGTGATCGACCTTCATCTCATCTATCCTCGGTGAAACGGTTGTGTGATTGATCCTCACCTCATCTATCTTCGGTGAAATGGTTGTGTGATCAACCTTCACCTCATTTATCCTCGGTAAAACGGTTGTGTGATCAATCCTCACCTCATCATCTATCCTCGGTGAAACGGTTGTGTGATCGACTCTCACCTCATCTATCTTCGGTGAAACGGTTGTGCGATCGACCCTCATCTCATCTATCCTCGGTGAAACGGTTGTGTGATCGACCCTCATCTCATCTATCCTCGGTGAAATAGTTGTGTGATCAACTTTCACCTCATCTATCCTCGGTAAAACGGTTGTGTGATCGACCCTCACCTCATCATCTATCTCGGTGAAACGGTTGTGTGATCGACTCTCACCTCATCTATCTTCGGTGAAACGGTTGTGTGATTGACCCTCACCTCATCTATCTTCAGTGAAATGGTTGTGTGATCGACCCTCACCTCATCTATCTTCGGTGAAATGGTTGTGTGATCGACCCTCACCTCATCATTTCCAGTGAAATGGTTGTGTGATCAACCTTCACCACATCTCCGTTGAAACGGACGCGTGTTCACTCCTCTCATCCATCATGCATT
The DNA here is from genome assembly GCA_015143295.1 of Tetracentron sinense. Classification (NCBI taxonomy): domain Eukaryota; kingdom Viridiplantae; phylum Streptophyta; class Magnoliopsida; order Trochodendrales; family Trochodendraceae; genus Tetracentron; species Tetracentron sinense. Next base: position 41,598,519 of record CM026563.1, read on the forward strand.
CATCTTCATCTCCAACACTCCACATTTTTGTCTTGGACAAACTTAACTTACTATCAAGTTAGTTCATTATCATTTCTTATATTTTTCCAAGTTTCGCAGGTTTTACTGTGCAAAAATAGTGGTGATTTCAGTCTTTGTCGTTCGCTTGCCCGCACCCTCCGACAAAGAGGGGCAGCTGTAAGCACCCTATTTTTGCACCCCCTATCCCTCTTCCCACTTCTTCAAATGCTCCAAGGTTTACCCAAGCCCAAGCCCATTTGGCCAAACTTGTACCCAAACAACTCAATCAAGCCCAATTACTTAATTCCATTACCCAAGTCCAAGTAGCCAAGCCTAATTACCCAATTGTCTTAGGCAAAACTCAATTGCTTTAGTGAAAGCCTAATTACCATAGCCCAAGCCCAATTGCCATAGTTAAAATCCAATAACCATAACCCATGACCCATCTACTAACAACCCATGATCCATAAGGTCTAGTCCACATACCCACATCCATTCAACCCATGTCCAAGACCCACTAACCTAAGTCCACTTTCCACTTTCCTACAAAAGACCTTTTATTTTTTCTTCAAACCCCAAATAGTCCCATTTTTATGTTTACACACCTTTTTGACCACCCAATCATCTCTCACCAAGTACACACCTTTTTGACTAACCAATCACCTCCCATACTCCCTTACACCTCTTACACTCATTCTTACACCTCTTACAAAACAATTAATTCTCTTACACTCCTTTTGACCACCCAATCACCTCTCATCAAGTACATACCTTTTTGATTACCCAATCACCAACCACATCAATTTTGACCAACCAATCACCTCCCTTCTTCTCACCCAACCCTCTATTAATCACCAAATTGCCACAACCCCTTGAAACCTCTATAAATACAAGACCCTCACAAGTCATTTCTTCCATCTCCAAAATCTCAAGTGGAAACCCTAGCTCTTCCTCCTCTCACCCCTTTTATTTCTTTTTAGCCTTGAAGAAAGTTAGAAGAAGCCAAGGTTTAGAGTGTGTAGAGAATTCTAGGAGTAAAAGCCTAGAGTTCTTCACTAACTCTCTTCCTTTGTGGACTCTAAAAACTCATCACCTCTTGGAGCATTGGAGAAGTAGTCTTGGAGGAGTAGGCACTCTTCCTTTTATTCTTTATCTTCTTCTTTAGTTCATATCTTTTTTTTTATTTGTAGTCTTCTTCTAGAATAATTTGGGAAGACCTTTCTTTTCTCAAGTTTAGTTGGGTCTCTCTACACCAATCTAATGGTGTAGAGGGACCCCACCTCAAAAGAAAGGAGATGTCTTATTTTTCTCTCAGTGTAAATATTTCTTTCTTTCATATGTACCCACTAGTGTGGATATGGGTAGGCCCATAGAGAGTGGAAGCTAAAGCTATACCTCTCTTTTTATTTTGTTTATTCATTTTGATTCTAGTCCTTCTTCTAGAATCATTTGGGAAACTCATCATCACTCCAATTTTCATAGTTGAATCTCATTACATCATTCATAATGGTGTAAAGGGACTACATTAGAGAGGAGATGATGAGTTTTCATTTTATTCACTTATCACTTTTTCATTTCTTTCTTTTTTCTTCATGTTCTATTTTGAATGGATAAATGATGACTTAAGGACCTAGGGACTTAAAGAGGACTTTATCCAAAATGCCTCATATCAAAGACAATGGTATTTGATTTATTATCAACACCAATCCAACAAAATAGGTGTTGGCAATAGACCATTTACTATTCACAATGCACACCCCTCTTTATGTCCTAAATATAATCTTTTAGCCTAACTTTTCCTTAGTCTTTCTCTTGAATTAAATTTGACTTTAGTTAAGTTTGCCAAAATCTCACCTATATGAAAATCCAAAAAAAAAGAACATGATAAAATCTCAAAATACCAAAAACATTACAAAATCTCAAAATACCAAAAAAATCTAAAAATACTAAAAGACCAAAAACATGCTTGCTAGATCTTGGTTAGCCTACTCAACCATGGTTAACACCCTTCTAACCGCGGTTAGACCTAGAACTTGCACTTGACCAACCCGGTCAACTAAACCCTAGCCCCTAGGCTAGACCATTGACCACCTTATGCACACACACACGCACCCTTAGCCTTGGCACGGGCTCATGTGCCAGAACTACGCTCGGTCTGATCTCACCCCAATGTGAGTACGTAGGCAACCCAACCCGGGTTCGACCCTAGCCCATCTAGCTTTCTTTCTTTCCTGGATTAGCATTTGATTAAACATTTAGACATTTTAATTAATATTGAGATTAAATTTGGCTTAAATTTAGGGAGTAGGTAACCATTGCAAAATGGGGGTCTTGGGGTGCCTAACACCTTCCCCATGACTTAATCGAACCGCTTACCCTAATCTCTGATAGACCACTTGCCCTATCCAAATCAATCCGGGACCTATCCCTAAGAATGAATAGGTGGCGACTCTTAGTCAAACCACAAATGTGAAAGTGGGTAGAAATTCCCATGCTCACAACTCTGGCGACTCTGCTGGGGAATTGGTTCAAGCCGGAACCTAAACTTAAGCCAAATTAATCTCAACATTAATCAAAATGCTTAAGAGCTTAATTAATTGCTAATTCTTTATATCTCTTGGGTGTTTTTGTAAATGTGCATTTCATACATATCATTGTAGTGTAATAACCCAATACTCATTAGACAGGCTTATTACGCTCACGGCTGTTGGATGACTATCCTCAGTGACAGGGGCTTAACAGTCTTGGAGGTCCGCGGAACTTTGCCTGTTGGGTGACTATCCTCAGGAAACGGTTCTGAACGCTCCCGCTTACACCAATCGTCCCTTTTTAGGGAGTCGCATATACGGTGTTAAGTGATTCCTCCATCCTTTAGGAACACCCTGCATTACCCCAGCATGCATACATATAGAATAGGCTGAGGTATAGTCTACAAGCAGCCCACCCTGGAGGGATATTCTAAACCCTAACCTGCTTGTACCCTATACCTGCCCCCCAATCATGGTTGAACTTCAGGACATTTTGTCCAGATAAACACTCATCCAGGGGGCATGTACTGAGCCATTTTTGTGCTTATAATAAAATACCTCCTACCCTGTCTTCAGACATACAGGTGAGATTCACATGGGTAAGCTCATTAACCTACTCCAGCTTTGGCCCAGTAGGCCCTGGTTACCAACAACCCAGGTTAGTAGAATGGAGTTCTCTCCGCCTAACCTATCGGGCTACACCTGTCATGTCAAACCCTGTCCAAAATAAAAATCAAAAAGTAAAAAAAAAATTAGAAAATTGAAAAAATCAAAAAAATATCCTCTTGCATGACATTCCAACTCCAGACCAGGGGCATTGCCCTTGTGTCAATTAGACAGTTAGGTCATTTGCATGCCTTCCGACTTCCTTCCCTTCTCCTACATGTCACTCCAATCTCCCCATCAGGGGCATCGCCCCTGTGTCAACTAGACAGATTGGTCATTTGCATGCATTCTATTTCTTCTCGGCTTTCCTATCTACTTCAACTTACTCCATACCTCCATCTTTTCAGAAAGCATACTCTGAGCCAAGCACGGATCTAAAAAGCAGAATACCTGATACGATATGGACCCCCGAGACGGACAAGAGACTGACCCTGACACCCCGAGATCGCAACCTCAGGTCCCGGATTTTGAGACAAGACTAGCAGAAAATGCCCTGAGCATTGAGAATTTAACAAATATCGTCCAGGATTTTATGCGGGCAGTAACTCATGCCCTCTCTTCCTCCAACCTTCAACCCGCCGAGACAAAAAGGCCGTCACAACCAAACCCACCATCTACAACTAACATTACCCCATCTCTACCCACCATCAACATCACACCACAACCTACGCCACCATCACATACCCTCAACATTCCTCCTCCGCCAATTCAGCTACAACCTACTCACCACATCTCCACACCACTCATAGACCATTACGAGGAAGAGGAGGCCAGGGCTGGCGGTGAACCTCACACGGGGTCCGCCCATGTATTTTCAAGCACTGCTCAAATCCCGGATGCATACCGGGAGAGGATCGAGAAATTAGAAGAGCTGATAAAGCAAAATCAGGGATCCCGTAAGTCCACTAACTTCAGGGACATGTGTATACACCCTGGAATCCAAATGCCCAAGGACTTCAAGGTTCCTGACTTTGAAAAATATAATGGGAAGGGTTGTCCTGAGACACACTTGAGGGCATACCGCGGAGAATTATTTCAGCTTGAACATGGAGACAAATTGTTGGTACAGTTGTTTCAGAAAAGCCTAAAAGGGCCTGCACTGCAATGGTTCACCAAGATGGACCCTAGCAAGGTACGAACTTGGGAAGATCTCTGCGAAACCTTCATTGCCCAGTACTCTTACAATGTTGATCTGGTCCCACAAAGGGCAGACTTGGAGAGAATGTCCCAGAGGGACAATGAAACCTTCATCGAGTATTCAGTTCGGTGGAGAGAAATGGCCGGCAAGATGAGCACCCCTCTGCCGGAAGAAGAATTGGTAACAACTTTTCTCCGTACCCTTAAACACCCACTCAAGACTCTCCTAGCGGCACAGCCCGTCTCTGACTTTAGCACCATGGCCAAGTGTGGTGCCAGAATTGAAACGACATTGGGTGACATTGGGTCAGTCGACATTTTTCAAGGAACGAAGGGCGCATCTTCCTCTCGACCTCTCATCCATCCGAAGAGAGACAACAAAAAGAGAGAGGATGATGGACACACGGTATCAGCCATACCAGTCCGGGTGCCCAACTTGCCCCGCCAACAAGCTCAACGACCACGGCAAGTTCAGCAACCCCAGGGGAAGCTACTCTCTCACCAGATGACTCTTGAACAGAAGAGAAACCGGGCATTCACTCCGCTACCGTATTCTCCGACGACACTCCTATCCTTCCTGTTGGACAAGAAACTGATCACCCAGAAAGATCCACAGCCTCCACCGGTAAATCTTCCAAAGAACTACAGGGCGGATCAACACTGCGTGTACCACCAGTCGCCAGGACATCCTACTGATAGGTGCTATGATCTGAAACACGCAATCCAAGACTTGCTGGAAACCGACAGAATTTGCTTTGCACCGGGAAATACGGACATCAATCAAGCTCCTCTCCCAGATCATACTCCTCCTGCAAACTAAGGTGTGTCAGCCGGAATAGTTTTGTAGCTGACTTTTGAACAATCCCACTTTTGTTATGTCTATCTTGTACCTCTTTTCTTAGTACCTCAGTCGGCCATGTTGGTCCATGTCTATCCCTATCATCAGTCCAGTCCGAGCAAGTGACTAGTGGTCCTTGCTATGTCTTTTTGTCAAGTCTGTCCATTTTGACATTTTAATGAAAATTCCTATTTATAAGTCTAAGTCAAGTTTTATTGTGTTCTGAGATGCTTAATTTGGGAGCTAGACTAGTTCCTAATGCCTGTAAGGGACAACTTGATCATTCAATGGGAAGTTCAACAATTATCTAAACAAATGCAGAAACAGTGAAGACTTCTCTGAGCATCAAAGGACAATCAACTGAAACGAGGCAACGCAATGACCATACATGCTCTCGACCAATCAAGGATATGATAGGAGGCCATCTTTGGATAAACCTTCACAACACCTCGCTCACCCGTGCTACGTATATCCTCTAGTTAGACCTTTGAGCCTAATAGTCTTTCTTTCAAAACCCACACAGGGGCACCTCTTGAATGTCAAAATGACAAAGAGGAACAATCAGCAAAGAGCAACTAACAAATGCGGCCTTTTAGCCGAACTACGTCTTGACCTGATCCCTATTTGGGTACGTAGGCAGCCTGAAATCAGGTTCGGTCATAACACAGCAAATGTTCACGATACAGGGCAACCATGTGCCAAAAAAAAAAAGAGAAAAAAATGAGAAAAAAAAAGGTATCTGGTCAAAAAGCGAAACAAAGCTTCATCAAAGGACAAAATACAAAAGTTGGTTCTATACCAACAATGAACAAGTATCATAGGGTGCCCTACCCTCGCTGAAACAGTAAATTTGAGCCTTATCTCGTTTCTAACCAAACCATGTTTCGTCCTAAACCTTAAGCCCTTCTTGATCCCTGAAAGGACTTGAGCATTAATGGTCAAAAGCATTCGTTTTCACTTCCCGACAGGTAGTGATGAGAGAAGAATGAAGAATTATCAAAGGAAATCCGAGAGCAAAAAAAGAGAAAGTGCGAAGCTTGTATACCCAGTCCTGGTAAAAACCTGAAAAGGCTCAAGAGCGAAAAAAAAAAAAAGGTAAATCAAACTTCAAAATTCACGGGCATAGTAAGGAATCATTAATCCTGCTATTGCGCAAAAATTACGTGAACCCAGTCCTGGCAAAAACTGAAAAGGCCCTGGGGCAAAAAAGGGACAAAGATTAAAAGGTACAACCCAGTCCTGGTGAAAACCCGCAAGGGCCCAGGGGCAAAAAAGGGAAAGATAAACCAATACAAGCTTCGATATCCGATAATCAAGCATCACGATCAACTTTACCTGCAGGCTAAGAAACCTAGCTAGGTCTCCCACTACAAGCAATCTCAGGCACACTTTTCAAAGTACAAATAGTCAATTTCATTTTATACAGTCTACTATTCAATTGTCAGTCCACCACACCACTTGCCAGTCAGCTCATATGTCTTTTTAACAAGTCGTTCGTGTCATTTTGTCAGTCAACTCATCAGTCTTTTTAACAAGTTGCTCTCCTCAGTAATCAGTCAAGTTTAAACCCCCAGTAGAGTCAGCTCAAAGTCGATTGTTCACTCTCGCTGGTGCAAGAAAAACACTAGAACCAGGGCAAGGCAAAGTTAGCAGGTCATTCTGGATGACACAGATATTTGAGGTAGATCAGTATGTCCCGAGGGGCATGTACCAACAATCAGATCAATCGAGTCGGGGGTCAATTTAAGTCCATCAGACTCTATATGTGCAAAGAGACAAAGATTCGTGTTAAGGCTCAAGGTCACTACTCTCATTCCTCATGTTCAACTCATCTTGCTTCACAACTTGCTTTCATTATTTCCGGAACTCCCTCTAATTCCTGACCACTATCTTATATATCACTCTCCAGTGTAGACAAGGGAGACAATCGGGCGGTTGTCTACACTACCCTGCTTTTCTCTTCCAGTAAGACAATCGGGCGGTTGTCTGCACTATCTTACATCCTATCACAGTGAGACAATCGGGTGGTTGTCTGCACTCCCCAATTCTGCTCGGCTAGCTCACTAATCAATGAGTATACTAACACGGTTATGTGATCGGATGCCAGTTGCAGCCTCCAATAATGTTAGTCTTGCACCTATCACCGTTCATCTTGCTCTTTTAGCTCATTAATCAAGGAGTATACGGATACGGTCGTGTGACCGGATGTCGTTTACAGCCTCCAGTGGTGATAATCTTACACCCATCATTACTTTCACTTCATCTCTGGTGAAATGGTTGTGTGATCAACCTTCATATCATCTCCGGTGAAATGGTTGTGTGATCAACCTTCACCTCATCTTCGGTGGATGGTTGTGTGATCAACCTTCACATCATCTCTGGTGAAATGGTTGTGTGATCAACTTTCACCTCATCTTCGGTGGATGGTTGTGTGATCAACTTTCACCTCATTTCTGGTGAAATGGTTGTGTGATCAACCATCACCTCATCTCCGGTGAAATGGGTGTGTGATCAACCTTCACCTCATCTTCGGTGGATGGTTGTGTGATAAACCTTCACCTCATCTTCGGTGAAATGGTTGTGTGATCAACCTTCACCTCATCTTCGGTGGATGGTTGTGTGATCAACTTTCACCTCATTTCCGATGAGACGGTTGTGTGATCGACCCTCATCTCTCTATTTTCGGTGAAACGGTTGTGTGATCGACCTTCATCTCATCTATCCTCGGTGAAACGGTTGTGTGATCGATCCTCACCTCATCTATCTTCGGTGAAATGGTTGTGTGATCAACCTTCACCTCATTTATCCTCGGTAAAACGGTTGTGTGATCAACCCTCACCTCATCATCTATCCTCGGTGAAACGGTTGTGTGATCGACCCTCATCTCTCTATTTTCGATGAAACGGTTGTGTGATCGACCTTCATCTCATCTATCCTCGGTGAAACGGTTGTGTGATTGATCCTCACCTCATCTATCTTCGGTGAAATGGTTGTGTGATCAACCTTCACCTCATTTATCTTCGGTAAAACGGTTGTGTGATCAATCCTCACCTCATCATCTATCCTCAGTGAAACGGTTGTGTGATCGACTCTCACCTCATCTATCTTCGGTGAAACGGTTGTGCGATCGACCCTCATCTCATCTATCCTCGGTGAAACGGTTGTGTGATCGACCCTCATCTCATCTATCTTCGGTGAAATAGTTGTGTGATCAACTTTCACCTCATCTATCCTCGGTAAAACGGTTGTGTGATCGACCCTCACCTCATCATCTATCTCGGTGAAACGGTTGTGTGATCGACTCTCACCTCATCTATCTTCGGTGAAACGGTTGTGTGATTGACCCTCACCTCATCTATCTTCAGTGAAATGGTTGTGTGATCGACCCTCACCTCATCTATCTTCGGTGAAATGGTTGTGTGATCGACCCTCACCTCATCATTTCCAGTGAAATGGTTGTGTGATCAACCTTCACCACATCTCCGTTGAAACGGACGCGTGTTCACTCCTCTCATCCATCATGCATTCATCTTCATCTCCAACACTCCACATTTTTGTCTTGACAAACTTAACTTACTATCAAGTTAGTTCATTATCATTTCTTATATTTTTCCAAGTTTCGCAGGTTTTACTGTGCAAAAATAGTGGTGATTTCAGTCTTTGTCGTTCGCTTGCCCGCACCCTCCGACAAAGAGGGGCAGCTGTACGCACCCTATTTTTGCACCCCCTATTCCTCTTCCCACTTCTTCAAATGCTCCAAGGTTTACCCAAGGCCCAAGCCCATTTAGCCAAACTTGTACCCAAACAACTCAATCAAGCCCAGTTACTTAATTCCATTACCCAAGCCCAAGTAGCCAAGCCTAATTACCCAATTGTCTTAGCCAAAACTCAATTGCTTTAGTGAAAGCCTAATTACCATAGCCCAAGCCCAATTGCCATAGTTAAAATCCAATAACCATAACCCATGACCCATCTACTAACAACTCATGATCCATAAGGTCTAGTCCACATACCCACATCCATTCAACCCATGTCCAAGACCCACTAACCTAAGTCCACTTTCCACTTTCCTACAAAAGACCTTTTATTTTTTCTTCAAACCCCAAATAGTCCCATTTTTATGTTTACACACCTTTTTGACCACCCAATCATCTCTCACCAAGTACACACCTTTTTGACTAACCAATCACCTCTCATACTCCCTTACACCTCTTACACTCATTCTTACACCTCTTACAAAACAATTAATTCTCTTACACTCCTTTTGACCACCCAATTACCTCTCATCAAGTACATACCTTTTTGATTACCCAATCACCAACCACATCAATTTTGACCAACCAATCACCTCCCTTCTTCTCACCCAACCCTCTATTAATCACCAAATTGCCACAACCCCTTGAAACCTCTATAAATACAAGACCCTCACAAGCCATTTCTTCCACCTCCAAAATCCCAAGTGGAAACCCTAGCTCTTCCTCCTCTCACCCCTTTTATTTCTTTTTAGCCTTGAAGAAAGTTAGAAGAAGCCAAGGTTTAGAGTGTGTAGAGAATTCTAGGAGTAAAAGCCTAGAGTTCTTCACTAACTCTCTTCCTTTGTGGACTCTAAAAACTCATCACCTCTTGGAGCATTGGAGAAGTAGTCTTGGAGGAGTAGGCACTCTTCCTTTTATTCTTTATCTTCTTCTTTAGTTCATATCTTTTTTTTTTATTTGTAGTCCTCTTCTAGAATAATTTGGGAAGACCTTTCTTTTCTCAAGTTTAGTTGGGTCTCTCTACACCAATCTAATGGTGTAGAGGGACCCCACCTCAAAAGAAAGGAGATGTCTTATTTTTTCTCTCATGTAAATATTTCTTTCTTTCATATGTACCCACTAGTGTGGATATGGGTAGGCCCATAGAGAGTGGAAGCTAAAGCTATACCTCTCTTTTTTATTTTGTTTCTTCATTTTGATTCTAGTCCTTCTTCTAGAATCATTTGGGAAACTCATCATCACTCAAATTTTCATAGTTGAATCTCATTACATCATTCATAATGGTGTAAAGGGATTACATTAGAGAGGAGATGATGAGTTTTCATTTTCTTCACTTGTCACTTTTTCATTTCTTTCTTTTTTTCTTCATGTTCTATTTTGAATGGATAAATGATGACTTAAGGACCTAAGGACTTAAAGAGGACTTTATCCAAAATGCCTCATATCAAAGACAATGGTATTTGATTTATTATCAACACCAATCCAACAAAATAGGTGTTGGCAATAGACCATTTACTATTCACAATGCACACCCCTCTTTATGTCCTAAATATAATCTTTTAGCCTAACTTTTCCTTAGTCTTTCTCTTGAATTAAATTTGACTTTAGTTAAGTTTGCCAAAATCTCACCTATATGAAAATCCAAAAAAAAAGAACATGATAAAATCTCAAAATACCAAAAACATTACAAAATCTCAAAATACCAAAAAAATCTAAAAATACTAAAAGACCAAAAACATGCTTGCTAGATCTTGGTTAGCCTACTCAACCATGGTTAACACCCTTCTAACCGCGGTTAGACCTAGAACTTGCACTTGACCAACCCGGTCAACTAAACCCTAGCCCCTAGGCTAGACCATTGATCACCTTATGCACACACACACGCACCCTTAGCCTTGGCACGGGCTCATGTGCCAGAACTACGCTCGGTCTGATCTCACCCCAATGTGAGTACGTAGGCAACCCAACCCGGGTTCGACCCTAGCCCATCTAGCTTTCTTTCTTCACTGGATTAGCATTTGATTAAACATTTAGACATTTTAATTAATATTGAGATTAAATTTGGCTTAAATTTAGGGAGTAGGTAACCATTGCAAAATGGGGGTCTTGGGGTGCCTAACACCTTCCCCATGACTTAATCGAACCGCTTACCCTAATCTCTGATAGACCACTTGCCCTATCCAAATCAATCCGGGACCTATCCCTAAGAATGAATAGGTGGCGACTCTTAGTCAAACCACAAATGTGAAAGTGGGTAGAAATTCCCATGCTCACAGTAGCATACCATGAAAGGTCTAAGATAGAAAATAAATATTCATCTAAAAATTCATCATGAATAGGCATTGTTTTCAGATTATTTTCACAAACAAGTTTTGATAGCCACCACATTCTCCATGTCCTTTTTATCCTTAATTGTGATAAAAAAAAATCATGCGATAGTAAAATCCACCTAATGAGTCGTGATTTAGCATCCTTCTTTGTACAAAGGTACTTAAGCACCGTATAGTCCGTGAAGATACAAATGGGTGAACCAGTCAAATAGTCATGAAGTTTATTTAAAACAAATACTACAGCTAGCAACTCTTTTTCAATTGTTGTATAATTCATTTGAACACTGTTAAGCTACTAGCATAGTAGATCACACATGGTTTCTTGTCTCTCCGTTGTCCTAAAATTGTTCTCACATCATAATCACTAGCATCACACATAATTTCAAAAAGAATGTTCCAATCAGGTGGTTGCATTATGAGAGTGGACGTAAGTTTACCAATTAGCTTTATAAAAGCTTATTGGCATGCTTTAGTCCAGTTATAAAGCTAATTGGCATGCTTTAGTCCAGTCCAAGGGGGCATCCTTGAGAAGGAGACTACATAAAGGTATAGAAATAAGACCGAAGTCTTGTATAAATCTCCTATAAAAACCAGCATGACCAAGAAAAGATCTCACGTCTTTTACGGTCTTGGGGATAGACAAATTTTATATTAATTCAATTTTGATTTGTATACTTTTATCCTCTTAGAAGAGACAATATTAACTAGAACAATTCCAGAAGATACCATAAAATGGTACTTTTCCCAGTTAAGCACAAGATTCTTTTCTTTACACCTAATCAATACCCTTTCCAAACTAAGTAAACAAGCATCAAAAGATTCTCCAAAGATTGTAAGGTCATCCATGAAAGACTTCCATACAACCTTCTACCATGTCACTAAATATGTTCATCATGCATCTTTGAAAAGTGGATGGGGCATTGCAAACCCAAAAGGCATCTTCGAAAGGCATAAGTGTCAAAATGACAAGTAAAAGTGGTCTTATCCTAGTCTTCCAATGCAATTTTTATTTGATAATAACCAGCATAGTTATCTAAAAAACAATTAAATGAATGCTTATCCACCATTCCAATATTTGATCAATGAAGGGTAAAGGAAAGTGATCTTATTGGGAGGCAATATTTAATTTTCTATAATCAATGCACATGCGCCACCTGGTCACTAATTTAGTGGGGACTACCTCTCCAAGCTCATTCTGCACAACAATGACTCCTGACTTCTTAGGGACCACCTACGTAGGACTAACTCATTGACTATCGGCAATTGGGTAAATGATACCTGCATCCAATAGTTTTAAAACTTCAGATTTTACAATTTCTTTCATAATAGGGTTTAATCTGTGCTGAGGGTCTCTAGAAGCCTTAGCCTCTTCTTCAAGATTTATTTTGTGGGTACAAACTAAATGGCTTATTCCCTTAATATATACTATAGTCCACCCAGTAGCAAATTTATGGTCATTTTAAATTTTAAGCAATTTACCTTCCTGGATCTGAGATAATTCAAAAGAAATTAGAACAGAAAAAGTATCACCTAGGCCTAGAAAGGCATGTTTCAAACCATTAGGCAATAGCTTAAGCTCTAGATTTGATACTTCAACACTGGAAGGTAGAGACTTTGGCTTTTCCTTATGTAGCTCCTCAAATCTTGGTTATCAACCTTTTATCCATATGACATGTGCATTAAATAAGGCACAAATTTCAGCAAGCTCAATGTTATCGAAAGAATTAATATCAATTTGAGAATTAACAAGACGAGTTTCAACTGAGTTAGTAGTTCTCTCAGAGTGGAAAAACTAAGTAGGATGAATTAGGCTATTCAGAGGCTTCAAGCATCAAGTGGAGCAAACCATTTAATTCTTTTGTGCCTTTGTGCCATTAGATTTTCAATTGGGAGGCCATGCTCTTGATAGTAGGTAGTATCTAGAGTTTTCAATCAGTTTCCTTAGTGTGAACTGAAGTCGTTCAGCCAGAAGTCTATGATATCCAATCATAGAAATGGTTAAAACACTCCCAGTTTCCGGGAAAAATCTATGAAGAAGATAGCCATAACTTCAACTACCCATTGTTTGAGTTCTCTTCATATTAGTTGAACCTAATAGAAGGTTAAAACTTTATCAAAGTCTTGAGAAAAAAACAAATTCATGTCTGTCGGACCCAACTGCCTTTGTAATACAGAATGAATTTAAACATTGTTTAACCCACAATCAAGTTCACAACACGATTGATGAATAGTGGGGGATTGATGCTGAATCGCAAGCTTCAATAATTAGACTTCGGGGAGTTGAGCCGAGCTCGAACTAATAATTTTGTTTACGAGCTGAGCTGGAACATGAATAGTAAAGCTAAAGTCGAGCACGAGCTTAAACACCTTTCTTACTTAACAAATCGAGCGTAAACACACTTTTACTCGGCTCGGTTCAGTTACACTCTTACTAAAATATCTATGTTGTGGGTCATCTCGTCTATTTTCTTACATATCGTATGAATATTGTTTTTCCTTCGTTTTTGGGACCAGCTATCTCTTTTGTTTCTCCTTCTTTATGGGACCAGCTATCTTCTTGTCTTATGGCTGTCTCATATTAAATAATTAAATAACATAGTATAAAATATAATTAAAAAAAAATCAAAAGTTAAGGGAGCCGTTGCCCTCTTGCCTAGGGCTATGCTTTATTAAATTATTTAATAATATAATATAATTTTTTTTTAATTCAGGAACGCTGCCTTATCTTATGACTATGCTCAATTAAATAATTAAACAACATAGCTTAAAAGATTTTTTTTTTCTCAAAAGTTCAAAGGTTGTGCTCCATATGACAATGCTCTATTAATTTTAATTTTTTTTCAAAAGTTTAAATATCCTTTTTTTTTTTTTTTGAGTTATCATGTTCCTACTTTAGTAATATCGAATCGGTTAGCTTGTTAGTTGGGATAAGATAGTGACAAAAAAAAGATAGAGCTTAACTATAGATAAGAGTCAAAGCAAAAATATAACGGGAGCTTAACTATAGACAAGAGGCTATCCATTCAATCAAGCCCACCTACTTAGACTATCCCCTTTTGTTTTTTTCGGTCGATAGGATAGACTTTCCGTTTCAAGAATCTAATCTCAGTGCTCTAGAGTCCAGACTCTAGCCCAACAATTACTCAAAAGATCGCCGGTGAAACCCACAGAATATGAAGCAACGTCATTTGAAGATTTAGAAGAAATGGCTACGAATAAGTAACCGATCTTTATAGGTGTGAACTTTGGAGTAATGCAATCACCTTTTGTACATAGGTTTAGTCAGCTGGTGGTCCACGCATTTTGTCACCTAAGGGGAAAACAAGAAACACATTTTTGAGCATCACTCGGATCCTCTACGGCTGGTATCAGAAAATTTCCCTCCGGGACTCACATGCATATAGACAATGACATGAATTATCAACTTTTGTTGGTCTTTTCTTACACCCTCAATGAAATAATATTAACACCAAGAGTTAACACTAACCCAAGTAGAGATTATGATTTTTTTTGTTTTTTGGTAACAAGGGTGTCCGGGTCTCTTAGAATACCTGATTAATCCCAAAACGTGCAAACCACTCCATCCACACGAACCGGGAAAGTAGGGATAAATCTCTAAGGGTAGTCACCATGAGAAAGGGAATCGAACTCAAAACCTCAGGCGTGGTCTTGGCCATCACACCAACCCCGTTGGTTAACTAGAGCTTCTGTTTGTAGTTAAACTAACAAATTGCCCTTCTTTTATATTTATAATTTCTAAATTACCCCCTGTAAGAAGGCTTCAAGAGAAATGTTAGTGAGACCATTATGGGCGAGACCCCCCAGACCGTGCATGTGGTGCACGGGAACTCAAAAAGATAAAAAAAAAATGGATTCAATTAAAATTTGAGTCCCGTGTATTACATGCACGGTCTCAGTAGTCTCGGCCCTAAACATCTCACTAGCATTTCTTTAAATTTAAATTAGAACAGTGATTAGCATAACCATGGGTAGCTAGGAAATCGAAGGACCTATTTTATTTAAGCCACTTGTTTACTGAAAATGGGCTACTTATGTAACCCGTTAAGCTTTCACGAAAGATACGAATTGTGAGAGGCGCAAATAGCATGAGTTTCGTAGTCTGCATTAGCGCTAAGCATTGATTCGTGCTTTCACCTCAACTATCACCCACGTAAGACCACACAGCTAGTCAAAACAATGTTGATCGGATGGCTATGATGCTTTGCCCAATATGATCACTCATGCAGCCCCCCAATCCATGGAAAAAGATGTGTAATATAGGCATAGGGTCTGGCCTACCAAGGTTAATGGTGGACCACATCGTAAACTGCCAACTCACCAAGTATGTACAACGGAGTGCCCACCAAGTGACAGGTTCCTCAAAACCAAGTGCATCGGTTTGGGTTGGATTGATCTCCCTTAATCTGACCCAACATCTTAGAGGGGTAACCCTTGTTACAGTCCGAAAAATGAACAAGCTAGCGAGCTCATGACTGTCGGGTTCTTGATCTAATGGTGATCAATGAAGACATTAAAAGTCACATTTTGACACTTTTTAACTGTTGTTAAGAATCACCTATCTCTAGGGTTCACTCATCCATCAAATAAAAGAACAAAGTCACAAAATTGAAAAAATTATTAAAAATATTAATATGTATGTTTAAAAAAATAATTTTATTTTTCCTAAAATCAAGGATGGATTAGTGAACACTAAGGCGGGTGAATCTTAACCACATTTAAGGGGCATCAAAAGATGTAATTTTTTTAAGGTAGAGTTGTAATTATATCATTTCAAGAGAGGTTATGTTTTTTGAGGTAAAGTTGTAATTATCTCATTTTGGAGAGGTATGTTTGTTTCTTTGAAAGTGAAACCAGTTGAAAAGGTTAACAACCGTCTCTCTTCACATGTGACATTTCAAGAGCGAGCCTTAGGTTAGGTATTATACCCTTGGTCCTTTTACCATTTTCCTTAAAAATATTTTGATATTAAAATATTTAAAAATAATACTTAAATAGGGGCAAGTGAATTTTAACCAAAATTAAGAGGTGGACACGCAACGACCTTAGAGACATAACTGGATATGGTTCATTTTCTCAAAAGACGGTAATGTGTTTAGAAATACAAAGAAATATGTTTGGAAAATGTCAATGGGTACATATGTAAATATACATTTCAAGATGACTAATGACTAGAATGAAAATGGTAGATTAGTAATTAAGAATTGTACGGAAGATATATTTGTCTTTTGGAAAGTGTGTAGCAACGCAAGTGGTAGACTTGTAATTTATTTCACTAAAGAGGGGCATGTTTCATTCTTTAAAAGTGAAACCAATGGAAAAGGTTAAGAATCCACCCTCTTCAGATGTGGCAGGTATCATACCTTCTAGCAGATACACCGTGCAATGCATTGGGTGTGAACAAAAAATAAATAAAAAATTATCTTTTTTTATATTTGTAATAAAAAACAAGAAGGCATAGGTCTGTGGGATGTGCCGTTCTCTCTTGAACCAAATATTTTGCATGTTAAATTCAAGAGAAATGTTAGAGAGACCATTATGGGCCAGACCACCCGAGACCGTGTATGTGCGGCACGAGACTCAAAAAGATAAATAAATTGGATTCAATAAAAATTTGAGTCCCGTGCATTACATGCACGGTCTCAGTGGTCTCGGCCCTAAACATCTCACTGGCATTTGTCTAAATTTAAATTAGAGCAGTGATTAGCGTACCCATGGGTACGCTAGGAAATCAAATGACTTTTTTTTTTATTTAAGCCACTTGTTTACTGAAAATGGCCTACTTATGTAACCGGTTAAGCTTTCACGAAAGATACGAATTGTGAGAGGTGCAGACAACGTGAGTTTCGAAATCTGCATTAGCGCTAAGCATTGATTCGTGATTTCACCTCAACTATCATCCAATTAAGACCACAAAGCTAGTCAAAGCAATGCTGATCAGATGGCTATGATGCTCTGACCAATATGGTCACTCATGCAAACCCCCAATCTATGGAAAAAGATGTGTAATAGGCATAGGGTCTGGTCTACCAAAGATATTGGTGGACCACATCGTAAACTGTCAACTCACCAATTATGTACAACGGAGTCCCCACCAAGGGACAGGTTCCTCAAAACCAAGTGCATCGGTTTGGGTTGGATTGATCTCCCTTAATCTAACCCAACATCCTAGATGGGTAGCCCTTGTTACAGCCTGAAAAATGAACAAGCTAGCGAACCCACCACTGTCGGGTTCTTGATCTGATGGTGATCAATGATGACATTAAAAGTCACATTTTGACACTTTTTAACTGTTGTTAAGAATCACCTACCTCTAGGGTTCACTCGTCCATCAAATAGAAGTACAAAGTCACAAAATTGAAAAAATTATTAAAAATATTAATTTGTATGGTTAAAAAAATAATTTTATTTTTCTAAAAGTCAAGGATGGATGGGTGAACACTAAGGGTGGGTGAATCTTAATCACATTTAAGGGGCATCAAAAAATGTAATTTTTTTAAGGTAGAATTGTAATTATATCGTTTCAAGAGGAGTTATGTTTTTTTTAAGGTAAAGTTGTAATTATCTTATTTTGGAGAGGTATGTTTGTTTCTTTGGAAGTGAAACCAATTGAAAAGGTTAACAACCGTCTCTCTTCACATGTGGTATTTCAAGAGTGAGCCTTAGGTTAGGTATTATACCCTTGGTACTTTTACCATTTTCATTAAAAATATTTTGGTATTAAAATATTTAAAAATAATAATTAAATAGGGGCAGGTGAATCTTAACCACAATTAAGAGGTGGACACATAACGACCTTAGAGACTTAACTGGATTTGGTTCATTTTATCAAAACATGGTAATGTGCTTGGAAATAAAAGAATGTGTTTGGAAAAGGACAATGGTACATATGTAAATATACATTACAAGATGACTAATATGTTTTTTTGTTTTTTTTTTTTTTTTGGTATAAGATATACGTTTAGGCCGCAACGCCGGGTTAGGTGTTAGTATCTGTTCGGTTAGTGGGCGGGTGGAGAGTATAAACGACTCCCACCCTCGCGGGAGTTGAACCCCGGACCTCCCCCCTAAAGCAGGGGATACACTACCATTGGGACAAAGCCCTGGCGTGTGACTAATATGTTTTGGAATGTTGTAATTAAAAATTATAGGAGAGATATATTTGTCTTTTGGAAAGTGTGTAGAAACCCAAGTGGTAGACCTGTAATTTATTGTACTAAAGAGGGGGTATGTTTCATTCTTTAAAAGTGAAACTTATTGAAAAGGTTAAGAATTCACTCTCTTCACATGTGGCGTTTGAAGAGAAATCCTTATGATAGGTATACGTACCTACTAACAGATACCCCGTGCATGTGAACAAAAAAAAAATTTGTCCTTTTTATATTTGTAATTTATAAATTACCCTGTAAGAAAGCTTCTGTATGTGGGAGGCCCAGTTCTCTCTTGAACCAAATATTTTGCATGTTAAATTTAAGAGGAATGTTAGTGTGACCGTTATGGGCGAGACCACCCAAGACCGTGCAAGTGGTGCATGGGACTCAAAAAGATTAAAAAAAAAAAAAATTGGATTCAATAAAAATTTGAGTCCCCGTGCACCACATGCACGGTCTCAATGGTCAACCCTAAACATCTCATTAGCATTTCTCTAAATTTAAATTAAAACAGTGATTAGCATACCCATGGGTACGCTAGGAAATCGAAGGACTTTTTCTATTTAAGCCACTTGTTTACTGAAAATGGTATACTTATGTAACCGGTTAAGCTTTCACGGAAGATACGAATTGTGAGAGGTGCAGACAGCGTGAGTTTCGAAATCTGCATTAGCGCTATGCATTGGTTCGTGCTTTCACCTCAACTATCATCCACGTAAGACCAAAGCTAGTCAAAGCAATGCTGATCAGATGGCTATGATGCTCTCTGACCAATATGGTCACTCATGCAACCCCCCAATCTATGGAAAAAGATGTGTTATAGACATAGGGTCTGGTCTACCAAGGTTAATGGTGGACCACATCGGAAACTATCAAACTCACCAACTATGTACAACGGAGTGCCAACCAAGTGACAGGTTCTTCTAAACCAAGTGCATCGCTTTGGGTTGGATTGATCTCCCTTGATATAACCTGACATATATCCTAGAGGGGTAACCCCTACTACAGTCCGAAAAATGTACAAGCTAGCGAGCCCACGACTGTCGGGTTCTTGGTATAATGGTGATCAACGAAGACATTAAAAGTCACATTGTCGTACCCCAAAATCCCACCTAGGTTAATGCGAGACTTTGGCACGTGACTTAACCATCACTTTTTTATTTTCCTATCATAAAGCATTTAAGGTAATTCTAAAACATAAACCTAAAAATTTTTCTTTAAATAAATCATGATCAAGTCTAATGTCTACAATAAATATTAAAACAACATAATTAATTTCAATCTTCCATCCTGATTTCCAATTATCAATTTAATTTAATCATAAATCTAAAATTAAGTCTGTTATAATGTCTTAACTCAAAATATAAATATTAATACTCTAATTTTCAGGAAATGGTCGGGTAATCATCTACTGGCTCTTCCTCATACTCTTTCTATTCCCAAAGTCTTAAGGCACAAATATCAAACCTAGAACCTGCCGACAACAAAAGTCATTGGTTGAGTAACAAGTTACCCCGCGTATATATAAACTCCTACCTAATAATATAACAATATTTAATATAAAACATAATTTAGAATTTAACATAACATGTAAACATATAAACAATTCAGAATGCGAAAACATAATTCAATTTCAATTCATATACGTGCTCACTTGTACTTGTTTCTCTTGTTTATCTTACTTGTTTTTCTTGTTCGTAAATGTATCCAACAACATGCAAAGTGTAATAAATTAAAATAACTCTACCTCATATATTGGGTAGAGATTAACATATATCCTACTTTCCGTGGTACCACATAGTTTACACATTATCCGGTGCATACGGCTTGTCTACACATTATCCGGTGTATACGGCTTGTCTACACATTATCCAGTGTATACGGCTTGTCTTACCTTGATCTTAGGCTTGTGGGTACTCGGTCAGTGCAAAACTCAATCATACAGTCATGCTCGTATTCTTGTATACTTGCATAATACTTGTTATCTTGCTTATTGTCATACTTGTACATCTTTAATTTCGTGAATGAGTGTGAGTGAAATAATTATAATTGTCAATCATACACCAGTTTAAACATGTAGAATTTCTCATAGTTGATCTATATAAAAATAGGTCTATCATGTTTTCGACAATAAAATAAGAAACAACTTTATTTATCAAGCCTTAATTTTCAATACCTAATTTTAATAAAATTAATCTTACAGAACCCTAGTTTTATAGCACATCGTAATTTCAAAATAAACTCATAATCATTCATCAAATCAAATTATCATCACTTCCTCCATTCTCCATCATACATACACCACAATTTCATTCAATTTCCCCTTGTTAATATGAATAATAAAATCATAAGAACATCTTTAACATCATCAATATCATTCACAATAGAAATCATAACAAACATTCCTAACCTCATAACCATTTTCTATAATAAAATTATAATGAAACATTCTCAAAACATCATATCTATCTTTTATAAGAAAATCATAATTAAAACATTCTCTAAACATCATATATATATTCTATAAGAGATTGAAACATCATAAGCTTGTTTAATCTTGTTTGTTCTTACTTGAAATTCATCACTTTCATAATGTTTATGTCAAAATCACCATATTGGTAGGAAGAAAGTTATATTTACCTCTCCCGATCGCTTCTTTACGATCAAGCGCTTGCGAATGAGATTGATCTAAGCCTTTTCGTTATTTTTCCTTACAAGACCTTTGATCTCTCCTCTTAAATCTCTTAAAATCTCCTTCTTTCTCCCTCTTTTAAGTTTAGAAAGCTTTAGAAACCATTAGAAACCCTCAACTCACGAATATAAGGAGTATTTATAGTGTTGGGAGCCCTAAAAGTCACCACGTGTCTCCTTTGACACCCTTTAACCATGGGTAAGGTTCACCCACCCCTAGGGTTCATCCACCCATTTTTGGTTTTTTTTTTTTTTAATATTAATTCTATTTTAAAATTAAAAAACTATTTTTCATATTAAAAA
The DNA here is from genome assembly GCA_015143295.1 of Tetracentron sinense. Lineage (NCBI taxonomy): Eukaryota > Viridiplantae > Streptophyta > Magnoliopsida > Trochodendrales > Trochodendraceae > Tetracentron > Tetracentron sinense. The sequence goes on from CM026563.1 coordinate 41,619,936, forward strand.
AACTCTAAAAACAGTTTTTTAATTTTAAAAAAGAATTACTATTAAAAACAAAACCAAAAATGGGTGGGTGAACCTTACCCACGGTTAAGGGGTGTCAAAGGAGACAGTGGTGACCTCTAAGGGTGATAACCCGATTTGCCAAATCTGGTGAAATTTGGCTCCATCAAAGAACTAATAATATTTTTTTTAAAATGCAAGGGCCCCACTATTTAATACCACCCTTTGAAGGGTTTTCAAAAAAATTTGGGGGGGCCATGGCCCCTACCCGCCCCTTGGCTCCGCCCTTGCTTCTATGTACGCACACTATTTTATATAGCCATAATCCCTCTTCATTAGGGAGTTAATTGCACCTAACCGATGGCTTTATAGTTGTCGTTACGTTCAATATAGTCAAAGATTTTAGAACTCTTCTTAAAGCATTCCTAGCAGCCTCACCAAATTTTACTCACCAAAATAGCCAAAACTCATAAAAAGTCATATTGGTGAGCCACATTTTTAAAACACTCCCAGCAGCCTCTCCAAACCAAAACTCTCATTATTTTATTATTTGTATCCGTTCCATAATTTTTTTACAAAAAAAGGGAGAGAGAAACATTTATTTTATTTGTGTGGGCCCACAAAGAAGGAGGGAAAGAGAGAGATTTAACTTTGGTGAGTGTACAGTGACTCACCAAAGTTGGTGAGTATTATACACTCACCAAACCGAAAATGTCAAATTGGTGAGGCTGCTGGGGGCATTATTTAGCACTTTTTAGCTATCTAGCTCACCAAAATGACTGCTAGGAATGCTCTTAATTAATAGAGTAAAAGGCTATTACAAACAATAAATTTCAATACTCCCACTAGAGTTTAAAAGCATTTTGTGTAGCATTTACCGTAGCTCCATTTAATAAATATGTCCCACAGACATTTTCTTTTGCTTACGGTTTAACAATAAACATTTTAAGTCTTTGACATATTGTTATGCTTATATTAGTATATTACTAGCGGCTCGATTGTTGGGAGTACATATCTCATGGATCTATCAGTCTTTACAAACTTTATTTCATTAATGAAGTGTTTTAACCAAATGATTTCTTGTTGTTTTACAACACCTCTTGAATGGTAAAATCATACAATTAAATCTCAATTATAATTTTTTTTCCGGATCATCACTCTAGCCAATAAAATGAATCTATACAATTCAATGTTGTTGCCTTGATAATAAAGACAAAAATGCTTTTGTTTTTTTTTTTCACACAACGCGCAATTCTCTTTACCACTTGTCAACAAGGCATTACTGTGTTACCTTAGAATTTGCTTACGTGACTTACAACATAAGCTAAATCATTTGTCTCAGACACAATATCGCATACATGATACTTTCCATATATCAAGTAGGGTTATACTTGCCTAGCAAATTTTCCCTCTTAACTCATATTTTTAATTCCAATGGTCATTAATATCAATATTTCATAAGGTTTGCTCCTACTATTTGGAGTTTTCCTTTAAGAACATATTTTATCATACATTTATGATTTTGGCATACAAGGGTTAACCAATAAGCAATTTGGTTTTTCTATGCTAACCTACGGATTCTCCTAATATGCTTTTTTATCACTAAGTCATTTAGTTTTTTCACACTAACTTGCGAGTTCTCCCAAAGTACTTTTCTATCGATGTCATCTCATTATTAATAATTTTGACATTCGTACTTACATATTTTGATCATTAATTTGTGAGGCCTTTTTCACACTATATGACAGGTTAATTCGTCATATGTGTATTAAGTCATGAGATTTTTTAACGCACACATGTGATTTTCTATCACACTTTTATTATCAAGGTATGAGATTTTTTTCACATTAAACTAACGGGTTCACTCTTCATACTTGCATTCTGATAATTAAGTCATGAAGTAATTTCATGCATGGACTTGTCCATCATGCTTACTTTCTAATCATATGACTATTATTTCATATTATAGATTTCAACTTATATCTTTATAGTAATTTTCTACCAAAGTATGAGGTTATTTCATTCATATGTTTCCACCAACATGGTTATCATTCATAAATTTAATAGTCAAATTGCTTTATTTTGGAAGCACTACACTTTTTTTTTTTTTGAAAGGTAAGATTTCTAGTGGATCATCAATCAATATGGATAAAAGCATCTAGCTTTTTAAACCAATGTTCTTAATTATATTACTTGAACACCTTAAGTTTTGTACTTGTGTCAAACATATCATAGGCAGTGCACTTTATCTAATCATAAGAATCATATATGAACACAACATATAATATCACAAATAATCAACAGATAACATAAAGAATGAGTTTCAAAATTTTGACCGCTCATTGGTAATTGTTACAATTGCGTATATGTGCTCACGTGATTTTTTAAACTGATTCTCTGTTGTGTTTCCTACATCTCTAGAAACACACTAGCTCAAACGAATCCAAAATCAGAGTTCTTTCGACTTGATATTACAAAAATTGTGAAATCATTACCCAATGAATAATATTTGCGCTCAACAACGAATCCAATATTGGCGTGGCTGTCCAACACTCCAAGGCACCTTTGAGTTTGATTTGACTTACTTCAGCTATGTGGTTCCATTAGACAAGATAAGTTACCTTCTTGCAAGCTAGTACCCATGAAGCCTAAAGATAAATAATACAGTCAACAAGCCAACACCATGCCAAAATTCTTATATATATCGTCAACGGCTCAACCTTTTTCCAATTACTGACCTTCAATTGCCTCTCAGGTGTCTTAAAGCCCAACTCAATACATTTCTTTAACGAATTCGAATCACAACCAATCATGTTTGAACTTAGGTTATATTTGTTTGCAAGGAAAACAGACCATGAAAATGATTTCTAGAGAAAAATTTTATTTTTTCGTGTTTGACGTGTTGGAAAACAAAGCTTTTCTATAAAAGTTTTCCCAAATGTAAATGTTTTCCATCATATATAAAGAAAAGGTTTCCCCTCAAAATAGAGGGAAGTTATTTCCATCCCATTTTCCATGTAACCAAACACAACCTTAGGTAGAGTTCAATCGCACCCATAGGTCAATGCATCCATAGGTCAACACATGTTCTTTTTAACCCCTATTAACTGTGGTTAAGATTCGCTAACCCTTAAGATTCAACAATCTCACCTTGGTTTTTAAAAATTCTCCTTTAAAAAATTAACCTTAGGGTTATAATTTTTTTAACCCTAAGGTTAATTTTTTATAAATATTATTTTCTAAAATCCAAGGTTATAATTTTTTAACCCCTTAATGGGCATGAATTGACCGCATACTTTAGTAGTGTAAGTCAGTCTTCTGAACCAATAGCACAAACCAGATCCTCCTGTAACACTGATATAGATATGAAAGTAACAGCAAGTAAAGCTACATTGCCAGCCAATAATCTTGCATGTTCGTTGAAGGAGGCCTCCTAGATGTTTAAGGTGAACTCCTAAATGGGTAATCTTTGAAAATGAAATAGCATGAAGAGCTCATATGGGCTGCATGTGAATGCAACCCTTGCAACAATAATTATATATAGCCTGAATCGATGCTCACCAGACGGATTTTGTGTCTATTTGTGTGTGTGGAGCAGTCCTATTTGCCATCAGATACCCCGGATGGGTTAAAGAGGCTGAGGGAAAAGGAGCTCGAAATTCTTCGCGGCACTGGCGTGGGAGAAAGGAAGACCTTTGAGAGGATGTACGATTACGACAAGTATAACGACCTTGGAGATCCAGACAGCAAGGAAGAACTGGCACGACCTATCCTAGGAGGGAAGGAGCACCCATATCCAAGGCGTTGCAGAACCGGACGTGATCGATCCGATAAAGGTCCGTAAAGAATCACTCTCTTTATACTAGTTTAAAGAGGGATGATAATGCTTTTGTGACCCTTAGAGCCGAGACCACTCCGAGATCGTGCATGATATGCAAGGAACTCAAACTTTTGTTCAATCTATTTATGTTGTTTGAATCTCATGCATATCATGCAGGGGCTTGGGGTGGTCTCGGCCCTAAAGGGTCTCACTAGCAAAGTCCAATTATAAATCATGTTCAAAACATTGATCGAATCTTTTGTAATTTCCAAACTATCATTTGCTCTTATCTCTCATCCGAATTTCTCATGCATTGATTGAATCTTTTGTAATTCTAAAACTACCATTTGCTCTTATCTCATTTTCTTCTCCTTCTTATTTTACATATGATGAGACGTTGAAAACGTAGATGAAATTTTTTAAGATTCTTAAACCACTCGTATCATAATTATTATATAAGGCAAACTTAATTGAATGTTTGCTTAATTCTCATACTACCCCTCATGCATCTATCGATTAGGCTTGAAATTCTCTATAGTTATAACCGTTAGGTTATGCCATTGAGATTGTTATGTGTCCCTTCTAATATTTTTTAACTGTGGTTAAGATTCACCCACCCCTAAGGTTTACCCACTTTTCCTTGGATTTTTGAAAAAAATTTAACCATATGATTTAGTGAATTTTAAATTTAGTGTTTAAATTAATAATTTTTTTTTTGAAAACCAATTATAGGTGGGTGAACTCTAGGAGTAGATGAATCTTAACCACAGTTAAGGGGTGTCAAAAAAGACACAGAGGAACCTCAAGGGAGTAACGGGACTCCAACTGTGATTAAGATTCACCGACCCCTAGGTATAATTCTAAAACTATCATTTGCTCTTATCTTATCTCGCCTTCTTCTCCTTCTTATTTCTAATAATATAAAGAGAATTAATTTGTTCAAAACGTTAATTTATATTTGTGTTAATTACAAAGATATCCTTTGACTTCTATCAATCTATTATCTTTACTATTATAATGCAAGAGGCATGCGTAGATGATTTTTCTGAAATTCCAAAATTACCCTTATATAAAAACAAAACATTGATTTAATGTTTTATTTTAATTCCCAAACTAACCTTGCCTTTGATTTAATGATTTACTTTAATTCTTAAACTACCCCTTGTCATCTATCTATTTAGAATCACAGTCAATCACGATTGACCTCGAGGAGAGTTCAATCACACCCTTGGGTTAACACATGCCCCTTTTAATTCCTATTAACTGTGGTTAACTCCTCCTCGCTCTCACGTGCATTGCACGTGCCACTAGCGAGTTCAATTGGGTGTCGTTAACTCCTTCCCCTCGCTCTCACGTGCATCGCACGTGCCACCCGCTAGTACTCTATTATTGAGAATGCTCCTCTTAGACTATTTTTTTCTATATTCCAAAATTGCCATTATCATAATCATGTATATAAGAAAAAAATCCCATTGAATGTTTCTTATTACCATACTACCCCATACTCATCTATAGTAGACTTGAAATTCTCTACGGTTATATACTCCTTAACTATGGTTAAAATTCACCCACTCCTAAGGTTCACCTACTTATCCTTGGCTTTAAAAAAAAAAAAAAAATTAACCCTAAAAGTTGGTAAATTTTAACCAAAGTTTTAAAAAATAAATATTTTTTTTCTAAAAACCAAGGATAAGGATCCCGCCCGCCCCCTTTCTTTGCTATACCAAAATGCACCTAAAGCTTTTTGAGTCCCAAAATGTCCCTATGTCATATTGCTATAACCAACGTGTCCCTCACAATTTTTTTCAAAGGATATCCAAAAGAGTAGTGATAGGCGTACCCATGAATTCCATTTCCAAACCTAAGGCAACCACCTCATTAGGTTTGGAAATTTGGAATTCATGGGTACGCTAACTATTTCCCTATCCAAAATGTCCCTCTTCTATACCCAAAATACTCTTTATTTTTTTTTTCAAATGCCCTCACAAGGGTCCTTCTGTCTACTCTCTCTCTTCTTCCCCTCTCTCACTCATGTGCATCGCACGGGCCACCCACTAGTCTTCTTATATATAATGAGACCTTGAAAACGTAAATGAAATTTTACAAAATTCCTAAACTACCCATATCATAATTATTACATAAGACAAACACTAATTGAATGTTTGATTAATTTCATACTACCCCTCACTCATCTATTGATTAGACTGATCTCTAGGCGTTCAGTTATGCTACTGAGGTCGCCATGTGTCCCTTTTAACACTTTTTTAATGTGGTTAAGATTCACTCACCCCTAAGGTTCATCCACTTATCCTTGCAATTTAGAAAAAAAATATATGAAAAAAAATTTTAACCCATTATTAAGTAAATTTTAACTAGGGTTTTAAAAAATTAATTTTTTTTTTCTAAAAACAAGAATAGGTGAGTGAACTTTAGGGGTAGATGAATCTTCATTACAGTTAAGGGGTGTAAAAAAGACACATAGGAGTACGTCAATATTCTTTATTTTGAACAGAAACTTAATTTTGAACATAAAGTTTAATTAACAAAACATAAATTAATTTTTTTTTCTTCAACTATTCACACGTATACGCTCACCGGAGAGATAGGAAGGAGACCCACTAACATCAAACATTTCACAAGCCTAATGAAATGGGGGTAAAATAGTAAAAATGAATTCCTAAGTTAACAGAGTTAACTTTAAATATTGACATGGGAGGTTAGTGTAATCTTAGAAACAAGAGGTGAGGTTTCTGAAATTTCACCAAACCTCAAGGGAGGTCTGTAATTTTAGAAACAAGATGAGAGGTTTCTAAAATTTTACCAAACCTCAAGGGAGGTCCCTATAATTTACCTTAGTTTGATTTGATTAGGATTAGATTTGATAGAGTTTATATCTTGAGATGATATAATATCTATATAAACCCTGTATCGGGTCATTGTAAATCATCCAAGAATTCTCAAATGATCTCAACCATGTAACTCAAGACCATTCCTATGGATGAAGGAGAAAAATATAGCGAAAGATCTTAAAAAGAAGTCTAGTTATCATATGGGTTTCGATTTTTTTTTTTTTTTGGTTGGAGGTTTCAATTTGAAAGAGTGTTTGATAATGCAGACCTGTTATCCGAGAAAAGGGGCAGTAGCGTGTATGTGCCAAGGGACGAGGCATTCTCAGAAGTTAAGCAGCGAACAATCAAGACTAATTTGATATCATCGATGTTGCACGCGCTGCGCTCGCTGCACCCTTCAATTATTGACAACTTACCATCCACATTCACGGCTGATACGTTATCATCGATGCTGCAAGAGCTTATTGACAACGTTGCATTCCCATCTTTCACGGCCATAGACTCCCTGTATCAGGGAGGACTTCCCCTTTCTACGCCTAAAAATGGGATCTTCCAATCATTTCCGCGAAGGATAAAGAATTTCTTTAAAGCTGCAAGGGATTATATCTTGCAATTTAAGACTCCTAAAATGATAGAAAGTAAGCCTCTCTCTCTCTCTCTTCTTATTCTTCTTCTCTCTCTTATATATCTGTTTTTATTTTCCTTCGCAGGAGATAGATTCTCTTGGTTCAGGGATGATGAATTCTCTCGTCAGACTCTTGCTGGTCTCAACCCCTATAGCATACAGTTGGTCACGGTATGATATATAACTCTACCTCCCAGTATGAATAGCATCTTTGCATGGCTTATATATATATATATATACATGCCAGTGAGAGAAGGGCATTTTGGAAAAAAAAATTTTAAGAGTATATTTGGTATAAAACTTGAGGGATATTTTGGGTTAAAAAATTGAGAGACGCGTTGGGTATAGAAACATGACGTATGAAAATTTTGAGAACCAAAAAGCATTAGGGGTATTTAGATATAAAAAATTGAGAGCATTTTAGGTATGTAAACTTGAGTGACATTTTAGAAATGAAGGAAATTGAATATGGGTGCATGTGTGTAAGACAGTTTTAGAATTAACTAAAATTCAACCCATGTGTAAGGGCAGTTTTGAAATTAATCAAAATTTAACTCATATGTGTAAGGACAATTTTAGAAATTAACTTTAATTCAGCCCATATGTGTAAAGACGGTTTTTGAACAAACAAAATTGAATATGGGCATGTGTAAAGGTAGTTTTGAAATTAATTAAAATTCAACTCATATGTGTAAAGGCAATTTTGGAATTAATTAAAATTCAACTCATATGTACTAGTGGGTAGCACGTGCGATGCACTTGAGATAGAGGAGAAGGGGAGAGAGACTGATATGAGGGACCCTAGTGAGGGTATTTTGGAAAACAAAATTAAAGAATATTTTGAATATAGAAACTTGAGGGACATTGTGAATAAAAAAAAATTGCGAGAGCCTGCGCATTAGGTATAGAAATATGATGTAGAGATATTTTGAAAACCAAAAGGATTTAAGGGCATTTAGGGTATAGCAAAAAAAGGGGGCGGGTGGGGCCTTGGCGAGACGTTCTTCTTTCAGAGTGTTTTATCAACAAAGCGAGGAGTCCAATTATGCCACTTAGGTCGCCATGTGTCTCTTTTAACACTCTTTAGCTGTGGTTTAAGATTCACCCACTCTTAGGGTTCACCCACTTATCCTTGGTTTTTAAAAAAAATATGAAAAAAAAAAATTAACCCTAGGAGGTAGTGAATTTTAACTAGGGTCCGAAAAAAATTAATATTTTTTTCTAAAAACCAATGATAATTGGGTGAACCCTAGGGGTGGTTGAATCTTAACCACAGTGGAGTCCAATTATGTCCTTGAGGTTGCTATGTGTCTCTTTTGACACCCCTTAACTGTGGTTAAGATTCACCTATCCCTAGAGTTCACTCACCTATCCTTGGTATTTAGGAAAAAATATTAATTTTTTTAAACCCTAGCTAAAATTTCAAATAAGGGATAGTATGAGAATTAAGCAAAATGAGTAGCGTAGTATGAGTGTGGTAAGGGTAGTGGAATTTTAAAAAAATCAACCTACATTTTTAAGGGGACATTCTCATTATATTAGTAATAGAAAGAGTACATGAATCTTAGCCATAGTTAATAGGGATTAAAAGTGACCCGTGTTGACTGGGGTATGATTGAATTTGGGGAGAGTTCAATCCCAATTTTTTTTTTTTTGATAAATACAATTCTATTATATTGTCACTCTAAAGAAATATAAGGATAAGAGGAATCTACGGGACCCACAAACCCTAAGATTAATGTTTTTAAAAATAATTTCCAAAAATTAAGGTTAAATTGTTAAACTTTAAGGATTAGTAAATTTTAACCATGGTTAATAAGGATTAAAAATGACACTTGCAGACTTGTGGGTGCAATTGAAATCAGAATAATTTATAAATATTAAGGTTAAATTGTTAAACTTTAAGGAATAGTAAATTTTAACCATGGTTAATAAGGATTAAAAATGACATTTGCTGATTTGTGGATATGATTGAACTCAGGTCTTCCTGAGCTCAATCGCAATTGGCTGTACTGCTAAAGGGGGAGAGAGGGGTGAAAAAAGGACAGAGTGAGAGGCACGTGAGGAGAGAGAGGGGAACAGTTGAGTGTGCAAGTGATTGGACTTCCATGTCACATGTTTGGTAGACACATTCACACTGAGGTTGTGTTATAGTCGTCGTGTACATACATGCATGTATTTTTGCAACATAAAAAGAGATGAAAGTGTATGTACATCTGCATGTATTGCTCATTCTCATGCTTTTAACCTAAATAATAAGATAAGTGCATGCCCCCATGCTAATCGATGTGCATGCTAACTTCTAATTAATATATATATATAGATACTACTTTAAGCCAGACTTTCTCTTGCTGACATGACACTCTCCGCAAGACTTCTCTTCTTTTTTTTCTCTTTAGTTAGGATGCCACATCATTGAGTTAAGGATCGAACTCTCCTCTTGACAAATTGACTAGACCACACATCAGATTCCACCTCCCGAATTGTATTTCTGTCTGGGGCTGTCAACGGAATGGAGTCAAAGCAGATAGTGGTGTATTACTCTATCTCACTATCCGAATCCGATCCAATATCCGCCGAATAGTACAAAAGAAGATTTGTATCTAGCTCCGGCTAAAACATTCGAATTCGGATATTATCCGAATTATCTGAATAGTCTAAAAAAAAGATTGGTTCATCTTTTTCTATCAACTGTGTAAACCCTAAAGAGAAGTCACTCAAATCAAGTCATTAGGGCTTGAAAATGTATGAAAAAGATGGGGAATTTCAAACCACTTGCTTGGTTCAACAAGAAACAGTAATGGTGTTATTTGCCATTGCTGCTAGCCTGCTACTACAACAACTTGCATCTAGGGCATAGGAGAGGAGATGAGATGAGAGCTTTAAGTGCTGCCGAGGACTTTGATTCTCCATCAAGGGCTACCGGATGTTGGAATGAAGATTATGAAAAGAATAAGAGAAGAGATTAGAGGAGATGAGATGAGACGAGAGGAGAGGAGGTGAGATTAAAGGAGATGAAGAGGATGAGATGAAGAAGAAGACGAAGACGAAGACGTAGACGATTCTTGAATGAATGGGTTAGAGTTGTTGAGATAATATACATGTTACTTGTAAAATTACATTAATAGCCTCCTATTATTGAAAGAATTATGAAAGTACCTCAACATTTAAGTAAACATTTTAAATAGTATGAGGGGGTATACTTGTCATGTATCATTAATACCTGTTCGGATAATTAACGGAGCGGATAGGACAGGTATCCGTATCCGCTCCGTTTATAAACGGATACTCAAAACATCTATCTGGATTCGCTCCGCCGGATATCATAAACGGATAATATTCGAATAAACGGATACGGATTCGAACCAGATTCGGATAATATCCGAATCCATTGATAGCCCTATTTCTGTCTCCCTCCGTTTAATTAAAACATCTTTAAACCGGAGACACATGCCTCTATGTTTGTCTCCAACTTCCGTAGGAATTGACCTGTCTCTTCCTTCATAACTCCTCCTTCCTTTCGTCTCATTAAAAGCCCCTAAACTGAAAAATATCTTCCTAGCTTCCTCCTATGTCATTGGTTTCAACACAAAATACAAAGCGTCAGCCCTATAGACTGCAAGAAGTAGGGTTGTAAACAGATACAGATATTATCTGATTCGTATCCAAATCCGTTTAGTCAGATAATTATCCGAATAGGTATCCAGCAGAACGAATTCAAATAGTAAAAGTACTATCCGTTATAATCATATATGAATTTGGATAGTGGTGTATCTGATCCGATAAATATTCGTCGATTATATTTTAAATTTATAAAATTAATATAACATTTAAAATACATTTTTATAATAAAAATTTATATATTTTTTAAATTTTAATTTATATTTTTTATTCTTTTTAAAAGTAATCGGATAATTCGGATACTATCCGAATTCGGATATTTTTAATCGGAGTCGGATACGGATATTATATTTCACCATCCGCCGGATATTTATTCGGATTTAGATATCCAAATATATAATCGGATACGAATTCGAATATATCACTACCTGCTCCGAATCTGCTCCGTTTACAGCCCTAGGCCAAGAAGGCAGCGCCCTAATTGATGGCTTGGGTTGGTTTATCTTCCATTCCATCTTTTGACCCTCGTGTAGCGGCACCATATGTTGCTGTTGCCACTACCCCAAAGCCATCCTTTGGTGTCTGGAATTCCCTAGCGGAATGGGGAATGGACCGAACATTGGACTTATGTTCTACTTAGATGCTTGGGGCAATCATTTTCTTCAATTGGGGAGGATGAGTCTTCATCTAAGGAATGGCACAAAGTAGCAGATAAAGTCCCATGCGTCAAAATTTGAAATAACATATGCTTAATGTCGCAATCGTTTGGATACATTGAAGAAGAAATCCAAAAAAGAAGATGAAGTTAGCGGAGATTGGTAGCACCAATACCAAATGGAATTATTTTAAGAATATGGATTTGGCAGTGGTTAGTGGTGTTAAAAAAACCAAAGCCATCAGGTGTGTCTTGGAACCCCATTTTAATTTTATATTATATTAAAATTATTAAGGAATGTTGTATTTTTTACATTTTTTTTTTATATACATATTAACAAGAGTCTTAGACTACAAGTGCTACAATTATGGTTGTGAAAAAGGAACTTAACATCTGTTTTTTGCATTGTTATCTAATTAAGACATTCTATTATGTAAGGCCTTTTCATTTTATTAATTATACTTCGAATTCATGTATAATTTATTTGCACTATGGTAAGAAATAGATGACCCTAAATTGGGTTAAGATTTGACACAAAATTGGAGTAGGCCAATGGAAAAAAAAAAAAAACTTGCATTCAGACCTAGCACACTGCAACCAATGTTACAAATCTCGTTTTCAAGTTTTTATCAGCTGGAATTTTACTCGGAAGATTTTTAAATTTGAATTTTTTTCGGGTAATTTTCGCCTAAATATCGGGAATGATTAAAAAAATATATTTAAGTTATAGAAAATAGTAATAAATATCACGAAGTTATAAATTCATAAAACCAACAATATTGTGTATTTCTCATGATATTTTTAAAATCTTGGCTAAATCTCGCGATATATACGGGATAAAAAAAATTATATTTCTCAAGAAATTTTAAAAATATCGAAATAAAAACGGAGTTTTAACTTTAGATGTTTTTCTCAGATTTTCTTGAGAGAAATTAGGTATTTCTCAGGAGATTTGTAACAGTGACTACAACAAATATGACTTTTATTTGAAGTCAATGATGTTGCTTTTAATAGATCATGATACCCTAGATCTACCAAATGATTAGCCATTTATATATTAGAATGTTACATTCGGACCAACGAAACCAAATTACATCACACAAATTCAATAATTTAGACCTGCTTAGGCAGATCTAGCTAGGTTGTGACATCCCGAACCCGTGTCTAAGGAATCATGTTCCGAGACGCGTGCTTATTCGTCATTATCAATCAAGCAGAAGACTTTATACATGAAAATGTGGAAAATTTAAACATTTATCAAATGTTTTCGATAAAGCAATATACACTGTCATCACAATAGTCATCATCACAAACCATATACTTGTATTAATTACACTTTCGTTTGTTTACAAAAATAGACGCCATTACTGTACCGGGTATAGTTTGTACAATATCCAAAAGTCCAAATTCATCACTTACTGATCAGCAACTCCGAGATCTGTTGACATGAAACGTCAGTGAGTTATGAAGCCCAATAAAACCACAGTCCATCTAAACTAGTTTCCACATATTAATATACATGAATAATGGATAGTAAACAATCAATTTCCATGATACAGTATAACAGAACAATATACAAAATGAACTGTGACCCAAGGTCACTCTGGACTATTTCACCCTACCCGAGATTCTCAATCTCAAATGTTATCCAGTTATGAAGTTCATTATTCAACAATGTTCATTTTACCGAGTTATCATTTTAAATAGTCAAATTAAATTTTTCTTTGAGTTATGGGACTCTATTAGCTTATCGTAGATCATACACAATTTTTGTTCAAAGACATAATTCTCAACCCATATTTAGGCACTCACCTAATTCTCAATCACACCTTGAGTCGTTTAGACTCAATACACATATGGGCCTTCACCCATTAAAATAAACACAACTCTCTGATCTCAGTCAAGGTGGGGAACTTGTCCTTACGGCATTTCTATCAGATAACACGTACCCACTTGATCTTAGTCATGTGTCACGACATATCTATCAGGAAAACCTGATCTCAGTTACTGGCACGACATATCTATCAGATAACACGTACCCACCTGATCTCAGTCATGTGTCACGACATATTATCAGGAAAACCTGATCTCAGTCACTGTGGCACAACATATCTATCAGATAACACAATCATCTGACTCGGCCTCAGTACGGACGGCATATCTATCGACTCAGTCTTAGTATAGACGGCATATCTATCAACTCAGCCTTGGTACGGACAACATATCTATCGACTCAGTCTCGGTACGGACAACATATATATTAATTCATACCACCCACTCACCACCTCCCCTGACCTGGTCAAAGAGGATCTATAGACATTAATCCACTTACTCCTGACTATCAGTCACAGAGGAAACAAGCAAACATCTTTCATAATCACATCATTTGTTGGGTACGAACCTGCCCACACAGATTGTAAACTCAATACAATCTGGGGTCCTTAGACCCAAAATGAGCCTGGGTCCATAGACCCAATGTCATCCTAACTCTCCCGACTATCAGTCACGGAGGAACCTCGGTTCTTAATAGATACCGCATCTCCAAACCTAGTCAAAGAGGGACCACAAATAGTATTTCACCCACGTTAGGTTTTCTAACCGTAGGAAATCTTCAATTAATCCAAGCCTAACTTGATTAATTGATTACGTTGGATCTCATGCCTGTGGATCACTTTCGAAAGTATACTGTTCCAACAGGAAACATTATCTAGCCGATGGGCCCTTCGATCGCCTTAACAAACGTCAAACAACATGACATCGCACAAAGTTGTTCCGATAAGGAACTTATCTGTGCCAATGGGTCTATCTATTGCCTTACAACATTCAAAGAACATCACATCGTACAAGATTGTTCCAATAGGGAACATATCCAAGCCAATGGACCCCGCCATTGCCTAGAAACATTCACACACATCACATTACATACGTACTTAACTCAAGTTGGGTTTCCTAATCACAAGACCACCCCAGTTAACTCAAGTCTTGCTTGCATAATTGAAACAATTGGGCCTCGCACCAGTGGATCCAGTCCGATCACACACCATCCCGTTAGGAAATGTTTCTCGGCTGATGAATTTTTCCATCACCTTACACGACCTCCAGACAGACTTTTCAACATCTTAGGGTGACGTTACAATGCGTATGAAACCCAATTCGGGATTCCTGTAGGTCCACCCTAAGGTCCAAATACCAAAACAACCCAAACACCCATTTCTGGGCACTGGCAATCGATTATCAGTGTTGGACAATCGATCACCCAAACATTTGTATGTAGGCGATCAATCACCCCTACAGAGGGCTCGATCACCCAGTGCACAAGGAGCCTAAATCTGGGGATTTGACTCCCGGGACTGAGGGATACACCTCACTACTCATTTTCCACGCACATCTACCCTTTCATACATCATCCACGGGGTTTCCGACCATTTTTCATCCACGTCAAATAAAAACATACATTTCATATAGCTTAAAAATTAGAAAATAGAGAAGAGGGAAAGGGTTTTACCTCCCTACACGAACTTCAGGACGATTGGGAAAGAAACAGACACCGCCAACTCTCTCAGAAGAGCGATCAACCCTAAGGTGGAGCTTCTCTCTCTCTCTAACATTTACTTTCTCTCTCTATCTTTTCCTCTTTCTCTCTCTAAACTCCAATCGAGACACCAGGAAAGAAATCGGACGCTGCCAACGCATCAGGAGCGTCGAAATACCCCAGGATAGCCTCCCCTTTTTTTTCTCTCTTCTTTTCTCTCTCTCCTTTCTCTCATTACTTTCTCTCTCTAGAAAGAGTCTGGCAGAACCTCTCCACCGTGTTCAGAAATGGGAGAGAATGAGGGAGGCCCCTTATAATGGCCAAGGGTCATGTGCAAGGCACATGACCAGCATTAATGGTTCCTTTGACCAAGTCAAAGGTTTAACCGTTTAATTGTTTTCCGACTTTCTCTCGCATATACAGCCTCCGAAACTATACATTATGACGTCCGATTGTGACAAAACTTCAGGTGACCGAACTTAAGACAATTCGACACCCGCTGTAAAAATTTTGAGTTTTGACTGTAAAAAGTAATCCGGAAGAAAACTACAAAACCCGTTAATTTCTTAATTTCTGACACAAAACATACTGTCATTTCTTCATTTTAGATGATGAACTGTCGAAACGATAGACAGTCAATCATTCACAAGGTCTACCGATACACAGTGGTATGAGTTTCGCAGATTTCTATTAGAATCCCTAATAATTATTGAGTCACAACTGAACTTCGAAAATCTGTAATTTTTTATTTTCTCTATTTTCTTACGTACAAGACCCCGGTGGTCTCGCGAATCGATACTCGATGGAACTGGTACGATGGTTGATCGTCCAGATAGTCGACCCGTATATTATGTACGATTTTTGAGTAAAAACAATGAAGTTTAATCGGTACAATCAAATCCCAAACAAAACCCACTTTCCATCAATTTAACAAACACTTAACTAATTAACCTCAGTTAAGAACCCATAAATGCATAATTAATTTAAAAAAACTCCAGCTGAAATGCAACTTAGGTAAATCCTGGCTCTCCTGGTCCCATATTCAAAATTAAAACGCCAACTGAAATGCAACTTTTAACCCAAAAAAAAAAAATGCAACTTCGTTTTTGGATCACACTATATGGTTAATAGTTACGTTCAACTAATATGGTGCGCATACAAAACTGTTAGGTTATTAGATTCAGATACAACAAATATGTTAATAGCAAAAATGTAGGTTACTATAAGTTCTTTAGAATAATTATTTTAAAAAAATTTAGAATCTCATAATTCCAAATAATGCACATAATAATACCAACCAAATAATATAACTTAATTCATTAAAATATTATATATCTAATTTACTAAATATTACTGAAATATATTATTTAATTTAATATATAAATAAATGAATTCTTATTATTTAATTTCAAATATTCTTAGATTAATTAATCACAT
This sequence comes from Tetracentron sinense, assembly GCA_015143295.1. NCBI lineage: Eukaryota > Viridiplantae > Streptophyta > Magnoliopsida > Trochodendrales > Trochodendraceae > Tetracentron > Tetracentron sinense. The sequence continues at coordinate 41,636,472 of CM026563.1, forward strand.
ATTATTAATAATAAAATTTTTAATTGCTACTGTTAATTAATATATCATTAAGATATATTATTACTATTTAAAATATTACATTTTTATTCTTTGTCTTCTTCTTCCATGCATCGCATGGGGTCTTCGCTAGTATATATATATATATATATATATTAGCAAAAATTTTGTGCAAATGCACGGGTGTTGAAAAAAAATGAATAAACAAAAAAAGTATAGGAAAATATAATGATAAAATTGAAAATTGACAATAAAAAGAATAAAAATAAAACAAAACAAAAGAAAAATGTTGATAATTATTCAACTTGTGATATTTTTTATATGTATCATATTGAAAAATAATGAACATAATCATTTACAATTAAGATTTATTATTATATAAATTTTTGTCTCATCATCATATAACTTCAAGAAAGTAAGTTTGCATAATTATAAATTTTGTTATATCATCATCTGAAAACCTAATGTGTCAAAAGTACTATTTAACAGTTTTAGTGATGATGTTATTTCTTGTCCATAAATAAGTATTTTACGTAATTATATTTAAATTATTAATTATTTGAAAGAAAAGTTTACATAGAAGAGAAAATGTTATTCCCTTCGTATTCTTCAATCTGAAATAACATCTAATTGAAGAAACACTCACAATCAACAGAAATCTCCCAAATAAGAACAAGACCCTTTTCAGAAAAAGAAAAAAAAATGTATAGATAAGAACAAATACAACCATAAAACCAAGAATTTTTAGTAATGGGTAGGCTTTTGTTTTTTTAACCTTCGGCGAAGATGAAGACAAAGACCTTTTAGTATTGGGTATGTGGATTTATACCTTCCGTGAAAGCCTTACTTCAGCTGAAGACAAAGGGGACTAGGGTTGTCCAAGTGCGGCTAAGTCGTTGGGGTTTTCTTTAGGGTATTTATAATAGGTTATGCAATTACAAAACTATATATCCTGAATGGGAGAAGAATTACACATAGAACCTAATATTTGGTAAAGGCCTTAAATTATTATATTTAAGGGACGGATTTGGTATTTAAAACTATGCATACCTATTTAAATTAATTGGTTCGGATATGTAACAAACTGGAAAGTTCACTATCCGTATCCGCTCCATTTATAAATGGATACCTTAATATCTGAATATGATTCAGATACCTATTCAAATAAGCATCTGCTTAGTCGGATTCGGATACGGATAATTACTAAATATTTGACAGCCCTAATATATATATATATATATAGAGAGAGAGAGAGAGAGAGAGGCATTATAATGAGTCATGCTCAGTAAAGCCTTTAATGAGCGGTCCCTAATAATGTGACACGTGACGGGTTGCTATAAAATCTAACCGTTTGATGTCAAGACGGGTCTATCAAGAGACATGTGGCAAAAAAATCAGTTCGATCAGACATGTATAAACCATTTGATTGGAGATGGAAAGATTAGTTATTTCTATAACCTAGATAGGGTCTAGTGAACCTAAAGGGTTAAAGCTGATAAACTAGCGTCTAATCGAACGATCTAAACATGTCCAACCATACTGATTTTTTGACATGTGTCTTTCAATGGACCCACCTCAACATCTAGCTGTCAGATTTAAAAAACGGTTGTCATGTATCATCTTTCTAGAGGAACCGCTCATTAAAAGCTTTAATGAGTATGGCTCATTAGTATCTTTCCCTATTTATATATAGTCTGAATTTTTGTGATTTTTGAATAGGTTCCGGCCGGCACATTTACAAGAGGGTTTGGGGTCCAAATTCGGCCCATTGACACCCCTAATTAGAATGTTAAGCATGATATAAATAATGTACTCCCTCATTAAAAATGTATAAAATGGTACAGGAATGGCCCTTGAAGAGTAAACTCGATCCTAATATCTACGGCCCAGTGGAGTCGGCCATCACAAGAGAACTCATCGAGCAAGAGATCAAAGGCGTAATGACCCTTGGCGAGGTAACACAAAACCCGTACGAGATGTGAATTATTAAACACTCACAAGAAAGTTTGATCACCGATCTCTCCCCTAAAGGCTACACCAACTTCTGGAATTCTTCTGTTTGCAGGCCATAGAACGTAAGAAGCTATTTATCTTAGATTATCATGATATGTTCTTACCTTACGTGCACAAAGTAAGAAAGATAAAAGGGAAGACACTGTACGGGTCGCGCACGTTATTCTTTCTCACCCATGATTGTACATTGAGGCCTCTAGCCATTGAACTCACTCGGCCACCCATGGGCGACAAGCCGCAGTGGAAGCAAGTGTTCACGCCTAACTTGGATGCAACCAGTTACTGGCTATGGAAGCTCGCTAAAGCTCATGTTAATGCTCATGACTCGGGCTATCACCAGCTTGTTAATCACTGGTAAGAAGAACTTAAGACTCAACTTGGCCTTTAGCCCTAGCCCTAGCCCTTTAGATGTAATGGGCCAGACATCCTCTACCTAGCTCTGTGGGCCCACACTTTCACTCAAGATGGGCTAACTAGGTGTAAAGATGTGGACCCATCACCTACCTCTATGTATGTGGGCTCACCCAGTAGCAGTCGAATTGATTTCTGAATGGTGCAAATCTCGAATTGGACTTTGCTACTGAGACCCCCTTAGGGCCAAGGTGGGGCCCAATTCACATGATAGGCCCCATCTGAAATCCCGTCTTCTTTGAGCATGGTCTCGGTAGTCTTGACCCTAAGGGGGTCTCCAAAGGTTTATCCAATCAAATTACGAAAGGAAAACGTTAATGACCAAGTAGCCCCTTTGTGGGCAACGACCTATTTTTCATGGGCCCCGTTTTGTAGAGGTGTGGACCACATTAGGTCTTGTTTGGTCCTACCTAATAGCATTTGGATGTGGATGGTGCGGTGGACTAAACATCATTCGGGTAAATGAAGTAATTAAGAGGTCAGTGACTACTGACTAGCTATAGGGGTGTAACTAAGCTGAGTAGTAGGGTGTTGTTCAGTATCAGCTCAAGCTCGACTCGAGTTCTTGTTCAAGCTCAGCTCTTTAACAAAACTATTTGCTCTCGGCTTGGTTACCTCTTATACTTTTTACATCAAAGGTTCATATTCTGTTAATTTAGATCAAATGGGCAAAATCAAAGGTAAAACATGTATGTATTTTCTTAAATACATATAATAGATACCTATCTCAATAATTAACTTAACATACTTAAATATACTTAAAAAAACATACTTATATATATATATATATATATATATGTAAATATAATACTAAACAAATCAAGCATTTAACAAGCTGAATACATGTATGCTCAAGCTCGGTTTGCTCATTAGATGAACAAACAGAAATGAACTCTTAACTAGCCAAGCTGGAGCTTTTCTTGAGCTTCTTGGTTTGTTTACTAACGCTAACAGACCAGTACCAAATGGAGAGATCTAAAATACACTTCCAACAGGTGAAACACCTTCCTAGCTAGTGAGGATATCAAAATATGGGCTCCATCATTTGCCCTTAGCTTGGGCCCTCCATCAGTTGCTTTGTGATTTTGTAGGTTAAGGACACACTGTAGCGCGGAGCCTTACAGAATCGCAGCGAATCGGCAACTAAGCGCAATGCACCCCATCTATAGATATTTACTACCTCATTTCCGGTACACGATGGTGATCAACGCTCTTGCTCGACAGATGCTCATCAATGCAGGTGGGATAATTGAGAGCTCATTCTCACCGGGCAAGTATTCGATGGAGCTTTGCTCCGATGCCTATGTTCAGCTATGGTGGTTCGACATGGAGGCTTTGCCGGCAGACCTACTTAGGAGGTGAGTAAATGAAGCTACCATTTCAAATCAATACAATACAAAAAGACTAAAAACGAATGTCATGCCACTCTAGTTAGTATTATAGACATTGATTCTGTTATAATATGTGTCTAAGGTGGCGTTTGGATTTGATTTTTTTGGCCAAAAATCAATTCTGATAAAATTGATTGTGTAGAAATTAATGGTCAAATAATAGTGTTAGGAGAATACGTAGTAGAGAGACTCACCTACATATTCTCCGAGCACTATTATTTGAAAAAATGATTATTTGACCATTAATTTCTACACAATTGAATTGATTTTTGGCCAAAAAAATCCAATCCAAACACCCCTAAGTGTTCTACATAACAATGCAAGGAAAGTACTATTGATACACACCTATGGGGTCCCCCCTTTTTGGGGTCTAGGGGGCACCGTTTTGTATGAGACCCGACCCATATAGGTTGTACGGTATGTATGTGTGTGTGTGTGTATATATATATATAAATTAAGGTTACCCAAGGAGAAAAGGCTGCAACATATTGTAATTCTTTTCTTTAGAGAATAGTGAATCGCATGGCTCATCCGTGGACATAGGCAACCATGCAAATCTGATTTGATTTTTTTTTTTATTGCTTTGATTTTGAACAAATTCTGATTGCTCTTTGGTGGTTTAACTAAATTAACTGCCAGGGGGCTGGCGGTTGAGGATCCAACAGCCAAGCATAGCCTAAAGCTAACAATTGAGGACTACCCTTTTGCCAACGATGGTTTAGACCTATGGGCAATCATTAAGGAATGGGTGAGCGACTATGTGAACCACTATTATCCAGAAGCAAGCCTGATCGAATCGGATCAAGAGCTCCAAGCATGGTGGACCGAAGTCCGAACCAAAGGCCACGAAGACAAGAAGGATGAGCCATGGTGGCCAGTCCTCAAAACTCAAGATGATCTCATCCAGATTTTAACCACCATCATCTGGGTTGTCTCCGGCCACCACGCCGCCGTCAACTTCGGGCAGTATGTCTATGCGGGTTACTTCCCGAACCGACCCACAATTGCAAGGACCAACATGCCTACTGAGGACCAAACAAAAACTGAGTTCGTGAAATTCTTAAAGAATCCAGAAATGGCACTCCTGGAATGCTTCCCTACACAGATTCAAGCTACAATAGTGATGGTAGTCCTGGACATGTTGTCGGAACACTCACCTGATGAGAAGTATCTTGGGGATGAAATGGAGCCATCATGGGCAGAAAATCCTATCATAAATGATGCATTTCAGCAATTTTCAGAGAAATTGAAGAAGCTTGAAGTGATTATCGATGCGAGGAATGCAGATGTAAATCTTAAGAATAGATGTGGAGCTGGAATTGTGCCGTATGAGCTATTGAAGCCAACCTCTACATCTGGGGTCACAGGAATGGGAGTTCCTAACAGCATTTCCATTTAGAATCTTGAGAGGTTCCTGGGGAATTTTTCTGATGATGCATGAATATATATATATATATATATATATGTATTTATGAGTGTGTACGAATTTTATTTTGTTTAAATAAATAAAACTCATGTGGTCCTATGTAATCTTTCCTTTTTTTAAATAAAATTCAGATTGGGTCTACTGTCACTACTCACTAGAGAAATTTAGGGATCGGATTTGGTCTTGCTAAACCGTCTTGCTCTCGGTGGGCTTTCAGCATGTGGTGATAAAAAGGGGAGAAGATATCAATTGGAGAGAAGTCAAAAATCATGGGAGAAAATGAAATGACTTCTCCCCTTTTTATCGCCACATGTCGGGTGTTGAACATAGGCAAGACGGTTGGATCCCACTAAAGAATTGTGATCAAATTAAGGGACTAATATGTGTTCTTAAGTCCAATAGATACGGTTGGGGTTGGAAACCGTTAGATCGTGGTGTGACTCCTCTCAACCCTTGGATCTTATGATGAGTAGGGTTTCAAGGTATTTATAAGAGAGGAATGTCTCTCTTCTCTCTTAAGTCAATTGTGGCCCCATTGAAAAACAGACTTAAGGAGATAAGAGAAGACCCTCCAAGGCAACCCAAAGGATTTGCGATATCTTCAAATCCAGAAGGGAATAAAGATATTCCAGCGAATCGGTATGTCATTTTCTCTTCCATCTTTATTTATTCATTGTTTTGTTGCTGGAAATTTAATTGCATGATCTAGATCCGATGGTAGAAATTATTACTTTCCCCAATAATTGATATAAAGCTCTGGCTCATACAATGCGCACACTTTAGATTATTCTAGCAATCATTATATTTTGCCAAATTTATTTTGAATATGAATAATCAATATTCGGTCGTCCATTGGGATTAGATCATTCTAGAGAATGAAATAAAAAAAAAAGAGGGCATTTTAGCCATTTCGGTTGGACGATGATACTGTCGTCGTCCATCGCTGGTGAGAGTTAATGGCGACATGGCTTAGCTCGTCAAAGGATTGCCGACCTTTCGACATCAGCCTTGGCCACAATGGTGACAATAGGGCCCCCCGTGGAAGGAAAAAGTTATTCAGTTTTAAGGTTTTGAAATAAATAAATAAAAACTTAGATTTCGGGCTGGGAAGATAACTCCCGAGGGTCAATCCGATCCAATTCGGGTTTGACCCGAACCCACCTTAGACCAGTTCAACCCAATCCAGACTGTAAGCACTCAATTTTTACACCCCTACCATCTATCTCAAGCTCCAATCCTAACTCTAACCTAACCCTTACCCTAGAGCAAACCCTAAAACTAAGTCTTGAACTAAGCCATGGGCCCTAGACTCAATTGGATCAAAACTAAGGCTCGAGACCTAAAACCTACAATCAGCTCCTTGGGCCCAAGCATGGGCCCACAGACCCTAGCCTACCATGAGGGCCTTCTAAAATTTGAAAATTTCAAATAATGTCGATAATACTATTACCGACATTACTATATTTTCGCAAATGCTACAGTGCCCCAGTTGTCCCCAAGCTATTCAGATCCTTACTCTGAGAAAAACTCATAAATGGTGGTAAAGTTATTGCCACCATGTAGTTTTTTACTCTAGTTTGGGAATGACGGTACTGGCTTTACCGCCATTCTAGGAGTTTGCGTAGAACAAACCTGCACTACCCCCGAACCCTCTAGGTTAACTCCCAATCACCTCTGAGACCCTCTCCAATTTACAACCTTGCCCTAATCTCATTGAATTCTATAAATAACAAACATTGGTTAGCTTCCAATCCATCCCAAAATTTTCTAGCCTAGGCACCCTGTAGAAATTCTAAGAACCCAGCAATTTCCTACCTCTTGGCCTCAGGAGCTCGAGTAGAACCAGAAGAGATACTTTGGCTCTCCTCCTTAGTTTAGGTCACTCGCTCCTATCCACTGTTACCACCCTCACCTGTTGGAACTTGAAGACTAAAGAGTAGAACCCCCCCCCCCCCCCCCCCCCCCTCCCTTCCTCTGTCTCTTTATTTGCTTACACTACCCAAGTCTTCATCTAGGGATTTGCACACAACCCACGCGAGCTAGAGTGTCCCCTTTTGTCTTTCCCATAGGCAAAAGGGGACACCTTAACAGGGAAACAACTTTCTTCTTCCTTTGTTTAGCATTCGCCCTATGCATATAAACCATGTGTCTGAATCTCCACTAACTCTCCAGGGTATCCCCAGTCCATGGGGAAGCCCATTTTGACGTTATGGCTCAAGGCCAGAGGAGAAAAGCAGGTTTTCTGGAAGAAAACCAGAATAGTGGTACTGTGTTTACCGCCATTCTGGGTTCTTCCCCTTTCAGTAGATCTGTGACCATCATTGTGGGCCCCTGGCCCATTCCAGAATCCTGGGATGATCCTCTGGACCTTTCCTAACAAACCTTGATCATTCTATACCCCTAAAACCCTCATATCATGGTTAACTTATTGAAAATCTAGGAGAATCCAGAATGGTGGTATTGTCATTACCGTCATTCTAGACCTTGCTCAAAACAGTGGTCCCCCACCTCTTTAGTCGAGCCCCTGGACCATTTCAAGGCCTGGACTTAGCTTCTAGGGTCCTCTTCCATCAAGCCAGACCTTCCCTCTACCTCCAGGCACTCTGGCTATGGCCAAAGCTTCAAAAATCTAGAAAACCTCCTAAATGTCAATAAAGACCTGAAATTTAATTTCTTGGTATTCGTGTAATTTATTTTAATGTTCTCGGTTGTCATGATTAATTTATTACATAAGTTTAAAATTAGAACAATTAAAGTAGCATGCAACGTGTTTTATAAATTAATTAAGTGAAAAATTGACAAAATTGCCTCTCTATCAACATAGGAGCATTTTAGATCATTTAAATTTATCTAAAATTTATGAAATTTTTAGGGTAGATTCTATATGTCCTAAAGTTATTACGGTTCAAATTTGAACTTAATCCGATAATAATTGACCTCTCTATAACTTTTCAAAGTTCAGTAGAAAAATCGTAAATATGCATGAATTATGAATAGTGCGTGAATAGTAATCCGAGAAACCCCAAACTCGATTTTTGGTTTCCTTACTTAACCTATTATTGTCCAAAACTTATTAGGTTTTTATTCAGAGAGTTGAGAGAGTTTTACTTGAGTATTCTAAGAGTTTTCAATGGGAGAAGACCTAGAGATTTGCTCAAAGAAGAAGGAAAAAGGGTTAGAGATCAAGAAGAATACTTTGAAGATCAAGATTTGATCTTTTAAGATCAAGAAGCATTGTTGGAGATCAAGATCCAACTATTCTAAAGTGCTTTGATCATAGGGAAGCGATCAAGAGAGGTAAATAATGAACTTAGTTCTCAATATCTTGAATATTAATCCAAAAGAATAATTAAAAGAGATAGATCTAAGTAAGAACGTAAAAATAATTTAAGATCTATGAATTGTCTTTGATTTATCGTTTAATGAATCGTTAAAGTAAGATGTGAATAACCATGTTTATACTTTGTGCATGCTTTAATAAGGAGATTGAGAAATTATGATGGATTATGTGGATATATGAGAAGAAATTGATGAATTTATGGAGTTGAATGGAATGTATGAAAGAATTGAATGATAAATTTTGAGTCTTTGTGAGATTAGGATTACATGTTAGTGTGTTTTTTTTTAATATGATTTATGGAATTATGATTGATAAATTATGTAGTATATTCATGATATTTATCTTGATTAAACATGTGTAGATGATATTTAAATTAAATTGTGAATTATACATATTGAAAATAAACTGTGATTTAAGTCTATTAAATTATTGAAATATGAATGTTATTGTATGGTTATTTACTGTTGTTATACATAATATATTTTTTGGTAAATAAACATTTGATGAGAGTCTTGCTTGCCTAAGTCTGTTAATATAGTGGAATGGGATGCAATAATGTGATTTCATATGACCCTTGACTATTAGTCTTAGGTATAATTTAACCAAATGTGTATCACGGTGCACTCACCAATGAAAAATATGCACATGTATGAAGATGATATTAAGAGCACTAATAACACTACAAGTAAGATCAAAAGCAAAGTAAATAAGTAAGAAAGAAAGAAAGACACACAAAAGTGATAATGCATGTTTATGTTTTGCACCACTGAATACCATCGAAAATGCGATAAGTATGTCAAAGTAAGTAAGTCATCATACCGGATAATGTACTAAGTCATCTGTGCCGGATAATGTACGAAGGGTGGTATCTCGGTAAAGTAAAGTATACTAACCTTTTTTCATATAAGGTAAAGCGGTATTTTAATTTATTACTCAATGTATGTCTATGTGTTTTCAGAAAACATTGAAGTAAGAAAGTACGAAATGTAAGAAAAGTAAGAAAAGAAAGAAAGTAAATGACATAATATACCTATTCGCTTTTCCGCACTCTGATTTATGTATGTGAACTGAAGTTGAACTGTTAAATGCATGTAGGTAATGTTTAAGATATTATTTACCATTGTTTGTTATATACGCGGAGTAATTGTTACTCATCCGATAAATTTGTTGTCGACAAGTTCTGATTTTGATATTTGTACACCTGGATTATGGAAAGAAGAGGAATACATAGAGGAACCTGAAGGTGATTATCCCGAAGAGGAACGAGATCTCGATAGATGGCCTTATTATTGAGTTTGTTTTATTAGTAATAGTTGATTTAATAAGGATTGTAATTGGAGTTATTCTGAATTTATATTTAGTTTAGTTTGATGGTTTAGGATAATGATGGATGATTAGGATTTTATTATATTTCAGTTGAAGTTATGGATCATGCATTTATTTAATGTTATTAATTGAAGAAATTTTTAGGTTTATATTTTTAGTATGCTTTAAATGCTTCTAATAGGATGGTTTGTTAAGTCACGTGCCAAGATCTCACATTCTCCTAGGTGGGGTTTTGGGCTGCGACAATGGTGGTATCAGAGCAAAGGCATTAGGTTAGCTAGGGTGTGAGTTTAGCAATACCATATGATAGGACTAGGCATTGTTTGCTTGTATGAATTTTAGTGATATTAAATTTGTTTCCAAGATTAAACTTATAATTACCGTTTGTTCTCAGGATTATCATAATGAGACGCGTTGCGTTGACAGTGGTTGTAGATACAATACTGGGGGAAACACTGGAAAGGGTATTGGAGAAGGACATCTAGAGGGTTATGACCAGCCCGACTTGACATAGGTTTTAGGGTCCATTGTCCAAACTATGACACTACTTGCAGCCAGTCAACCTGTTGCAATTGCACCTGAACATGCAGAAGTGCATGCACCACAACCTCCTCCTCCTATACATCATACTGTAGGAATTGAAGCTTTTAGGAGACTGAGGCACCCAACGTTTCATGGTACTACTGATCCAATGGCGGCTAAAGCATGGATCATGCAATTAGAGAAGACTTTTAGGATGCTCCGGTGTACAGATGAATAGAGGGTTGATTGGGATTCATATGTTATGGAAGGGGAAGCTAAGCACTGGTGGAGAGCTACAGTAAGGCAAAGAGACATTACAAGGATAGGGCAGTCATGGACATGGGTAAGGTTCTTGGACTTGTTCTACAAGCAGTATTTTCCAGCATTCATCAAGGAGCAGAAAGAAATTGAGTTCCTCACCTTGGAACAGGTAGAGATAATAGTGGTAGAATATGAAACAAAGTTTGCTAAACTATATCGATTTGCACCTAAACTGATCTCGAATGAGAATATGAAGATCAGAAAGTTCAAAAGGGGTCTAAGGGTATTCATCAGAGACAAGGTTTCTATACTACAAATAAGAACCTTTGGAGAGATAGTGAACAAGGCTAAGATAGCTAAGAAGAATTCTGAAGAGTTCTTTAAGAGGAGGGACAACAACATAAGGGACAGAAGAATGGTTAGAGGCTAGACTAGTGGACCAGAGCAACCAGAGAAGAGGGTTAGGCCTAGCCCATATCCGGTTATTAAGCAGGTTCAGAATACTTAGAGGCCTACACCTGCCCCTCACCTTACCCTAACTACTGCATCAATCAACCGTCCTGCCCAGCCTACCCCTCTAGTAGTATTTGAGACTTGTGTTCATTGTAGAAAAAAAAACACAAGGTTGGGGAATGTCGCACTCTCACTGGCGAGTGTTTTTAGTGTGGTGATTTGGAACATCAGATTAGAGATTGCCCTCTGCGATCACAACTAGCAACTCAGCAATCCCAGATGCAAGGAAACAGGCCTCCAGCTACGTAGGCACCACAGCAAAAGCCTCCTCTAGCTCTAAAGACTCAACAGGATCCTCAACCTCCTCGCCAGAACACTCTGGGGAGAGTCTTTTCCATCTCAGAGCATGATGCTCTAGCCTTAGATGATGTGGTCCAAGGTACGTGTGACGTATAATTTAATTAAGTAGAAGTATTTACATGTTGCAAACTGATTGTATGATATTATACTTGTAGAAACATGATATTATATATGTATATATGTGATCTTATGAAATTATATGCATTGTATGATTTAAATTATGATATACTAAATTGACACTTAGTTATTTATGAATTCAGGATCACTATTGATAAACAACTATCTAGCACACGTGTTGATTGACATGAGATCAACTTACTCTTTCGTCACACCTAGGTTTGCCCAAGGTTTTTCATCAAAGTCGAATCATCTAGATAGTGAGATGTCCATTGCTACTCCCCTTGGTATCTCAGTTATCACAAGTGAGGTGTACAATGCCTGTATTATCCGTATCGAGCAACACGAGTTACCAGCGAATCTGATAATACTCGATTTCCAGGATTTTGATGTAATTCTGGGCATGGATTGACTCTATCAGCATACCATGAAAATGTTGACTATTTTGAGAAAAGAGCCAATTTCAAACCAATCAATGGAAATCTTTTTCACTTTCGGGGATTGAGGAAGAAGGACCTTGCTCATTTTCTGCCTTTGAGCATTGCTACTTCAGAAACACCAAAGTCAGTAAGCATTCTGGTGGTTAGTGGATTTATGAATATATTTCTAGAGGAACTGCAGGCCTACCACCAGATCGAGAAGTAGAATTCATGATAGACTTAGCCCCGGGAACAACACCAATATCAAGAGCACCTTATTGGACGGCTCCAACTGAGTTAAAAGAATTGAAAGATCAAATTGAAGAATTGTTTAACAATGGTTTCATCCGACCAAGTGTATCACCATGGGGAGCTTCGGTGCTTTTCGTGAAGAAAAATAAAGGATCGATGAGAATGTGCATCAATTATAGCCAATTAAACAATGTCACCATAAAGAACAAATATCCTTTACCAAGGATAGATGACATGTTTGATCAATTGCAAGAGGCAAAGTTCTTTTCCAAGATTGATTTAAGGTCAAGATATCATCAGTTGAAGATTAAATCAGAAGATATTCCCAAGTCGGCATTCAGGACAAGATATGGACATTATGAGTTCCTGGTTATGCCATTCGGGCTAACAAATGTACCTACAACATTTATGGATCTGATGAATAGGGTGTTTAAACCAATCTTTGATAGCTACATTATAATATTTGTGGATGACATCCTTGTATATTCCAAGACTAGGGAGGAGTATGACCATCACCTCCAGATCACACTTGAGACCCTAAGAGAGCATAAGTTGTATGCTAAACTGAGTAAGTGTGAATTTTGGCTTGAGAATGAGGCATTCCTAAGTCATGTGGTTTCTGGGGATGAAATTTTAATTGATCCTACAAAGGTTACAGTAGTATCAGATTGGAAGAGGCTGAAGAGTGTGACGGAAATAAGAAGTTTCCTAGGCCTTGCTGGATATTACAGAAGGTTAGCAGAGGGATTTTCGAGCTTGACAGCACCGCGCACCCACTTGACTAAGAAGAATATCAGGTTTACATGGAATGAGAAGTGTGAAGAAAGCTTCTTAGAGTTGAAGAAGTGCCTCACCACAGCACCCATCCTTACATTCCCAACGGGCAGTGGAAGATTTGTAGTGTATAGCGATGTTTCTCATGTGGGTTTAGGATGTGATCTGATGTAGCACGGGAAAGTCATCGCCTATGCTTCCCGGCAATTGAAAGATCACAATAATAATTATCCTACTCACAACTTGGAACTGGCAGCAGTAATTTTCTCCCTTAAGATCTGGAGACATTATCTTTATGGTGAGCAATTCGAGATCTTCATGAATCACAAAAGTCTCAAGTATTTATTTTCACAGAAAGAGCTTAAATTGAGATAGCTCCATTGGGTAGAATTTTTGAAAGATTATGACTACTCGATTAAGTATCATCCGGGGAAAGCTAATGTAGTAGCTGATGCACTTAGTAGAAGACCCTCCGGTTTACAAGAGCACCTAATGGTCAAGGAGTGGAAATTGTTAAAAGACATATCTAACAACGAAATAAGCTTTAGTGTTCACAACAATGGGTATTAATGGCTAACATTTCAGTCAAGTCATATATTCAAGATAGAATTACAGAGTTGCAAGGGTCAGATGAAGAACTCTTAGCCTATCGAGCTAAATCCTTGAAAATTAGACATGAGGATTTCTCAACAAATGGGAATAGAGCTATAACTTTAGAGGGTAGACTTTGTGTACCAACGAATGAAGAATTAAGGTGTGAGATTTTGGATGAAGCACACAAATCTAAATATACAATTCATCCCAGAGGCACCAAAATATATCAAAATGTTAACATTTCTGGTGGAAGAACATGAAAGAGATGTAGCTACACACGTGTCCAAATGTTTGGTGTGTCAACAAGTCAAGGCCGAACACAAGAGGCCAGCTAGATTACTATAGTCTCTTCCCATTCCCGAGTAGAAGTGGGAAAATATATCCATGGATTTTATTATGAGTTTGTCAAGGACATCCAAGAATTTTGATGCATGCAATTTGGGTAATAGTGGATCGCCTGACCAAGTCGGCTCACTTCCTTCCCTATTAGACCACCTTTAATTCCAATCAGCTGACAAATCTTTACATAAAGGAGGTAGTTTGTTTACATTGGGTACCGATCAGTATCATTTCTGATAGAGATGCAAGGTTCACTTCGAGATTCTGGAAAAGTTTTCAGCAGGCCATAGGATCTCGCCTGGATTTTAGCACAGCATTTCACCCTCAAACAGATGGTTAGATAGAGAAAGTAAATCAGATCATTGAGGATATGCTCCGGTCTTGTATGCTTGACTTTCAAGGCAGTTGGGATGAACATCTACTATTGGTCGAGTTCGCATAAAATAATAGCTATCAGGCTAGCATCTAGATGACTCATTTTGAAGCTTTATATGGTAGGAGTTGTTGATCTCCTCTTTATTAGGACGAAGTAGGGGAAAGAAAATTTTTGGGTCCTGAGCTAGTTGAGCAAACTACAGACATGGTTAACTTGATCAGGGAAAGGTTGAAAACTGTACAGAGTAGACAGAGAGCTATGCAGACACCAGAAGAAGAGGTCTAGAATTCCAAGTTAGAGAGCATGTTTTTATCAAGATATCTCCTACAAAAGGAGTTATGAGATTTGGAAAGCAAGGCAAGTTGAGCCCAATGTATGTTGGGTCATTTGAAATAATCAAAAGGGTAGGAGAAGTAGCATACCAAGTTACTTTATCTCCTCATATGGAGGCAATTCATAATGTCTTTTATATCTCCATGTTGAGGAAGTACATTTCGGATTCATCTCACACCATCGATCTTGAATCGTTAGAAATTCGAGAAGATTTGACATTAGTGGAGCAACCAACTCAAATTCTGGATCAAAAGGAAAAGGTCCAATGCAAAAAAACCATCAATTTTGTTCTCCTACGTTGGCAATACCACTCCATTGAAGAAGCCACATGAGAAAAAGAGGATGAAGTTCAAGAAAATTATCCCTACCTATTTGACTAAGGTATGTAATTTCAAGAACGAAATTCTTTTAAAGCGGGGAGGATATAAAAACCCGAAATTTAATTTCTTGGTATTCATGTCACGTATTTTAATCTTCTCGGTTGTCATAATTAATTTATTACATAAATTTTAAAATTGAACAATTAAAGTAGCATGTAGCGTGTTTTATAAATTAATCAAGTGAAAAATATATGAAATTGCCTCTCTATCAATATAGGAGCATTTTGGTCATTTAAATTTATCTAAAATTTATGAAATTTTTAGGATCGATTTTAGATGTCCTAAAGTAATTACAGTTTAAATTTGAACTTAATCCGATAAGAATTAACCTCTATAGAATTTTTCAAAGTTCATTGGGAAAATCATGAATACACAGAAATTATGAATAGTGCGTGAATCGTAATCCGAGAAACCCCAAACTCGATTTTTGGCTTCCTTATTTAACCTATTATTGCCTAAAATTTATCAGGTTTTTATTGAGAGATTTGAGAGAGCTTTCCTAGAGTATTCGAAGAGTTTTCAAAGGGAGAAGACCTAGAGATTTGCTTAGAGAATAAGGAAAAAGGGCTAGAGATGAAGAAGCATTCTTTGAAGATTAAGATTTGATCTTTTAAGATCAAGAAGCATTGTTGGAGATCAAGATCCAAATATTCTAAAGTGCTTCGATAGTAAGGAAGCAATCAAAAGAGGTAAATAATGAACCTAATTCTCAATATCTTGAATATTAATCTAAATGAAGAATTAAAAGAGATAGATCTAAGTAAGAACGTAAAGATAAGTAAGATCTATAAATTTATATTATCCTTCATTTATTGTTTAATGAATCGTTAAAGTAAGGTATGAATAACATGATTAAGATGTGAATAATCATGTTTATACTTTGTTTATACTTTAACAAGGGGATTGAAAAATTATGATGGATTATGTGGATATATAAAAAGAAATGGATGAATTTATGGAGTTGAATAAAATATATAAAAGAATTAAATGATGAATGTGGATTCTTTGTGAGATTAGGATTACATGTTAGTGTATTTTTTTTTCATATGTTTTATGGAATTATGATTGATAAATTATGCAGTATATTCATGACATTTATCTTGATTAAACAAGTGTGGATGATATTTAAATTAGATCGTAAATTATGCATATTGAAAATAGACTGTGATTTAAGCCTATTAAATTATTAGAATATGAATGTTGTTGTATGTTTATTTTCTGTTGTTATACGTGATATATTTTTGGGTAAAAGAACCTTTGATGAGAGTCTTGCTTGCCTTGGTTTGTTCAATATAGTGGAATGAGACGCAATAATGTGATTTCCTATGGCCCTTACCTGTTAGTCTTAGGTATAATTTAACCAAATGTGTATCACCGTACACTCACCAATGAAAAATATGCATATGTTACATGTATGAAGATGAAATTAATGACACTAATAAGATTATAAGTAAGACCAAAAGCAAAGTAAGTAAGAAAGAAAGACACACAAAAGCGATAATGCATGTTTATTTTTTATACTACCGAATACCATCAAAAATGTAATAAGTATGCCAAAGTAAGTAAGTCATCGTACCGAATAATGTATTAAGCCGTCCGTGCCAGATAATATACAAAGGTTGGTATCTCGGTAAAGTAAAATATAGTAACCCCTTTCCATATAAGGTAAAGTGGTATTTTAATTTATTACTCGATGCATGTCTATGTGTTTTCATAAAATGACAAAGTAAGAAAATATGAAATATAAAAAGGTAAGAAAGTAGAAAGTAAATGACATAATGTACTTTTTCACTTTTTCGCACTCTGATTTATGTATGTGAACTGAATTAAACTGTTAAATGCATGTATGTTAATGTTTAAGATATTGCTTACTATTGTTTTTTATATATGCAGAGTTATTGTTAGTCAGCCGATAACTTTGTTGTCAGCAGATTCTAGTTTTGAGATTTGTGCACGCAGACCATGGGAAGAAGAAGAATACATAGAGAAACCTGAAGGTGATCATCACGAAGAGGAATGAGATCTCGATAAATGACCTTATTATTGTGTTTGTTTTATTAGTAGTAGTTGATTTAATAGGAGTGTAATTAGAGTTATTCAGGATTTATATTTAGTTTAGTTTGATGGTTTAGGATCGTGATGGATGATCAGGATTTTATTATATTTCAATTGCAATCATGGATAATTGATTTATTTAATGTTATTAATTGAAGAAATTTTTAGGTTTGTATTTTTAGTATGCCTTAAATGCTTCTAACAGGATGATTTGTTAAGTAAGTCACGTACCACGATCTCACATTCTCTTAGGTTGAGTTTTGGGGCACGACAATGTCGATACTGAGTTTACTGATATTTTGGAACTTCTTTTTATCTTGATAAAAAAAAAAACCCCTCTATTGTTCACATCCAGACCATGCCTAAGGCCCACCTGAGGCTCCTAAATTTCCCTAAGGGTCCTAAGACCCTCTGGTGCCTCCCATTTGCCCACACCAATACTGTAAAGCCATTTTCTAGAAAGTTCTAGGATTGACGGTAGACCCTTCACCGACATTCCAGTTTGTAATGAACCGGAATTGGCAGTACGAAGTTTACTGTCAATTCCAACATATCTGGGATTGGGCTTTACCCTAGGCCCAGACCTTGTAGGAGGCCAGTGTCGCGACCCAAAATACCCCCTACGAGTTGGGATACTTTGGTGTCGTGAACTCATTATCAAACCATCATGTAAAACATATAAAGCTTACTATAGCGGAAGCAGAATACAAAATTTCTCAATACATACCGTATACCAAGTTTATACATAAAACAAAAGTAAAGAGTGGTCACAACCCAAAATACCCCCTACGATTTAGGATACTTTGGCGTCATGAACTCATTATCAAATCATCCTGTAAAACATATAAAGCATACTATAGCGAAAGCGGAACACAGTATTTCTCAATACATACTATATACCAAGTTTATACATAATACAAAAGTAAAGAGTGAACATCCTCACTAATTAAATTGTATATACAAAAGTCACTCCCTCTCGTCTCACAAACATAGGGCCACCTATCTAGTGCCCTCTAATCCTGAAGCTTGCCAAGAGTATGCACCTCCTCAACCCAAGACACCTGAGGATGGTCGTAGACATCGAAAAGACCTATTGACATAAACATGTACGGCTAAGTGTTGAATACTTCGCGTATACAAACCACTAGATAGTAATGTCATAAACATTAACTCAGCATATACATCGTAGTTTAATCATTACACATGCATTACTTTAATCAGAGTGCGGAAAACGAAATTCTATCATGTGCATATATCTCGGAAAACATATTCTTTACTTTCATTACTTTACATCTTTACCTTTGCATTACGGGTATTTAAAATACCTTAGTTTTCATCTTTACATTTCGGGTATTTAAAACACCTTAAGCTACGGGAGTCGGGTAACTAGTACCCATGTACCCACATAACCGTTGGCTACTTTCGAAGTAGACGACCAATATCCAACTCCCTTCCGGGCAGCCTGCTATCATCAGAGTCCTTCGTCATTATCCATATCCCTTTTGGGCGGCTTGCTATCATGCCTCCCCGTCGGCTTTACTTAGTTGATTAATACCAATGAACCCACTGTAACTGGGCAGACCTTCTCTCAACCTGAGACAGATGACTAGTATCATCTTGTACCATTATTTTCCCATTACTTTCCATCTAACACTTTTACATTACTTTCTATCTATTACTTTCTCATTGCATCTTATACATGACTTCTTCTTTGGATACCCATACTACAGCAAAATCTCGATCATGCATGTACATATGTGTCTGTATAGCAATTGTGAATTACTTGGTAGACAAAAGGAAATAACATATAGCCAATAATCACATATTTCATTCATAGTAATAACTCATATACAATTAAGTCACACCTATCCAAATCAGATAGAACATATTGTTTTATTCTTGCTTTTCCCCAAAATCTATATCTTTTATCATGCTTATCATCTTTGCATCATAATATCAAGAACACCTAATAAAAACAAAATTATCTACCCTCTTATTCTTTGGTTTAAGGCATAGCATCATCACAATTTGACTAGTAGGATTTCCTACTAGTTTATAGCATAAATCAAAGGTTCTTATCTTGAATTACACAACATGGACTATGACATTAAAATCTAGTAGAGTATATCTACCTTTCACAAACCAAATCCCTTTGGTTTAGTGCTTTAGAATACTTGTGGAATGAGAATCTAGACTTCGGATTAGCAAGACATAGTTCGGATTACAACCCGAGCTCAAGCAAAATCCTTCCTCTTTTTCCCTTTTCCTTCCTCTTTCTCTCATTTCCTTTATCTTCTTTTTCTTCTTCTCAAAGAACTAAGGGTTTGTGAAATCCTTTGCCCACGAAATGAGCTTTATATAAGCCATTTGAGTGTGGTGAAACATCCAAAAGGCCACTAAAGCTCCCCAAAATCAATATTAGTAGGTCGGCCATAGGCTAAAAGGGTCAAATAGAGCACAATCAGTCTACTGAATGGTTATTCGGTCAATCGAATGAGGTTGGGTTGACTAATGGTTCTTGGTTTTGTCCCCTCTGGTGTTTCGACTATAACCTTTGACTCACTTATTGGATTTAGGCAATTCAACTTGCGTTGGACTCATAATTAAAAGAGGAACAACTTTGCTTCAATGTATAACCTAATTCTACTTTATTCATGGTCCAAAGTGTCCCTAAAATTGACTGGTCCAAAGTGACTACTGAATTTACAGCACACCAGCCGTTGGAAATACCCACATTGAACTTAACTTCTACTCTTAATCTGGAAAAGTGTTAAACATGAAAATTGAAGAGGGTTTCAATATATTTTTAATGGCTCAATAATCACTCGATTCCAATAAGCAATGACAAAACTGGAGCTCCTTAAAGTTGAGGAAATTTCAAGACATCCCTCTTTAACAGTTAGAACATTTAGAATGCTTTCACACTCTTTACCTTTGGTCCAACACCCTACTCAAACTTCATGACTCATTCCCCCATAGGTTTTAACCCACCTAGGTGATCATTGAACACATACCAACATGTATGAGAGGCCCCGACCTCTTTATGCCTCTCACACTAGCACTATTCACAACACTATTCATCGCACAACAAACTCGGGTTCCGGGGTCCTACAACCAGTCTAGGCCATGCATACCTCTCTGGCCCCCTCTAGAGTCTAACCTACCATCGACCTTCAACCAAGGTTAAACTTAACTTGTTGAGTCTCTTTCACCCTTAATTGGGCAATCAATCAACTTTGGAAAATCGTAAAAAAATGTATTAAAAAAAGGACCAAAACCAAACCTTAGCCATTCCCGAGCTCTTTCCTAACCATGGTTAATAGTCTTAACCATGGTTAGCTTAACTTCAGCTAGTTTGGTGCAACCCTTGACCTCCTCGGCCAATCACCCCTAGCTTTCAGGCTAACCCTAAGCCACTCCAGAGCACATACACACACACCCTAACCCGGGTACGGGTTAAAGTATCACCCGAACTACAAACGGTTTGATCCCACCCCGACAAGTATGTAGGCAATCCAACCCTTTGATCCTAATTTAGAATTTTCTCTTTCTTGGGTTAGCATAATCTAAACAACTAAGCATTTTTGTTTAATTTTAACTTATTTGACATATACATAGGGAGTAGGTAACCATCTTGGGGTCCATTTTGACTTCTGGACACTATAAAGGGTTGTTTTAGTGCATGAGCATCACTTCCTTATGACTTTGATATTTAATTTAGGAAGAATTTGATGCATATACCAGAACTACTATTGTTACTGTCAGGAATTAAGGTTTAGGTCAATCTTATAGGGGTTTGGGAATGATATGTAAAGCGTTCGTTCGAATAGTCATAACTAATGTAGGTAAGATTGTCTTCTTCAAAGATGACCGTCTTATGGTTATTCAAATATAAGGATTTTTTATTCTCTTTAAGACCACAGGTTTGTATTCACCTGCATTGAATATCTAGTCTTTCCCAAAGGTGTCTGACTTCATATAGACTGAGTGGGGTAGAATAATTATGCGTGGCAGTGAGAGAAGGATAAACTTCTTGCCCATAGATGTAGAAGTGTCCCGATGATCCAAAACGCGATAAGTTAGTTTTACGTGACTGTTGTCACCATTTGAGGGGTGAATTGCATGTCAAAATCTCTTGCTCAAATATATGATTAGATGATGCGCCCACTTGTCCCGTAAAGTGGAAATATGTAATCTCAAGTAAATCACTTTAGCTCATCCGACTTAACCCCTAGAGCGAATGATAAAGTTAGAATTAAAGTCTTGCAAGGACAAGTATAAATTAAAGTATTATAATTTGTGCAATAAATTTGTTAATTATAGACCAAAACATAGAAACACTATCATTTGTAACTATGGACGGGTCAGTTATTCAGGAACATTTCACTGAAATTGAGTCTCTGAATGGTTCCAACTACAGTTCTTGGAGGATGTAGCTAGATATTGTTCCGGGTTGCCTGGATTATTATTTTATTCTCTTGGACGACAAGTTGGTTATTCCCACTACCGAGTCATCAAGCTTAGCCAAGTCCTTGCATTCAAAGTGGGAAAAGGCCAATTGGATGACTATGATTATTATTAAGGCTTCTATACAGGAGGCTATCAGGAGTAGTATTCCTACTACTAATACTACTAAGGAGCTTCTTGAAAATATCAAGAAGCAATTCATAGGGTATGTCAGATCTCTTCTAGTGAATAAATATTGATGTGCTTGTAGCAGCACCCTTAGATTTGAGATCTTCTCCATTGGTGCTGGTGAGGATAGCCAACACCCACTCTGAAGGTGCCATATAGGTCTTTTTTTTTTTTTTGGGAACTCGGGGTGTCCCCAACCCTTTGGGTCAGGACTAATCCCCAAGGGTGCGAAGTGAGCCTGCAACCCACCACACCAGGTAAGTCCGGGTAAATTCGTGCGGGGATGGCTCCAAAGGGGGAGTGAGAAATGGAACCCAGGACCTCCCACTTGGGGAAAGGCCCAAGAACCACTGGTCCATCCCTTTGGAGTGCACGCAAATCAAGTCCTTGGCAGACCTATGTGCGCCAACACAAACTAGAGAAGGGATTCAGATTACCTCTGGTGGACGCCTGAGTTGGGCGCTTGGGCATCCACACATCAAAGGGCACCTGACGATAAAAAAAGGGGGAAAAGTCATTTCATTTTCTCCCCGTGATTTTGACTTCTCCCCACTTGATATCTCTCTGCCCCCCCCCCCCCCCCCCCCTTTTTTTTTATCACCAAGTGACCTTTGATGTATGAATGCCCAAGCGCTCGAGCGTCCACCAAAGGTAATCCGAAGCCCTAGAGAAGATCCCCTATCAATTAGGAACTCCTCAATCAGAACCCACGTAATTAATTAATTTAAAATACAGAAATAAATTTCCAAACATATAAGCTAATTATATTTTAAATTAATATATTCAGTACATAATTATACAATTTAACTCAGAAATTAAACATGTATTATGAGCCATCAAATGGACCAGTGAGCCAATCCCAAATTTTATCCAAGTAGCACCACTTTCTTTTAAGTCTCACTCTCTTTTATCTTTTATTTTTGGTTGGAGAGTGTGTTAGTGGAAAACACGTGTCTTTCTCTTAATAGAAGACAATAATACATGTTTGGTCCACAAAGAAAGTGAGTTTGAAAGAAAGTGATGCTAGCATTACCCAAACCCACATTCTCAACTAAATTTGTGAAATGTCAATTTACCGTTGAATGGTTCATTTGGAAGGGAGCGGATTTACTCTGGCTGGGCCAAGTAAAATACTCTTGCCCAACCCGGAGGCTTGAACTCAGCCTCTAACACCATTTAGTTCTAGTTAAGAATTTTAACCGTGGGTGTGTTTGGATTTATGGAATTGAGGGATAGAATTGTTAATTCCATCACATAATTCCAATTTCATCGTTTGGGACACATTATAAATAGGGAGAAATTATAATTTTCTAATTCCATAGAGAATTAAAGTAGTGATTTTAAATGCAAATATATGAGATTCAATTCTATAGTAAAACGGTCTTATTTGACAAATCCACCCTGGTGTGGAGTTTAAAAACAAAAGAGAAGCCCAATGGTTTCATTTCTCCGGGACTTGGTAGTGCATCTAAGCAAAAGAATCATGAATTTGTGGAATTTAATTCCATGAAATTCAATTCTTTGGCTCAATTCCAATTCCATAAATCCAAACACATTAATGTTTTTTATCCTATAAATCAAGATTAATTTTTTATTAACCTTTAGGCTAATAAATCTTAATCTTAACCACAACCACAGTTAAAGAAGGAACTTCCAAAAAAAAAAAGGTTAAAATGGTTCACATGGCGAGTTGAAGAGGCTGGGCCAGAGTCTTTTACTCTGGCTGAACCAGTGGAAATCATAATCCTCGTAGGAAAGCCCAAACCAGCATTCGTAAGTTAAGAACTTTGGAACTTTTTAACTTACTTTTCTTCCTAACAATAAATATAAAATAGAACTACTGTTTTGGTTCTTCAAAAGAGCGGTGTATCGAATTTCAGAAAGAAAACCTAGCTTGAAAATGCAGGATCCGTCGGGCATTCGCGATCTTCCGATCGATATAGCCTTCGCTCGTCTCGGAGGTAAACATCATTCAATCCAAACCCTAGTTTTCTATTTGACTGAATCAGCTGCTTGTTCTTGTTCTTTCCGCCTGTTTGTTTGGTTTATCATTTCGATCTGTTTTTTTTCTAAAATTATTTTTCTTTATCGGATTGAAGAATGGTTGGTCGATCGGAAGAAAATTCCCGTGGATTGGCGTAAACGACTGGCAACCGTAAGAGCTCGTATTTCGTCGGCTTTCTCATCGCTGCCCAAGGATATTGATCCCTCTCTTCAAACCCTAGATCCTGAAGGTTGACTTCAATTTCGATTTTGTATATATATATATATATTTTTTAACTCAATTATTTTATTAGCTTAAATTTTGGTTATGAGAAACGAGTGGTATGCATGACCTATTTTCATCACAGGTAGTGTAGTGCCTTGAGACTTATGAGTTTTATGATTCAATACTTTTTGATATGCTCTTTTCAATTGTGTTCTCTCTGTCTCAAATTTTCTTTGCTGAATGAGTTTAAGAAATTGATTCAGTCGTGAGAAGATGGTACTGTTTTTCTCATTTCTAGTGCTATTGTTTTGAATCATATTTAATTTGCTTGTTAAGTTTATTAATTGATTCCAACCGCTTTTGGCCGCCCACCTATTCTAGTTCCAGTTACAAATTTTGAATTAGCACTTGTCAAATTGTCGCCTAGGCCAGCACCTCACCTAGCCAGAACCCTTATCACCTAATCATGATTTTTAAAAAAATCTGTATCACCTAATCATGATTAAGGTAGTCATTCAGTCTTTTTAAAAAAAATTTTAATAGAAAAGGTAAAATTTGGTTGTTTAAGCATAGCCTAAACAACTCTTAGGCAACGCTTAGCCTAGGGAACCCCCCCTATTGCCAAGGCACCACCTGGTCGCTTGGACTACACTAGTACATAATAAATTGTAGTAGAATGCATTATATTGGTGTTAGGTCTGTTGAAGCCAGAGTTTAGAATGTTCGGATCCAAGATTTGTTTTTTTTAAATTGTTGTTAGGCGCTATATGTTGTGAGCTGTGGAAGGAGAGGGATAGGTGGGCGTTCAACAAGATATCTTTTCCCATGGAGATACTTTATAAGATATTAGGATCATGTCGGACTGCATATATGCCAAGTGCTTGATTAGAGGAGATGCTTCGAATCATGATTTCTCAAATACTCTAACTCTACCATGTGACTTACCACGAGTCATGCCTTATTTACTATTTCACTTTTGTAGTTTTCTCTTTTTGCTTTCTTTTGCTCTTCACCAGTGTTTCGAAAGTCGGACCAAACTGGCTGGTTCAAGAACCGGCTAGTGAACCGATCCCTAAAACCACCAAAATTGGGCTCTTTTAAAAACCGCCCTTAAAACAGGAAATTGGAAGAACCGGCAAGTTCAACTGGAGAACTGGTGATTTAACCGGGAAAATCGTAAGAACCGGCCAAAAAAAGTTTAAAGATAAAGGCCGCGGTTCAATTGGACCAGTCGAACTGGGAACTGGAGACCCAACCAATTCGGTTATAAAAACACTGCACTTCACCTATAGGTGAATGTATTTTGTGTGTATATATATATATATATTATGGGTGATAATGTATATAATTTAGTACCACGACTTTTTTCCTATATATTTATTAAGTGTTTTAAGGGAAGAAAATCCACATTTTGGTTATATAAGATTGTTTATGGATGATAAGGTTTTGTGATGATGTGGACCAAGGCGATAATGTAGTGCATCATGTAGTCAGGTCAAGTAGAAATAGGATTGAGGACGGGAGGAGGAAAGAGAGATGGCCTCATCCTAAGGGAATCCGCTCATGGGATAGGTTAGATTCCTTAAGGTACAAGGGAATTCGCGCATCATGTAGTCAGGTCAACTAGAGATTAGGATTTTTTTTGGTAACGAGGGTGTCCGAGCCTCTTAGAGCACCTGATTAATCCCCAGGCATGTGCAAACCCCTCCATCCACACGAACTGGGCAGATAAGGATAAATCTCTAAGGGTAGTCAACAAGAGAATAGGAATCGAACTCAAAACCTTAGGCGTGGTCTTGGTCATCACACATTCACACCAACTCCATTGGTTAACTAGAGCTTTTGACTCAAAACCTCAGGTGTGGTCTTGGCCATCACACCAACCCAGTTGGTTAACTAGAGCTTCTATTTGTAGTTAAACTAACAGAAATGCCCTTCTTTTATATTTATAATTTCTAAATTACCCCTGTAAGAAGGCATATGTATGTTGGGAGGTCCAGATCTCTCTTGAACCAAATATTTGCATGTTAATTCAAGAGAAATGTTAGTGAGATCGTTATGGGCCAAGACTGTCCCGAGACCGTGCATGTGGTGCACAGGACTCAAAAAGATTTTAAAAAAAATGGATTCAATAAAAATTTGAGTCCCGTGCATCATATGCACAATCGTGGTCTCGGCCCTAAATAGTCTCATCAGCATTTCTCTACATTTAAATTATTGATTATTTGACGTCCCTGTAGCAGCAGCTCCAACTCCTCACCGGCAACGCTTCTCAAAGTTTCTGACCACGATCCAAAGATTGATCTTCGACCTCGATGGATTTGGCAACACCAACCAAACACTCACACAGAGTTCAAACTAATTGTAGGAATAAAAAATAGCTCCAGTGGGATCTCAAACAACAATGAAGATCAACTGATACACATCCAAGATAGAACACTTCAATCTTGCATAAACCAGAGTATGAGAGAGAAGAACTAAGGGTATCTGCCAAGTGTGGATTTAAGAACCCTAAACTCTCTCACAACTTCTTTAGAACGAGCTAAGGGATCACCAATTAACTAGCCAAGCCAATAGCACTTGCCAAAAGAGTTTGGATGATTTTATAAACCAAAAATACGAGGCCCGTTCGAATGGCCATGAGGGGCGTTCGAACGGTCCTGGGATTTGATGAAATTGGTTAAAAACGGGGGGCCAAAGAGGCTACTGTTTGAGTTTATAATGCCCGTTCGAACGGTTAGCTGGCCGTTCTTGAGCGTTCAAATGGTCAAGCTGGGTGTTTGAACAGCCTGTGCAGATTTTGATTATTTTGCAGTCTCCCCTGACTTAACATCCAATTCCCTAAAAAGATCATCCAATGGCTATTATAAATACATGGGTCAATATCTAATCACCTAGGGTATATGATAAAAGGTTTTTTTAAGTCAATTCCACCTATGGTAACTAGTAGGTATCTAGGTCACTTACCATCCTAAGAGTGTGAGCGAAGCTTGAAGCCGAAATGTCCTTTTTTTAAAATTGTTGTTAGGCACTATTTGTTGTGAGCTGTGGAAGGAGAGGGATAGGAGGGCGTTCAACAAGATATCTTTTCCCACGGAGATACTTTATAAGATATTAGGATCATGTCGGACTGCATATACGCCAAGTACTTGATTAGAGGAGATGCTTCAAATCATGATTTCTCAAATACTCTAACTCTACCATGTGCCTTACCACGAGTCATGCCTTATTTACTGTTTCACTTTTGTAGTTTTCTCTTTTTACTTTATTTTGCTCTTCACTAGTGTTTTGAAAATCGGACCAGACTCGTTGATTCGAGAACTGGCTAGTGAACCGATCCCTAAAACACCAAAACTGGGCTCTTTTAAAAACTGCCCTTAAAACAGGAAATTGGAAGAACCGACCAGTTCAACTGTAGAACTGGTGATTTAACCGGGAAAATCATAAGAACCGGCCAAAAAACATTTAAAGATAAAGGCCACAGTTCAATCGGACCAGTCGAACTAGGAACCAGAGACCCAACCAGTTCGACCTCCGGTTCGGTTATAAAAAATTGCTCTTCACCTATAGGTGATGTCGTTTGTATATATATATATATTCTGGGTGATAATGTGTATAATTTAGTACCACGACTTTTTTCCTATACATTTATTAAGTGTTTAAGGGAAGGCACGTTTTTGTTATATAAGATTGTTTATGGATGATAAGGCTTTGTGATGATGTGGACCAAGGCGATGATGTAGCACATCATGTAGTCAGGTCAAGTAGAAATAGGATTGAGGAAGGGAGGGGGAAAGAGAGATGGCCTCATCCTAAGGGAATTCGCTCATGGGATAGGTTAGATTCCTTAAGGTACAAGGGGGCTAGGGTAGTTCCTGGATCTTAAAGGATTCCTCCACTCTCCAATGGTTATGAGTAAAAAATGTAATCTCCTATCTCGGAGAAAGTCTTTCTTTTCGGTACAAAAAAGTGTTTATATATGCTCTTCTCCGACATGGGGGACAAGCTCCTCACCAATCCAAAATAAGGGACAAGCTCCTTCATCTGAGATGGGGGATGAATGGCTCAATCGGTGCCACCTGGCGTCGATGCTCTATTGTTACAACCTTATGGGTATGCTCTCTCTTTGGAAGCCTCCTATGGAAAATTGACGGGACATCCCTGGGAAAGGGGAGCAAAAGTAGCTAGAGTGCATATGTGATTGAAAGGAAAACATCCCCTTAGTACTAGGGCAAAGCCAGCTTCCTCAACCATCTTGCGTTGTCTGTTTTGTAAGTACTTTCTTGATTTTGTTGCCACCAAACCTACAAACTCTTTAACCCCCCTTTCTCTAAGGATGATGCCTAAAATTGTTAGAATCTTAGGAATCAAATTCACTAGCTAAAGGCTACGAGATGAAGAGACATGAAGATTGTGACGCCCCGAACCCGTGCCTAGGGAGTCAAGTTCCGAGACGCACATCCGTTCGTCAAATCATGCAAGCGGAAGACTTTACCCGTGAAAATGCGAGAAATTTAAACATTTATCAGATGCTTCCAAAAAGCAAATAATACCTGTCCTCACAATAGTCATCATACAAACTATATACCTGTATTATTTACATCAAGTTTGTTTTACAAAAGTAGGCGCTTCTATCACGCCGGGTACAACTCGTACAAGCTTCCAAAATGTCCAGTTGGACTTTTCACTTACTGGTCAGCAGCTCCGAGATCTACTGACATAAAAAGTCAGTGAGCTATGAAGCCCAATAAAACCACAATCCTTCTAAACTATTTTCCACATAATAGCACGCATCAATAATGATATAATAAGCAGTTCAATTTGCATGTTACAGTAAAATAGAATAGTATATAATAAATTGTGACCCAAGGTCACTTAGGGTTATGTCACCCTAACAGAGGTTCTCGACCTCACATTACTTTCCAATTATGAGGTTCAGTTATGAATGTATTATATTACCAAATTATCGTTTCGATCATCAATCATGTTTCATTTCGAGTCCTGAGACTATTAATTGGCCACAGCCCACAAATGTTTAGCTTAAAATCTCTAAATCATAACCATAATACATTGAGTCATTTAGACTCACACACGCTGTTCCGGCTTTCACCCGAACATGACTAAACCTTGGGTATACCAACCCAACTCACCTGGAATCCGATGATTCCATACCGAACCATGAGTCCACCAACTCAAACAAATACACCAACCCTGAGTATACCAACTCAGACCACTTCGTATTCGAAGCTTACACACACAACATGTGCATTCACCCAAGAAGGACAATACTTTTCCATTCAACTGACTGACAACATCTACCGTGTATTCGTCGTCATCGCCCTGGGTATCAGTCAAGAAGGAACCCTGACCAACCTGCCTACCGTCATCTTCTGGCCAGTCTACGGAGGAACCCCGACATCTATATCAATGCCGACATCTCCTGACGTTCCACCAAGAAGGGACCCCGATAGACACGGTGCCGACATCTTCTGACCCACCCAGAGAGGAACCTCGGACTATACACTATCTGATGTTTAGTCACTTTAAACTCCCTAGGACTCCGACATCTTCTGACTATCAGTCACGGAGGAACCACGGGCCATGCAGGACACCGCCACTCCTGACCTAGTCCAAGAGGCACCACGGACGACCTAGACAAACAGACCGACATCTCCCGACTATCAGTCACGGAGGAACCCCGGGCCTTACTGGACACCGTCTCTCCTGACCTAGTCAAAGAGAAACCACAGACTATATTTAACCCTGGTTATATTTTCTAACCATAGGTTAACCCCAGTTAACAGTTAACTCAAGCCTCGCTTGATTAACTAAAATACTTGGGCCTCGCGCCCGTGAACTAACTCCGTTAACACACCGTCCCGTTAGGGAACGTTTTCAAGCTAATGGATGTCTCCATAGCCTTACAAGACATGTAAAACAACTTTTCGTCACCCTAGAGTGGCGATACAATTTACCCGGGACCCGATCTGGGCTCCCCGAGGGCATAGTCACAAAGTTGGGATTCGGGAATAATTCGGTAGGGTTCAAGTTCGGAAAAATGCGGAAAATTCGGGAAAAATTCGTGGAAAAATTCGGATTCAGGAATAATTCGGTAGGGTTCAAGTTCGGAAAAAATCGGGAAAAAATCGGAGATTTTAATAATTATATAAAATATAAATATGATATTAATTAATATATCTAAGTCATCATCAACTCTTAATATTATCAACAATAATATATTCATAATATCATTTAAACATCCACTTCATTCCAACAATTAAAGCATCAAAATTTACCAAGACATCATCAACTTCTTAAGATTAAAAACAAAAGACTGATTGTTTATCCTTACAATTCCATTAACAAAAAAGTATTACGAAGTTCAACCTACTACAAAATAAAATCATTTGTCACTTGAATTTATCAATCACAAAAAAGTTGCATCATAATCTAGATAATCAATAGCTGCACAGCCTGCATTCTCTTCATTCTCAAAACTTTCATTGGAAGATTATGCTCCATCTTCAAGGTCATGATCCCCTTCAACTTCAGGAATATCTGGGAATGGTAAAATTTTCTCAAGACTAATTGGTTCTGAATCCTTCTTTTCTTTACTTGCACTTGTCTTCATCAAATGCAAGTTCATACGAACGAACACCAAATCATGTAATTTATTTGGCTCTAATCTGTTCCGCTTCTTCGTGTGTGCGGCCTCAAAAGCACTCCAATTTCTTTCACAACCCGAGGCACTACATGGTTGACTATGCAATTTGATTGCTACCTTTTGAATGCTCGGAATTGGACTACCGCACATATCCCACCAAACCCCTAATTACAATACAAATACATAATTAAAAATTTTTAACTATAAAATTTAAAATCTTAATCAAACTTCAAAATTGAAAATAAATGTAATGTACTTACTTGGATGTGAATCCAAAAGGGAATCAACTGCCCATGTGGTAAAGATGTCATTATCTAGTTGGTGGTAACTTTTCAGCTCCTTGTTAAACTGCTTTCTCTCCTCAAAACTAGGGATCATCTTATTAATTATCATCTCAATGCTTACCCTCACTTCCTTATCCATCTTCACAAGTTTATTATAAAACAAGTAAGGATTCAAGTAGGCGGCAGCTGCATGCAAGGGACTGTGCAATGTCTTGTTCCATCTTTCATCTATTATCTTCCAAAAAGGCATATACTTCTCAGAGTTGTCTCTATATACTTCTTTAATTGCCTCTTTTGCCCTATCCATGCTTTCATATAAATATCCCATAGTAGAGCCATCACCATCTACCATTCGTAGAACCCTAACAAGAGGCTCTATTGTATGGATTATCTCTCTGCCCTTCTCCCAAAACATATTACCTTGTATTATATTTGTAACTTCTATTCCTTCCTCTGTCTTGCTTTGAGGAAGAGCTCTCCATTCAGTTGAAGCAATCATAAACCGTAAAGCTTGTTCCTCTTTAAGAATAGATTGCAAACACAGAAATTGTGTTGCAAATCTAGTAGCACCGGGCCTTTTTAGTTCTCTCTTTTGTGTGTGTAATCTCATCAAATCAAGAACATGTTGAAACTTGTACAAAAACTTCACAATAAGTCTTGCATTTTCCAAAATTGGCTTCACATGAGGAAGCTCATCTATGCTCTCCAAAATCAAATCCAAACAGTGTGCTGCACATGATGTATTGAAGATATTTGGATATCTATCTTCAATAATAATTCCAGCCGCACTATAATTGGAAGCATTGTCTGATATGAATTGGACAATATTTTCTGCTCCAATTTCTTCGATCCCAGATGAGATGAAATTCGCAATGAATGTCGCATCTTTCTTCTTCCCCACTGTACACTCACTTTTTAAAAATATTGTCCCTTTAGGACACGCCACTAACAAGTTCACATGTGGCCTTTTCTTTCCATCAGTCCAAGAATCAGACATGATAGTACACCCAGTTGTTTCCCAAGATTTTTTAATCTTCTTAACATACTCTTCTACTTCCTCTTTCAAGTTTGCCAATAACTTCACCCTAAAGGTTTCACTACTTGGGAGAACATAACCTGGGCCATGATTTGCAACAGCTGTGATGACATCCTGAAACTCTTGCGACCTTGCCAATTGAAACGGAAGATTATTCGCCACCAAAGCCTTTGACATCAAATGATCTGCAAGCTCTTTTTCTTTCTTCTTTACGAGTTGCATTACCTTTGGCTGACCTCCTTTTCCTTGAGGACCTAGGCTACCACAAGTTGTGCTTGCATGCCCAGTTGATCCCGTAGAACTTCCACTAGCACCACCAACTTGAGAATTAGATGTTTGCAATATCTTTGCCTTTTTACGCGAATCTATCTCTTGTACGACCTCTGGTGCCATTTCATTAACAAAATCAGGCACTGAAGGACAAGGCCGCACATCTCTTCCTAATAACTTTGAAAAATGAAACTTCATACGGGTAATTCCACCCACAAACACATCTTGACAAAAATTACATCGAATCTTTGTCCCCTCTTCTTCAGTTAAATACTCCCAAAAAGGATCTCTAGCTCTTGGCATGGTTAACTTTAATACTTTGATTCAAAATTTCAAACCCTAGTCCCTTAAGAAAAGAAAAAACACAAAATAATTCACAATATAAGTAATTAAGCATGATCATAATTCATACATACAGTGATACAGTCATTCAAAATAATTTCTTCCAAAATAAAATACAAATTAGCTATTAAAAAAAAGGTATTCAAGATATAGGAAGCTACACATAAATATGAGATGATTTGATTTCTGAATTAGTTCCAAATTATTCAGGCCTTCCAAAATAAATAAACAATTAGTAGAACAGGTGAAATGGCTTACTAGTTCAGTGAGTTTGTTTGCATGAGAGAGAGATGGTGAGAGAGAATTGATAAACAAAATTGAGATTACTGATAATAATAATAATAAATATTTTTTTTTAAAAATGAATAGAGAGTAACATGGGATCATATACAGAAAATTATTGAACCCGCAAAATAACCCAAAATCTGTTATTCCATATCCATAGAACACTCATAAAATCCAAAGTACAGCAAATACTTCTAAAATACAACCAAATAAGATGCACAACAGAAATTTTAGCAACAATATGTGTTATGTTGCACGAAATGTAAAGGATAGCCTAACTACCATATTTTCAAATACACCCAAGAGGCTCATTTAATCCTTTTACTGGAAATTTTACAACCGAAAAGTAATATACATTGAAGAAAAATACAATAAATTAACAAAGATTAAAACTACCAATTCCAAACAATACAATAAGAAGTTCTATTATAAGACAGTGTAGGTATATGTATATATATATAGCAATTTTTTTATCATGCAATTTTGACGCATACTAATACCCAAATATATATATGTTTCCAAATTTTTGGGGTTTCCATTTTTCTGTACCAAATTTTTGAGACAAAATATCATATGATACTTGAACATCTCCTGTATAATATTTTTCTCATGCCCCAACTTACTGTGATAGAAAACCCTCTCCTATCATGTATTGCAATTTATACCAATGAATGGCAACCATCATATAAAATATACTCTAATATCTTATGATGAACAGAAAAAACCCCTAAAATTTAATTAGATAGTAAAAGAGAATGGAGCAAATCTACAATGGGACTATTATTGTAGATTAATCTTTTATTAATCCTTACATTCTATGAGAAATTGGAAAACAAATAAATGAAAAACAAGAAGAGGAAACGGAAATGGAAACCGGAAGAGGTGGAGGAAGGAAAAGCAAAATGAAGAGAAAGTACCTTTCCTCTGCGGTGGAGGGCTTCAGCTGCGAGATCTAGCACTTCTTGAGGGAGATGAAGATGAGAGAGAAGAGGCTGCGAGCTGAGGCGAGAGGCTGCGAGCTGCTGTGAGAGGCGAGAGGTCAAGAGCTGCGAGAGGGCAAGAGCTGCGAGAGGCGAGAGGTGAGAGGTAAGTAGGTAACCCTTCTTCTTCTTCTTCTTATTCTTCTTCTCCTCCTTCTTCTCTTCTGTTTCTCCTTTCTTCCGAATCGAGTAACCTAAAACGAAAACGAGGGTTTTTTTTTTATAAAGGCAAATTACGTTTTTGCCCCTAAGATTATTAAAAATCTTTAAAAAAAAAAAGGGTTAACGTTTTAAAAGCGATTTTCGCGATTTAAACGCGAATCACCGATTTAATCAATAAAACGCGATTTAATCGCCGATTTAATCGTTGGGTTCATAATTCGCATTTTAAACGCGATTTTTTCAAAAAATCGCCGATTTTTGTGACTATGCAAGTAGGTGTTTGTTCTTTCGTTCATAAACATCATTTTGTTGAGGAGTATATGAACATGATGTTTGATGTTGTATACCATTGTCCGAGATAATTTTGATATGCATTGGACATATTCTCTACCGTTATCAAATCTAAAAGGACGCATGTTCATACCAAATTGATTCTTAATCTCAACATGAAATTGAACAAACACAGAATAAAGCTCAGAATAATATTTCAACAAATATAAGCATGTCATATGAGTGCAATCAAATTAAAATAACAAAAGTACAAATCTAGCAATAGTTGGAACTTGAGCGGCCCCTCAAATATTAGAATGTATCAAAGAGAACAAAGTATCACATCGTTGATCCACCCTAGATGGGAAGGATGCACGATGATGTTTATTCAGCTGACAAATCTCAACTCTCACACTCTTAAGGAAGAGACTAGATAAAAATATGGGACTAAAAGACGTAAGTTCGCCAAGGACAGATGCCCAAGACAACAATGCCACTGAAGCAGTGTAGTAGATGCATGGTTTTAAAAAACGCCGAAACTGTGACCCGATACCATTACGCTACGTATAGGTACCGTAACGTTTTCCGAATGTAAAATGATATTTTTTAGTGAAAAAAACTCTTTAGAATCTTATTACTTCTTCCTTACATTTTTTTTTCTATTTATTGTGATTTTTTAAGAAAAAAAAACCGTAAAGGCCGAAACCGTACCATAATGGCGTACCGTAACGGTTTCGGCCGTATCCGTTACGGTGTCCGAAACCCTTTTTTTTAACTATGAGTAAATGTGTGGTAAATAGCTTTCTTCTGGTCAGATTAATGTACATGCCATCTTCTTCATATCGTACACCAATCGTCTCCCTTGTAAAATACACAATGAGGGATAAAAGTGATAGAACAATTCAATGATTTACTAAGTTTACTAACAAAAATAAGGTTAACATGAAATTTGGGAACAAATAGAATAGAAGATAACTAAATGTACTCACAGAGATGTACTGAACACTATCAAAGAACTTTAGAAAAGGGTCCATCAGTCAATGTAACATAAGAATGAATAGTAGAATCGTGAGAAGAAGAAAACACACCTGACTACCTAGTGATTTGATTTGAGGCCCTAGAGTCAATAACCCACAGAGTAGACTAATGATTAGCAACAAGGTTGTTAAATTGTAATCGAATCGTAAAATCGTTTTATGACCAATTAGATTCAAATCGTAAGATTTACTCCGATTTAAAAAAAAATTCTAAATCAATTAGAAAAATAGAATAATCCATGATCCAAAAGATTTCATTCATATCTATTGATAAAAGAAAGTAATGAAGATTTCATTGCATGCACTATACAAAATGCGAATAAACTCCATAAAACGAAACATAACCTCCAATATCATCAAAGATAAATCAACAAAAGTAAACTCATATAATCATGCTGTATGAGATCAAGTTCTCCTAGATGTTCTCCTAGATTCCAACTTCATTCTCTTTCCTCTTTTTCATTTCTTTTCTCTTCTTTCTCTTTTTGTTTTTCATGTTTCACAACAACCTAGAGAAAACTCAAATAGCGGTTTTAGCATGTCTGTAACAAGAGTTTTCCCGTTTCTTCTCTTTTCTTAAAAGACATAAAATACCTTTAAACTATTGACCAAAAAAATATTTTTTAATTGTTTTTAGGTATTGGTCCGTAATAGGGGTTTCGTGCTCAAATTGCATGAATTGTATGATTTGAATCGCATATCGCAACCTAAATCGCAAATCGAATTAAATTTACCCAATTAAGATTTTCACATACCATTTGAATCGTTTTGCCTGATCGTTAGATTTAAATCACAAGGATTTAACAACCATGATTAGTAAGGCAAGCATTACCTGATTTGACGAAGATAGTAGTGGAGGATGCTGGAGTATTGGTCGAATGTTGCTTATTCCTAATAAACTTGGTATACTCTTAACGGGATATCATAATTGACTCTCATGTGTGTTGGCATAATGCTATGTAGTATGACTGTCTGTGGCCTTCAAACCCTGATGATCGTCGGGAGTATAAGCTTGATTAGCCCACATGGGCTTACCATGGAGATCCCAACATGTGTCAACTATATGCCTCATCATACCGCAATGCGTACATGTGGTTACCTCGGTCTCTGCCACAATCTCCTATTTCATAACCCCTAACACGGGACATATGGCCCCACTTCCACTATGACTCATATCTCTTCTACCCGAGGATGATACTAAAGCTGACATAGTGCCTTTATCTATCATGGAAACTACTCCCTATAGATGCTCTCTGCAAGTGAGCATAGACCTCTACAATAGATGGGATATCACTGCCTCCTAGTATCTGAGCCATTTAGGACCAAATCCTAATAACATTCTAGCAACACAAAACTATTCCCTTTGTCTTTTTAGAATCTCCATACCAAGGATGAGTGGTTGGTACACATTAAATTCTTCCCACATTCCCTTTAATGTAGAATAGTACCCTTCCAAGGACTTGTCTCCTTAGTCCTATCTAAACACTAAACAATTCTTGATATAACTGGTAAGCATGGCTAATTTTTTGATCGGATGAGTACATCTCCTTCAACATGTCTCATATTTTGTTAGAAGTGTCCAAAAATATCACATTAGCACTAATAGAGGGCTCATACTGTTCCGTAACCATGTCATAATTTGGACATAGTCACGTACTCATGCCTTGTATTCCATGGAGACTTCGGCTTTTTAATGATGAGAAACATCTCCTTTCCACAGACTCTTAAGAAAATTGACTGATTTGGCCCATTGGAGATAGTTTGCACCATTTAATTTAGTAAATTGAGCAATACCGGAACTATTATGGGCACACTTCCAACCTTAATTTCCCATTATAAAGGAGTATAACGTTCAGAAATATAGAGAATAATTTTGAAAATTGCTGAAATATAAGATAACAGTTACTTACACCAAATAATCCAATCTGACTGTTTTAGAGGCTTTCCAACATTACACATCTATCCTCTTTCAGGTTTCAGCCCATACTTGATCAATAACTATGAAACATTCTCTCAAGTCTCAACTAGGGTTGTATTCGAGCCGAGCTTGGCCAAGTTTGTGCTTGTCTTGACCATGCTCCAGCTTGATTAGAGCTCAAATGTTTAAGCTTGAGCTTGGCTTGAACAAGCTTTACTGAGCTGGAGCTCCGTTCGAGCTTGAACTTTATTCAAGCCGAGCCGAGCTCGGGTTGGCTGAAGCTTAATTCATGGAATTATTTTGTTTAATTTTGGATGATTTTAACAAAATTGTGGATTACTAATTATAACACAAAAAGCTACATAAAATTAATTCATTCATATACAAAAATAAGATTTAGTTGTAGTCCTGCAGTCCAAAGAGTAGAGGAGTTAGGTCAGAGTTTCTCCTTTTAACTTCTTGACTTTTATTGTTATTATTATATCTTAAACTTGTATATTATAAATTAAAAAATTATCACAATCTATGATAAAGAAATTGAAAAATATATTTTGTATTGTGTATAAATATAATATTTTGAGCCGAGCCGAATCAAACAAGGTCTGGCTTGAGCTTGGCTTGTCTAAACATTCGAGCTCAAATAAAAGCTTGACTTGATTCGTTGGAGCCTGAAATGCCAACTTGAACTTGGCCAAATGAGCCGAAGGGCTAGCTTAGCTCGAGTGCAGTTCTACTCATCACACTTTTTTGATGTCCAACACATACGATCAAGATACCTTGAAGAAACACATGCATGATCACCTCTATGATGTCTTTGATGTCACACAACCTAACTTTATGTGTTTTCAGCAACTACACTATTTGAACTTCAAGAGAACACTCATACCCTCTTGTTTCTCTTCATATTAAGAGGGCTATCACGTCACTTTGCCACCACTAACACATGGGGTCAAAATCCCATAATTTTTTTTTTTAATGTCAAACGACTCAAACCCTAGGGGACAATAGGTTATTGACGTGAGAAGAAAAAAAGGAAGAGAAAAAGAGAAGGGAAAAAGAAAAAAAAACTAAACAAATTAAATCTTATTGCTCTGATACCATAGTCAATTTAAATAAGGGTTTAAATTAAGGTTTGAATGAACAATGAAGAAAGAGGAATTAAGAAGGAGAAATCAAGATGAAGAAGGGATTATTTCTCTTAATGAACGCCGCCTCCCTCTAAATCACTTGTTTTTTAAGAATTTAAAAACTTACATCTATGTGGTCTACCCTCTATTAACAACTTTGGGAATCCCATCCCAAACCAAAATGTCAAATCTACCATTAATAAAAATAATGACTAAACTAATACTATCAACAGAGCACACAGGAAGAATTGGGGTTCTGTATTACTCAATCTGTTTCAGCCCTGTGGTGGTAAGCAGTATGGACGTCTTTGTTTTAAGTTATAGGTGGCTAGCCTTTCAATTTATTTAATTGAGTTTGAAAAAATATTAGAGTTGGAGTTTTGAGTGATTCTTGTTACCATTCTCTTAGTTCTATGATGACCTACATATTGTTTTCAGGGATTGGCTACACAGAAGCAAAACAAATATATGGCATTCTACTGAGATCAACTCCAGAAAGCCGGAATATTTTTGGCCGGCTATCAGGTTCTGCTGTAAGAACTGTGAAGATAACCTGCTCTCTCTCTCTCTCTCTCTCTCTCTCTATATATATATATATATATATATATAAGGAAATGCTAGTGTCCTTTGCATTTGAATTTATAAGTTATATTCCGATCTTTCGACAGGGTGAATGGGAGGCCATTGTGCGAGCTTTTGAGAAGGATCAGATTTTCCTTGGTGAGGCTGCTCAGATAATGGTCCAAAATGTTAATTATGAAATGTAAGCCAATCCTTTCACGGAGCTTCCCACTTGGTTCCTTCTAAACAGGATGTTAGAAAAGTGTAATTACTTTCTGTTCACTGATATTATTAATTGGTCATTGCATTTCAAACTTGAAGCCCATATCAGAAAAAGCAGGTGCAGAAGATTCAGCAACAACTTGCAGAACTAGAGCGCAAGGAGGCTGATATTAAACGAAATGCAGCTCTTTCAGCATCTAAATATGCAGAAGCTTGTCAAGAGCTTGGATTGCAGGTTGTGATCTTGGGCTTAGCATATGAATGCCATTCAATTTGAGTTTGTATTTTCTGTCTACTAATTGTCATTGAGTTTGCTCGGTATTAGTTTCCTGTTATGAACAACACACTAAAACTGTAATTATTTCACTCTGCAGGGCAAAAATGTGAGAAATGAACTTTTGGAGACTGCAAAATCTCTTCCAATTGCATTCAGCAGGATTCTGGAAATCATAAATGGTGATTCCGTGTCACAGGCAATGGAGTATTATTCGAATTTTGTCAGAGATGCTCATACAGAAAAAGAGGTATGGCCCAATAATGCCTGCATTTGTGAATGCTGAGTCTGTATGCATGGATACTTTGTGATCATAGCAACATTCATACTGCTGGCGCATTGCTTACTTCGTCAAGGTCAATATGCCGGTGGAGGTTAAGGCTATTATTATCGCATGTTCATAAATAATTCATGTTTGTCAATGTGCCTGCAGAAAAAAAGTACAAGGATTGTGCTACCAAATTTGGCAGACCTTCGTGAAAACCCTCCTTCTCTGAGTATTTCTGTGGGCCCTGAGGTCCTTGATTCTGTAAAAGATCCATCAAGCTTTAATGTATCCTCTCATGTGATAGGGGAGATGGAACCTGAAGTGGATGTTACAACCGATAATATTGATTGGGATATTTCTGTGGAGAGCTCTCAGATTGATTGGGATATAGGTATTGTCGAAGAAACGGATGATACTGCCAATGGATTGGGTCCTTATGAAATCGTACATGCCAGTGAGGTCTTACAATATTCTTTAGAAAATAGTAGCATTGGAGATGAACCAAATCCATCGAACAAAGCAGAAGATGGGCTTGTCCCAGAGACTTCTTTGCCGGAGATATCTTGGAATATTAGTGTTGAAAATTCTCAAGTTGGTGTGGTTGAAGATGCGATTTTGCCAGATGGGGGCCTGGAAATTCAAACATCTATTCCAAATACGTCAACACAAACACGAGAAACGAAGGAAGGCAGAAGCCAGCTTCTGGAGACAGAGTATAGAAATAAGATTCTTGATGATTTGTTTGAGGTATTTGCTTAATATTCGGTCATTCCTATTAAATCTAGTCTGTTTCTGTTGTTTTTCTTTCTCTTTGCTTATTTATGACCTGACATTTTTAGTATACTTTTCTGACTGAATACATTAAAAGACTAACATGACTTGATTAACAATACATGTTTAATTTGATATTGTACACTCTATGTAACTATGTATGGCAAATGGCCATAAAAACAAGTTCTTGGACCATTTTCACCACCAAGTCGGAGTTCAGGAATTATTTGGCTATGAAAAAATTAGAAGAAATTTTTTTTTAAAAAAAAAGGGAAAAAATTGGAAAATGTCAAGAACGATATAAAAAATGAAAAACAAGATTACTAATTAAAAATTTTAAACAAATATATTCCATTTATTGGAAATTTATTCACTAATTTTCAAAAGGCTGTGAATAATTTGCGTATTATTTGTGAAATTCATGACTTTTTGAAAAGTAATATTTTTTTCAATAAATCACGAATACTTTGTGAATTAATCGTCTAACAAAAAACTTGTGTAGTATCCAGGAGTTCTTGAAAAAATCAGAGAATTTTGTTACTATGTATGATAATGTGTGAAACATTATGACGAGTCAACTATATATTGTTGTTGAAAATTATATATGATGTGTGATCTATTATATTTCTTTGTGCTTGTAGAAAAGACCTGTGACTTGGTATTTGACTTTCTGCTTCAGGTCAAAGCATTTTTAAATCAACGGTTGACGGAGTTGAGGAATGAAGAAACTTCGTCTTTACAAAATCAAGTCCAGGCAGTTGCTCCTTTCGTGCTGCAGCAATACACTTCTGATGCCATTCAGCAAATGCTTTCTGATATTTTTGGGGCCATTTCCATGCTGACAAACAGAAAAACACGGGACTTGATCATGATTCTGAATTCCAAAAGGTGCTACTCCATGTTTCCTGGACTTATTTGGACTGGTTCCATACCCAGCTTGTCTTCCAAAACAATCAGAAGTTCTTCTCTACTAATTCCCTTCGAACATTCTTGTAATTCATTTGCAAAAGCAGTGAGAGCCGAATGCATGAGCTTATCTAAGTGGAAGTTTTTCTTCTGATTTTTTTTCTATATATAGAAAGAATGAAGCTGGAATACAACCTTCTTCTGAATATAAAATTTATTGTTTGGATCGCCTACTATAGTAAGACTTGAAAGAAATTAACGAGATGCTAAGATTAGACTATCTATTTGCATGACCTCATTTCTATGGCACTTCCTCTAATGATACATAAATGTGTGACTTCTCAACAATTGTCACGAGTTCCTTTTTTTTCTTTCTAAAGGAAATTAATTTTTCTTCTTTCTTATTGCTATTACTATTTCAAAAATTTCTCATCCCCCTGGTGGTAGGAGTTATTTGCTTTGTCTGCCCCCACCCCTCTTTCTTTCACTCCATTACTGTTAACCTCTTATGAGCTGTGATACTAAAGTGGAAACATGAATTTCAGATTTCTAGACAGACTTGTGAGTACATTGGAGGAAAAGAAGCATCATGAAGTGAAGTTGAAAGAGAGCTTGAAGGTTTTGTCTGCAAGACGCATGGAGCTGCACAATGTGTTATCCTCGTCCTGGCCGAAGCAAGTAAGATTTATATGCCTTTTTGTTAGGCTACTTCAAGGGATTATCTTGCATCGAGATGAAAATGTCCCTATTAACATAACACAAACAAGAACACTTGCTTTAGTGTTGGAATGGAAACTTAATACCCAAGCATGTCTTTGTGTGTGTTTGTTTGTGGTGTACCTACTACCTAAGCTTCTTATGTGTGATACATTTCAAAAATCTGGAATACAAAAGAGTAAAGGTGACAACCATATATCTAACAGTCATAACTCATAAGATGAGAACAATGACTACTCGAGATATTGGGACTCTATTAGGAGAAATACGGAGAAAAAAAGTGGGGATTATTTACAGAATAGTGCAAATGTGTAATACACTTCTTAAGATTTCAAAAATCATAAAAAGCTAAATATGGTGCAAATGCACAAACACAACTGAACATTAGTATTATGTCAATGTTATTTTTTTTATCGATAGTATGATGTCAATGTTATTGGAATTATCAAATGGTTGGATAGGAGTCTTAGTAGATAACTGACAACAGAAGAAAACCTCTCATATTGTTTACCTT
Source organism: Tetracentron sinense (assembly GCA_015143295.1). Taxonomy (NCBI): domain Eukaryota; kingdom Viridiplantae; phylum Streptophyta; class Magnoliopsida; order Trochodendrales; family Trochodendraceae; genus Tetracentron; species Tetracentron sinense. Next base: position 41,679,063 of record CM026563.1, read on the forward strand.
TCTATATATATATATATATATGTAATACCCAATATTATGCTTCAAGTACTATGTACATGGAGAGTTAGCTTTGAACTGCTTTATTACTTCTTATTTCTGAACTGATATCATACACAAATCAAATACCACATTTGAGATGTATCAATATAATCTAAATATGTATACACTATATATAACATTGTTTAAGAGCATGCTTTTTCTGGAGTCCGGATGGTCTGCCTAGCCAAGGAATTTGGACAGGCTGTGCTTCTTACCGGCGGCAGCAGAGTTGGTGGCAGTAGGGCCCATTTTGTTCACCTCCTCATTTTGTTCACCCCCTCACTTTCTAATGTGTTAAGAATCACCACATCGACCTTCCGTCATGTGGCAAAGAGATTCCTCTTTCCCCAGAATCTTTTATATATGGAAAATTTTAGAACTTTAATGACTACTGCTCAAAGGGGGGAGTCCAATACATGGTAGGTTATGGGGCTGACATGGAAAGAGGTTGGGGGGGGGTGTCCAGTAAATCATTCTGTGGGGCCTTCTAGAAAACCTTGTTCCTTTTTTTTATTGGTGAAAATGTTCCTTATTTTGAGTTTTTAAACTGCGATAAAATATTTATTTATTTATTCAAAGATATTTCAGTAACCTAATATAATTTGTAACACAACGCCAAACCTTTTAGACATTGACTCGAAATTCTCTCAAGTTGTAACCAAACTCCAAGGAGTCCGGTTATGTCCCACAGGTCAACATGCATCCCTTTTAATACCTCATAACTGTGGTTAAGATTCACTAACCCTTAGGGTTCAACCATCTAACCCCGGTTTTTAGAAAGAAAAAAAAATTAACTCTAAAGGTTAAAGCTGTTAATCAGAATTAAAAGAGCAATTAAAGAGGCTTCTGTGTTGTAACTCCTCGAGTCCGATTACAACTTAAGAGAATCAGGAGTCTTGAGACATTTAAGCAAATGTTCTCTCTCTCTCTCTCTCTCTCTCTAACAGTTGGCATTTTCGGATGCTGTTGCCCCAACTTTCAACTTTAGAGTGCAGCTGTTTAAAAGAATGGGTTTTCAGTTGATCTTCCTTTAATACAAAAAATATTTCAGATGCACTGAATTATTGATCTTGAAAACTATCCAGCTTGATGAAAAAAGAGAAGCTAACTAATAACTTTCTGGATTTGATATAATTTTATTTCAATCCAGAGTTGTGAGAATCTTTGTTTGCATTGTAGGAAGCAGCACTGGCAAAAACCAGGGAACTGAAGAAGCTGTGCGAGAGTACACTTTCATCCATGTTTGATGGAAGGCCTGTCAATATTATCGGAGAGATTAACACCTTGTTAAGTAGTAGCATTAGTGCATAAATTTGAAAGTGAGCATCCAAAATTAATTTAGAAATTTGGAAGTAGTTTTGTGTCTCTAGTTACATCTATTCAAAGCAATATATATGACTGATAAATCTAAATTCTGATCTTTTTGTTTATTACGTATTTTTTTGTTCAATAGTTCTTCAGGTGCCGGATAAAATAAATTTGAGTCTCAGGGAGCCAACATTTGATGCTTCGAACTCCTTATAGCCCCAGTTATAAGAGTTTTAAAGAAGCCCTAGCAGACATAACCTACTCATTCAAGAGAAAGCGTTAACAATGAACTGTCGTTACAATAGCAATAAAGTCCTGTGTCCTGTTTACCATGTTTATTTTCATCATTAAAGAACTTGCCTACAAAACTACAAGGATTGACCAGAGACGGAAAGATGCGGATATACCGTATATAGACTGCCATAGCAATAGGTTGAGCTCTCCCAGCAAATCCTTCGCAATTTGGTTCTTAGATCATTGACCTCTGCAAAATCTACCGCAATCCAAACTCTCTTAAGAATAGAGGAGGCCGATTTGCTCAAACACCAAATTGTACATATGAACAGATGCACACACACCCACACAAATATATACATAGAGAGAGAGAGAAAGGCTAGCATTCTAATGATCCATGCTGAGCATGAAGCTTGTAATGAGTAGTCTTTAATAATGTGAGATGTGGTAATTTGTTTCAGAATTTGATCGTTGGATGTCAAGATGGGTTGCTCGAGAGATGTTGTAAAGAATTTGTTCGTTCGGACATTTATAAGCTGTTTGATTGAAGAAGAGAAGATCAGACATTTCTATATCCTAAGTAGGGTCTAGTGAACCCTAAGGGGTTAATACTACAAACTAGGTCTAATCAGACGGTCTAAACATGTCTGATCAGACTGGCCAGCTTAACATCCACGGTCGTATTCAAAAAAATATGCAACATGTCATCTTTTTAGAGGGACCACTCACTATAAGCTTCAATGAACATGGCTCATTAGTAACTCTCCCTATATGTATAGAGAGAGAGAGAGAGAGAGAGGGAGGGAGAGAGGTCAGCATTGTAGAAAAAATGAACCCTAGAAGTGAGAGGACAGTTTTACTGTTTTACATGACAAAATCTACAGATTAGAAGAAGACCGGGATAAGTTGGAAGAAATAGAAAGAGAAAAGATTCATTTTTCTATTTGTAGAAGGTGCCCATACATGAAATCAAGAGCTATACACATGGTCTTCTGATAATAAAAAAATGCCAACAAAGCGAACCTTGCTGCGTGAGCTCTAAAACTGAAACTACAACAGATGATTACATTTATCCATATTACAAAATAAGCCAGCTGATCAAGAAGCCCTTGGAGATACATAATCGTGCCACCACCCATTGCAATGTCAGACGGAGGCGTAGCTAGTAGTGGGGGAGCTTAAGAAGCGGGTCTGGGTTGACTGGAAAGACCACTCTGAGCCCTCAACTTCAGCACCATGTACTGGACTGCTTTTGGCTATGCTAGTCCTTTGAACCAGACAAACCAGAGACTCCACAATTTCAGACATTGATGGTCGGAATCCCGGTTCAGGCTGTTGGCATTCCAGTCAAACACATAAGTTACAGATTCATCAATTTATCACACATATTTATCTGAGAATGTGTGCTTGAAAGTAATCATGAACGTTCGACGATACCTGTATACAGAGAGAGACAATATCAGCAAACCGGGAGAGAGCCTTGGTGGAGAGCATTCTTTTATTTGCAGGATCAACCATCTCTTCCAAAGATGCATTGTCGTGTAGACGAGACAAAGCCCATTTCACCAGAGATCGCTCCTCCCGTGGTCTCAAACTATATTATAACACAGACAGGAGAAGATCCACGATCACCAAATATGATAGACCAAATGTGGTAAGAAATGTATGTGCTCTGTGAAAAGGATCAAGATGCACCATACCCACCTGTCGAATGGTTTTCTTCCTGTTAATAGCTCCAAAAGCAACACTCCAAAGGCATAGACATCACTCTTAGTGTAATCAATTCCAGGTTGACCGTGTTCAGGAGCAATATAACCAGTACAGCTAATAGCCAATTCAGAAGCCTGTTTTGAATTGTTGATCAATGACAAGGGTTCACTCTCTTACATGTAATGAAATTTATTAGGGATCTGACTGCCATTTTGATGAAGAACTTACCTTAAGCTTAACACTGTTGCTAGAGAGGGACCTCAGAATAGCTAGCCCGCAGTCACAGAGACGAGGCATAAGCTCATCATCGAGTAAGATATTGGCAGCCCTTAAGTTGCTATGAGCCACAGGAGGCGAGCATTTTGAGTGCAAATATCTGAACATATCAACTAAAGATGGGAAAATAATAAACAGAAAAACAGAAAATAATAACGGAAAAACTACTTCCTACGCTTTACAGGAAAGCAGCTGTTATGCAAAACAGTATGGAATACTTACTCCAAAGCTCGAGCTATACCAAGGGCAATCCTGACACGGAGGCTCCAGGGCAGAGGCTTGTAGGCATTGCAATGCAGAGCATCATCGAGTGATAAGGTTCTGACAAACTCATAGACAAGAAGATGTTGTCCGTTCTCTATACAATACCCAAGAAGAATTACGATGTTCGGGTGCCTTAAATGGGCCACGTTCCAAATCACATCCAGGAATTGTTCCTCTTCCTGGAGAGACAGTGCCGCAGTGTTGATGTTTTTCACAGCTAAAATCTGAGAAAAATCCAACAATCCAGAGATTTTTCATAAGTTGGTTGAACTTTGAACATTAAAATAACTAGCAACAATATTACCCATACTAAGTTCAGGCTTATACTTGGCCATCGGGAAACTCCGCTTTGTAAACAGAACCAAGAGATCCCTCTCCAAGAAGGTTGTCTTCACTAAAGCTGTTTGTAGCAGACTGAAGCTCTGCCACAGTGTACCGTTTTGCAGTTGCTGGGGTTCTGTATTTTCTTGAGAAACTTCTTCTAGACAATTTTTCAGTTCTGTAATGACGAACAGAGGGTATATGACTTGGAACAATCATAGGAGGAGACCCAACAGCAAAGATCTGTGGTGGGTTCTCTGTTGCTGTGGCGAAAGAACAGTCTATCACAAAAACATCAAAATAAGGCAAGTAAGAAGACATGTATAAAGTAAAACAAATACATTGGTGAAGATCTCAAATGGTAGAAACAATGGGGCATGAGAGGTCAATGAAAAGTGAAAACATTTACGTTTACCAACTCATACTGAGCAGTATGAAGAGATAAACTAGCACTGCAACACTAAGTAGAAAAATAAAAGATTTAAAGTTGCTACATTGAAGTCAGTGGTTCAACCCCATGTACCGCACAAGAAAAATAAGCAAAGACAAGACGAAACCCACCACCCTTATACAGGATGTAAAGAAATGTTAATCAAAAAATGAAAAAATGAATTATCAAGTCTCTATAAACCCTCACTTGATGCAAGATGGGCCAACCAAGAACAGAGGAATATTATTTACTAATGATGTGGATAATAGTTTGTTTTAAGCTTTTTAATAACATTGAGGTGTAACTGTTAAGGTAGTTGCTTATATGAGAAGAGAAGGATATACCAAATATTAGAACCCTCATCTGTGTTGGAACACTATAAGACTATAACCACAAAGCAGTTGATCCTCTTAACATAAGATTTAGTGGAATACGGGTACATGGTAGAAGACAGAAAGAAAAAAGAAAAAAAAGTTAAAGAGATCTACGGGTGAATATCGAAAGCTTATCATGTGAAATCCCCTTTTTTGGAAGGAGTGAGCATTATTGGTAGGGAGGAAGCAATAAATTGGGGTATCTGAAAACATATATTGGGGCCGCCCTGAAGCGTTCATGAAAAATAATAATAATAATAATATAAAAATCATTCATTTTCTACAAAAAAAATATCAATCTGAAATGTCCAAAATTTCCCTCCCATCCCATTTGGTAAAGTATTATGTCTTTGAAGAATCTGATCAACCGTAAGAATCATAAGGGAACCGGTGTAATCTTACACATGAGAAGGTAAAGACTGGATAAGTTAAAAGACTGGTGATAGGTTTACACCTCTGATTGTACTGATTGGAAGAGAATGCATTGAGCTATCGCAGCCCTCGTAGCTTTTGATCTTGAGGGCACGGGATCGAATAATGCGGATCGCAATCACGAGTGCTGCACATGTCGCCAGTAGAGTTCCTCCACCAACCATACAAGCTATTCCTCCAGGACCAATCCTTTTCTGTTTTTGTTGATCTACTCCTCGAGAAGGATAGCTCTCGATGGCACTCGACTGAGTTGTTGGTGGGCTACTGATATTCTGCTGAGTGGGCAGAACGTCGAAAGGGAAATTCCAGGGAGGAGAGTTTCCACCTATCTGAAACATATTTTCCCCCATCCTGGGAATAAACTAAGAGGTGAGTAATCAACGTTTTTGATATGGTAGTAAGTGTGGATACAACTAAGAAAAAAACACTTAAAATTGTGCAATGCCTACCATAGATTTGGAATGAATTGGAATTGCTTTGGAATGACACCACTAAAGTTGTTATTTTGGATATCACTGACAATCAATACAGACGAATCGGTTTGAGATAAGCTGAACATGTCGAAATGAAGTTATGAAATGCTGCAAAAGCCATTATGGTTGAAACCTACAGATCAGATAGTGGGAGATTAGCCAGGAATATAACTGATCCAGTGAATTTGTTATTCTGTAAGAACCTGCAGACAACCCAATAGCTTATGAGCACAAACATAAATAAATAAATACGACACACCATTCACCAAAGTAATGTAGGGGGTTGGTATAAAGCTTACAGCGCATTAAGATTTGTAAGAGAACCAAATGAGCTAGGGAGATCTCCACTAAAGTTATTGTATGATAAGTCCCTGAAAAGGCAGACAGCATTCTTTAAGATAAAATGAAGATATACTATTTGACTATTAAGTCAAGTTAGTCTAAAGCATTGTATCACATATATGCCAACACAGAGAAATTAAAGGTCCCTAAAAAGACTAAGTTTTACATTTCAAGAAGGCCATGATATTGTAATGGTCCATGATAACAAGACTTGCTTACACGTGTTTTGATTCCAGAATTTTTATTTTTTAATTTTTAGTTTTTTTATCTTAGTGTAATCGGTCGACCTGGTTTTCAAACATCCAACCTCATTTTTTAATGATAAGGTATACCATTAAGGAAGCCCAGGTCCCAGATAATACAATGATAGTTTGACAAATTAAATTAAATAATAAGTTCAAAACTGGTTTTGGTTAAGGATCAAAGCCAGCCTAACACATAAATAAATCAATCAGAATACATAGCCTAACCCATAAATAAATTAATCAGAATACTTTAGTTTGCTACAAATTAATCTACAAACCATTGTAGATTATAGGTACATGGATTGTTTGAAAACATAAAAATCCAATATATTCAAATACGGTTTTGCTCAAAGTTCACAGCCAGTGCACACTATTATTAACGCTTCAAATACCCATCTAAATATTAGAGAATATAGTAAGAGTATTTAAATAAGGTGAATGAGATACACAATATCATTCGAGTGTATCTTATCACAATATTAGATCAACATCAATTAAGGAGAGAATACATTTGATTAGAATGGGTTGATTTACTTTCCATAAAGTCTTATCTTGTTATCTCCATATAAGCCCTATTTAGGGTCTTTGTAATTAATCCAAGTTATTCTCAATAAATCTCTATTCTATCACTACATGCCTTTGTTTCTCTCAAATTCATCTAAAAATCAAAGTGATGGGGTTGAAAAATCATACATTTTCTTTAGATTCTGCAGCCCAGTAAATACATTGCCGATGGGCCCAGATAATAAATTGTGGCTGAGATTCCTGCACTCACAAAAAATGATGACTTGATATTCATAATTCAGAACTTTGATTTCAAAATACAGTCACATGACAAGCAACTCACAGATGATGCAGATATTTCATGGAAGTTAAGGAGTACGGAATATACTGGCTGAAGTTGTTGCATGCCAAATTTCTGCATTCACAACAGCAGAAGAATAAATTTGACAAAAATAGATATAAAATAGAGATTAGAATTCTATAAGCAACACAACCATAAAAAAGAGGAATCTTACACATGTGTCGCATTGGGGGGTAAGTATGAAGGAATTTCACCCTGAATGTTGTTGGAGCTTACATCCCTAATTCAAAGTACCCCATAGAAGAAAAACGTATAAAATGCCCACAAATTTACTCAAATCATTTTCATTTTTTTTTGGGGTGAAATACTCGAACTAATTTCAACACTTGCTTGGAAAATTACTTACAGTTGCTTCAAATTAAGGAGATTGATAAGCTGACTCCCGAGAATTCCACCAAGTTCTAAGCCGTGAAGCTTTCTGCTTGAACATAGTAGAGAGCAGCTTAATTTTAACCAACTGGCAACATCAGCTTAAAAGGCTAGACAGTTAAACCAGCAAATTTAATGGAGTTGTTTGTATTACATGAATATGATAGAAGATCCAGAACATGAGATTCCAGTCCATGATTCCTCACAGGGATCTCCCCCATTCAACTTCCACCCCTTCAACTGTGGTGGGTGGTTCAGGGTTTTGTACAAATCTTGAAGAGCTGTGACTGCAGAAGGTAAGAGAAAGAATTGGGTTGTGAAAATTCGTTTAAAATGTCATAAGCATATGGCATACATCAAGTATTCAATTCTATAGATTATAGTCCTCCTCTGCTACTGTCTCTGCTAAACCTGGAGGTTTAGGATAAACCCCGAAAGAAATTGAAGGGGCTTATTTGGAGGTATTCCTTGAAGGGAAATTGTGTCCATTGGTAAACCTAGGAACCAGACCCTAATCCCGATGTGGGAATTTCTTTCTCTCTGCTAAATCTCTGGAGGTTTTGGATAAACCCAGAGGGAAATTGCTGATCCAGAAGGGTTTAATTTGGATTTTAGACCTATTTTACTTTGTGTGTTTTTTTGGTTGAAAGGTTCACACAAGCTCACATCGGCCACCACACGCACACTCGGTCCACGTAAGGCTAAACTCAACCCATCAAACCAAAATGGACTATTTTACAGTGTTTGCAGAACCGGACCCAGCCTCGAACCGACAGAGTCTATTTCGACCGGTTCAACTGGTCCAGTTAGACCGTATACTTATTTGTAAAGAATCATTTTTTCCCAATTGTCCTCTTTTTTCTTACTGGTTCTTAACCCCGGTTTTCCTGTTGAACCAATTCGACCGGTTCAGAGGGGTTTGGAACAGGCGACCTGTTCCCATTTTTACCCGTTGAACCGGCGGATCCGGTTTTGATAACACTTCAATTTTACTTGAAATTGTCAAAATAAAAGGGGTCCTTTATCAAGTAGCAGGATCAGACGCTATATTGAATTACTTTCGTTTTGATCGACACATGCAAACGGTTTGATAGCCATGTTGGGACCCACCATTGACCATCTCCATTCACCCGGCAAAGGATATGGGCCCCAGCATCCTCAACTAAAATAGGATTGTGATCATCTGTTTTAGCGTAACATGGGATCATTCTTAAAGTTCATGCATGCGGTGGCTCAAAAATATCGGCCGACACGGTAGAATCGTATCGGTAGGTCAACGTTACGAAATCAAGAGCAAGACAGATAATTTTCCCTCCAAAACACATCCCAATTCATGAAGCAAAATTACTAAAGAAGAAAAAGAAAAGTAGAAAGGTATCAAAACAGCAATCTAAAATGAACCCCAAGATAAGAGCTTAAATCAATTTCAGAGATTTTCAGCGTGAAAAAGATCCAATTAACAACCAGAAATTTTAAAAGCAGAAGTGATCGAAGTACCGTCAAGCGGATCAGTCAATGCAGATGCCGGCGAAACCATAAGTGTCGAAAAGAGAAATGCAGTGATAGGAAACCACAGATAGAGCTTAGCCATTTCTGCAAGAAGCAGTCATGAATTGCAGAGTTTTTTTATCTGAAAACAGACACAGTAATCGTTTTAAGACGAGCTAAATCTGAGAAAATACAGATCTCAGAAGAAATAAAAGATCTGACAATGGAAGAAAAGGCAACATCAAGCTCAAATGACGATATCAAACGAAGAAGTTCCTGAAATCAGGCTTTAGTAACCAGTTAAAATGAAAGAAAACAGAGATGGAGAAATCTTTCAATGGTGGAAATGAAGAAATTTTAGATGTGGAGATCAAAACTCAAAGATTACAGTGATTTGACCATCAAACTCAAAAGAAAACTGACATGTCAAAGAATCGATCGAGAATTCAAAACATATGCCAGCAACGAAAAGCCATCAAGATATAATCAAATAAATATCAAAAGAAACTGGAAATCTCTTGTACAAAACCCTAGCCAATCTTCAGAAACAGGAAACTCAATGATTCAAGAACAATAACGGAACATTCAAGAAATTAGGTTGAACAGATTCTAGGGTTTCGGATCGACCTTTAAAGAAGCTTTTCTCAGTTACAGAGAGAGAGAGAGAGAGAGAGTAATAGCTTTCGAATGAATGAGAAAGAGAGGTCTGTGAATCTCAGCTGGTTTTTATAGACTGAGATTACTGTCAGGGATCTATCCAAATAAGCATCCACGTCAGCTAAAATCTGTTAGTCGTTTAGAAGAGATCGAATCACAGCCAATCACGATTGAACTCAGAGAGAATTCAATCGCACCCACAGGTCAACACGTATCATTTCTAACCCCTATTAACCATGGTTAACATTCTCACACCCATAGGATTCAGTAATCTACCCTTGATTTAAAATATATATATATATATATATATTTAAAAATTAACTTTAGGGTTAAGAAATTTTAACCCTAGGGTTAATTTAAAAACAAAACGAATTTCTTAGAGGTTAGATTGTTGAACCATAAGGTTTTGGGAATGCTAACCATGGTTAACATTTTAAAAAAGGACACGTGTTGACTTGTTGGTGTGATTGAACTCAACTCCCCTGAGTTCAATTGTGATTGGATCTCTCGTTGGAAACACGTGTGATGGTTGTTGATTGGAGATCGGATCACAGCCAATCGCGATAGAACTCGGGGAGAGTTCAACTTCACCCAGAGATCAACACGTGTACCTTTTAAACCCTGTTCACTAACCCTTAATTAGGGATCAATAATCTAACCTTGATTTTTAAATTTTTTTTATAAAAAGAAATTAATTTTAGGGTTAAAAATTCGTAACTCTAAGGTTATTTTTTTTTATAATTATTTTCTAATAATCAAGGTTAGATTATTGAACCCTAAGGGTTAGTTAATCTTAACCGGGGTTAAAAGGATCACGTGTTGACTTGTAGGAATGATTGAACTTGGGGAAAGTTCAACCGCGATTGAGTGTGATCAGATCTCAACGATTGACATGAGTGGGAATAAATATGGACTCGAATCTGATTCAACCCGGAGATTGTCCTCCAGTTTCCATGTGGAATTGAGAAAAGTATAGCTCGCTTCTACACGCTTTTCTCAGTACCAAGTCTAAAATCGCCGAGTGTTTTCTTTTAAGAATCCAAGGAAAGTGATTTTACTTACATGCTCACGGGGCTGTGGGCCGTCCGATGGAATATCCGAAGGCTCCAAGTGGGGCTATCGTTTAATGCATATCAAACATAGGTCAGCCCAAACTTCTCCGGTTGGTGTTGGCGAGAGAGGCCAGCACCCACTCCCGAGGCACCACATCAGCATTTGCACGCTAATCAATGTCTTGGTTGGGTTGTAAAATCTGATGTGGCACCTTAGGAGTGGGTGCTGCCCGTCTCCTTGCCATCACTAACCAGAGAAGATCCTCAAGTCTAAAAAAAAAGGAAAAGAAAAAGAAAAATTATCAGGCCGCAAATGATGAGATGGAATCATAGCCAAGTGTAATTGAACTCAAGGAAAGTTCAATCGCGCCCACAGGTCAATTTATGTCCTTTTTAAATCCTACTAAGCATGGTTAAATTCACTAACCCTTCCCTATGTTTGGTTGTCAAGAAAATAAGTGAAAACATGGAAAAGAAAAGAAAATTAGATGAAACACAACTAAGAATTATATTAAAAATCTAAAATTTTCTTTTCTTTTCCATGTTTTCACCTATTTTCTCAGCAACCAAACATACCAAAGTTTAACAATCTAACATTGGTTTTTAGAAATTCCTTTTAAGACAATTTTAACCTTAGAGTAAAATTTTCTTAACCCTAAGATTCATTTTTTTTAAATAATTATTTCTAAGAACCAAGGTAGGTTGTTGAACCCTGAGAGTTAAAGAATCTTAACCACAGTTAACATCATGACTTCTTTGCCTAGGATACTAAAGTGAATTTTTTACCTAATATAAATAGCTATATCCAATAAAAACAAGTTGCTCGTGAACTACTCGAAATCGGCTCGAGTTCGGCTAGTAAAGCTCGAGCCCGGATCGAGCTCGGTTATTCAATAAACGAGTCAAGCTTGAACATGATTACCGAGCTCATTTAATAAACAAACAAGCTTGAAAACACTACTACTCGGCTCGGCTCGATATCACCCCTACTCTAGCCCCTCCTCCCCTAAACTTCCAAATATATATATATATATATATATATATATATATATATATATATATCTACTATTATAAAATACAGTTAAAACGATGCCTTTGAATGCCACGTTTGCACCTATATTGATGCCACATAGGACAACTTTTCTATGGTGAAGCCACATAGGACCTCCCTCAATAACTTCCTCACGTTAAATTCTCTCATGGTAACTTTGTCCCACACAATCACTTTCCTCCCTCAATAACTTCCCTCACACGTTACATTTTTTCTCTCTCTTAAAACCGTATTGACATTTACGAAAGAAAATGATGAAGCCGTTAGGAAGAGGAATGGAATGAGGCCTGTTACCAGCAGTTACGCAGGTCCGCTTACTAACATTTGAGTATAGCCGTTACATTCTATTAAAGGAATCATGCAACGGAAATTTGTTAAATTCCGTTTTTCTGCCTATACTCTTGAAACCCATGCTTATTAATACTCAGGAATGTCATGATCATTGGAGACTCTCCAATAGTGGTAGTCATCTTTCTGCATTTGGTCCTAACGGTATTTGACATGGGTTCTCTGGATCCAAGCAAAGGTACTGTTTTCATCGGATTTCGAATTGAAAGCTTCTCTCACTCTAATACATTGGTTTTACAGATTTAGGCAAAAGAGCTCCATTTTTTTTTTTTTTTTTTTAAATGTAGGTATATCATATATGTTCTTGATTTTGTATGTGGACGAGTTGCTTACTCAGCAGGTAAAAATGGGGAGCTGAATGCGCATAGCTGTGAATTGGATCATTGTCCAATGTCCACAGTGAGGCCATCAAAGGTGATTTCTCACAACAGATCTATGGCGACAAAGATGCCGTTAGACAAACATGGAGGTCTGGGTAGTGGTTTATGTATCATGGGTCATGTGCTCTATCAGTGCATTCTTGGCTTGCCTTGCTAATTTTTTCTTTAAAATTAGTCACAAGGATAATGAAAATGTAAGCAGATGTCCAGGGAGATTGTGTAGATTGGTGTTAGTGCTAATAAGATTATAATGTGTTTCCTAACAAAAAGCAAGATTGAGTGTTCTATGTGGCTTGGATCTACACCTCAATTTATTAGGATCTGACCTGTCTCACGTCCTTAGAAATATGATATAGAACCGCAAATGAATCATGTTAAAAAATAGTGGGTTAAATACTAACCTTGCCAAAACATGTTACCCACCCGGCTTTTCGTATGTTACTAGTTGGAATGTAATTGGGGTTCCAAAAGTCCGTGCATGCATCCCGATGTTCAAAAAACGGCAATCTCCGATCGGTCGGAGAGTAAGTTCCGATCGATCAGAACTTTCTGAATGTTTGCGATCGATTGCCTTGGACAGTCCGACCGATCGAAACTGTCATGAATTTTTTCTTTAATACTTATGTTATTTCCCGATCGGTCATTTTGTGTAGTGCGAGTATTGTACCACAAGTGAAATCCTAAGGGTGCAACTTTAGCAAGTTTTAACTCACCTATTTGTTTCTTACTTTTGTCAAACATATCATTTCCATCCAAAATTGAAAGTAATATTGTAATTACATATGTTCGAGATAATAAAAGTTACCCTACAATAATATTTTTTCCTTATATGAAATTTATTTGAGATGTATCCACACGGCATATATCAAAGTTCTTCCTGGAATTTGGTCATTTAAGTTCTCTTTTATTATTTTAGAAAATAAATCATTGAGATCTAAAATCAATTATGATTTTTATTTGAGTTTTTCAAAAGAAACCCTCCATGAATTGATAAAATTTTTCCTTAGTGTCATGGCAGAACACCAAAACCCAATGTGCCACCTCAGGGTGAAATGACTAACTTTGATGAGTTAACCATGAGCAATACAAAGTACAAAAAAAAAAAAAATTATCTTTTTTTTTAATGAAAACAAATAATATTTTTACAAGTATTATATTAAATTCTAACATTAAGTTTAATCTACTTTCTAATCTTCTAACATCCCGTGCATCGCACGGGGTTTTTGCTAGTATATATACATATATACTAATACTATATGTCGGTTGGTTCCACGTGGCATATCTTATTGGCCTCTATTTTCTATTATGGTTCATGCAATATATCTTCTAATTGATCCAATAAGAAAACTCCACATCATCCTTTTAATTATTGTTTTTCCTTTCTAATTAAGTGATGAGTTAATTGCACCTTCACCCACTCATATTCTATTTTTTTTTAATTATAATTAATTAAATTGGAATAATAAATATTTATTTTTTTCTTCTAATTCAACTATTTAATTGTAACTAATTAAGTTGTAACATTTAAATTATTAAAAATATGAAGTCTAAGGGTCTCTTCTTCCTTCCCTCCACATTCTCATTCTTTAATTGCACTTTATTAAATTGTAACATCCATTACCCTCAAATTTTCTGACTCTTGATCTACCTTCTCCCTAATCACCTATAAATAATAAATAAATCCACAAAACACTTCTCATTTTCAAACATGTAAGGATTTGGCATGTTGTACATCTTAGTTAGTATGGTTCAGCAGGGAGGTTTTTCCTAAACATTGGATCATCTAGAGTGAAAATCTTAAGAAGTTTGTTTTCATGACAGCTATTAGGAAATTCTTAATAAGTCTGAGTGAATTATGGCTTAAGTGCATTTTCGGGTACTATATTTTGGGTAATTCAATGCTATTGGAAGCTGTCAGGTTCTTGTTCTAACATTATTTACTTTATACTTATGAGTCTCTACATGGAGCTTTGGCAGAGTATAAGTACATTTTAAGCACTATTTTGAGTCTTCTATTTTACTCTTGCAGTAGCTATTTGAAATAGCATAGATTATTCTCACTAAAATTAATGAGATTCACGCTATCATTGATATGAGGAGTAAAAAATGAAATTCAAATTATTTTTAATATTCATTGATGTTAAAGTGTCAAGTGATTTCATCTAAAGTTCTTCATCTCTCAATTAATTGTAAAAAAAAATTAACAATAATAAACGAAGGAAAGAGATCTTTCCTAAAATAATAGTCTACCCTAAATCTCTCCTTATATATAAATAAATATAAATATAACTTAGGTTATAATTAATTATATTAACTCTCTAATTAGTAAATACTTTATAAGAAATTGAGTTTCTTGACATGGTATCTCTATTTGATTTTTATTTTGTATTTTGTTATATTATGCAAATCAGTGGTAGTGTTAAAGTGAGTCCCATTAGAAAAAAATTTAATTAAAAGTTATTTTGGGTTGAAGAATAGGAAGAGATAACATTTTCTCTTCTATGTATACTTTTCTTTATAATAACTAATTATTTAAAGAGAATTATTTAAAGAACTTATTTATTTACAAAAAATATTATCATCTCTAAAATTTTTAAATAATTTTGACACATTAAATTTTTAGATGAGATGAGATAAATTTTTTTTTATAGTGATGGAAACTTATTTTCTCGAAGTTATATAATAATAAGATAAAAATTAATAAAATTATGAAATTTTAAATGACTAAATTAGCTACTTTTAATAGGATACATGTAAGAAAAATCTCATAAGAGATGACTAAACTATCATCATTTTTATTCTATCTTATTTTTATATTATTTTCTTATTGTCTATTTTTAATTTTTTCATCATATTTTTCGTTTATTTATTTTCTTTCAACGCTTTGTGCATTTGCACGGGGTTTTTGCTAGTATATATATGTGGGAAATGCTAACGACCACTTAATGTATGAAATTACTAATGACCACCAAGACATTTTTTCATAAGGGACAATTCATTAAATAGGAGAGAGAAAAGTCAAACTATATTTATTCTCTCATACATTTAATGACTGGTCTCTTATGAAAAAACTAAAATACCCTTATCTTTAATAGATTTTGTTAATAAATGCAGGGGTAAAAATGTCTTGGTGGTCGTTACGAAGTTCACACACTGAGTAGTCGTTAGCAAGACCTTATAGATATATATATATACACACACAGACACACACACAAATGGACACAATCAGATGGCCCATGAACTTGGCCTTAAAAAAAATCGGGGCTAAGCTCTCAAACCCCCATTGTTACCCCCCCCCCCCCCCCGGCAAGAGAATCCTAGTGGCTCCACCCCTGTATGTTATATATATGGATGATGCTGAGAGATAAACTTCAGAACTGCCTGCTCTTTGGATGTCAGGAGTAGGGTTGTACTCGGGCCAGGCTTGACCGGCCTTGGCCAAGCCCGGCTCAGCTTGAATGGATTTGATTGAGACCCGAAGCCCTGCTTGGACCCGAAATGGAGCTTGAAAGTGCAGCCCGAAGCTCGGCTCGGCTCGGCCCGAATTCATTCAAGCTCGAGCTTGGCTTGAATCATTTATTTATTTATTTTTAATATAATAATATTTTATATTATTATTATATATAATAATGATATGTATAAATAATATTTTTATTTATTTTTTAAATAATATTCGAGCCAAGTTCGAGCCGAACCAAACCTCAATTGAGCCGGGTCAAGCTGCTCAAGGGTTGGCCCGAGCTCGGCTTGATTGAGTTTTCAGAGCTTTTTTTTAGGCTTGGCTTGGACAGTTCGAGCCTAAAATTCGGGCCGATCTTGGGCCGAGCCGCACCAACGGGCCGATAGGGCTTTGTTCAGCCCTAGTCAAACGAGACTACTACCACTTTAAGCAGTGCCCAAGGTTCTGAGTTTTTTCTCAGTAATTTGTCTCAGCATTATGCAGATGATCACCGAACAAAGCATTTCGTCAATAAAAGCTTAAACAGCACTTCTCACTTTATTTCAACTGAAAGATTGTCATCCTTACAATCAGTTTTTGCCAATAGGCTGTGCTTTCTAAGAGGGAAGAGTAAATACATATTTTGATGCCGCAATCGAGAAGATGAACCAAAAGATTGAATGTAACAATTGTTTAAGATATTGACCACATGAGAGACTACTGGTTGGAAAACAAAAAGGAGAGGACTCACTAGATGGAGACTATGCCGTAACAAAACGCCTCATGAGTTGATTAAGCTCCTCCCCCTCCAATACCCCCATTCGAGATTGTCGGTTGTAGTTAAAAACAACAATAGTTGATTTTGAGTGAGATCTTTCTCACAATTCTTTGCCCAATTATCTAGCGCATTCTTTTTCTCACAAAGCTATTTGGTTCTCCGGCATCCCATTAAAGATACATTTCTTCCTCTGGGCTGTAGCCTTAAATAAGATTCTTAACACGAATCATCTAAAGAGTAAAACGTGGAATATGACAAACCAATATTATCTGTGCCTAATCTGAGGAAGAGATACTAGGATCACTTAACCTTGCACTATCCATTTGTTTTTGAGATTTGAGTTTTCTTCTTACCTCAGTTAAGTGTGGAGTGAGTCTTCTCTTTTTTCCCTGCAGAGCTCTTATTGAGTTGACAATTAACAACGCTAATAGGGGCCAAGGAATCAATTTGGACTACGCTACCAAGAGTTATCTCTTTGAGTGTATAGAAAAAAAAAGAATAGTCTCTCTACCTCTTGTAACTATCGTATCTTAACTTGTTGCGTGCTTATGAAATGGGTCTCCATTACACAATTAGAAGGGGAAGTGAGTGATATTTTCAAATGGAAAGATTCACTGAGTTTTTTATTCATCTTGATATATCTACTTCCTGTATTTTTCCTTTTTGCATTTGCTCTTCAGTTTACCCCCTGTAAACTGCTGTTCTCTTCTTCGCTTATATGAATTTTCTTGATTTTTCCCGAACAAAAAAAGAGAACAGGGAGAGATGCAGCCACAAAAGTTGACAGGCTTATATTGTTTTACTATATAACCTTATTTCATTCATCACTGATGGAGTTTGGAAAGCTTAACGAATTGGACAGTGCTGTGTGTTAAAACCTTGAGGTCATGGCTTTTCTCCGGTCTATGTAACAAAAACTAGGAAGGAATTAAGGCAGAGATCCTTGTTTATAAGAACATCTTCCCTGTACAATGGAAGGTTTTATGTTGTGTCTATTTGTTCTCGGAACAGCTACCCCCATCTGTGCATCTGTATAAAATAATCACGGCAGCAAAACCAACAATTGTTTCTTACTTAATAGAGCCACATCAGACCATTTTTACTTTACCTGTAGGTATTATGTAATGAGTCGCCTGCTATCAATCATTGCCTGCGGTATTTTGGTGCTACTTTCACTTGCATAATCATTGTTTTTCGTATTATGCTCCGTTTGTTTTGATGTAAAATAGGGGAAAACAAATGAATTTCACAGAAAATATCAATTTTCACACATAATTTCTTTAAGACAATTGACATTTTCCATGAAATTCATTTGTTTTCCCCTATTTTACATCCAAACAAACGGAGCCTTAATCCTCTTCATTTTCTAATGTTCCTTTTCCCTGAAAATTTTTGAACTTTCTTTAACGGTTAAAAATAAAATTGCAGAGCCGATAAATGATTGGAAAGATATAAAATCAGAAATGAGAACATTAGAGGTATCTAGGAGAGCCCCAAAAGGTGATAGAGGAGAGTCGACTAGATGCATTATACATGTTCAAAGAAGACCAACGACAGCAACAGTGAGTATAATTGAACCAAGTACGGCTATGAACAAAGGAAAAGAAAATGCCACAAAAGACTCCCCCAACTCAAATTTATGGCTCTCGATCAATGTTTTAAAACAAAAGGCATGAGGCAATGCGTTAAAACCTCAAGATGCGTGAGATGTAAGCCTCAAGGCGTGAAACTTAATAAATAAATAAAATATAAAAAAAATTGTTAAAAGATCCAAAAAGTTTATGAAAGATTGTAGTATATATAGAGAGAGAGACAGATACATACATATATTTGTTTTCGTGTGCATGTAGAAACACTCATACACATAGGAAATATTACATAAATATTTAACTATCAAAAAAGCAAATATAAGAAGGGCAAGCGAATACTAAATTTAGATTTATTTTTTTGTTCATATACATATTGAAATAATGTTCAATCATTAATTTTATTTTTTTTTTGGTTTGGAGATATACGTTTAGGCCGCAACGCCGGGTTAGGTGTTAGTATCTGTTCGAATTAGTGGGCGGGTGGAGAGTATAAACGACTCTCACCCTCGCGGGAGTTGAACCCCGGACCTCCCCCTAAAGCAGGGGATACACAACCAGTGGGCCAAAGCCCTGGTGTGTGTTCAATCATCAATTCATGTGGTAGATTTCGAATTTTAGTTAAAAAATATTAGGAAGTTATGAACTACATTATAGGCCAGTGACTCCAAAATTTTGCAATGTCTACTAGGGAATAGTGTGAATTATATTCAAAGGGTTTAAAAGCCTAAATACGTTTAAAATAATAAATTAAGTGTTAGTTGAAATTAATATCATCATTATTTTCAATGTCTTGTATGAAATAAATGAAGTGTTATTTGTAATTAGTTGAATCAAGTAACAAATTTTAAATAAAAAAAAACGACATTTAAGTCTTAGTTGTGGCTAGAATACTAATTTTAGTTAGTGTATGAGGAGTATGTCATAGACATAAAGCGAGCTCAAGGCGCAAGGCATGAGCCTCACACTTTGAGGCGTGAGCTTCATGAGATTTAAACCTCTTGGTTGAGCCTCAAAGCGTTTTCCTTAAGCCTTGCCCTGGAGCAAGCCTCGAGGCGTAAGCCTCACACGCCTTTTAAAAAACTGCTCTAGATAGACTATATTAGTGGAACAATATTCATGTTGCGGACTACAAAATAGTTGGGATAAGGCACTAATGATGCATGGAGAAATAAAGAAAACTTAACCTCATTAACAATCCATAATTAAAACCAACCTTCCAGCACTGATGGTTCTGAACAACCACAACTACCTAGCAAGTACAAACATGTTGCCTTTCACCAATAAAAAATAACAGGTAAAATACTGGTTTACTAGTTAGATGCTTATCAGTCTTTACAACCGTAAATTCTTTTCGCATACGCTGTCTTTCACCAACAAAAAACAACAGCTAAATACTGGTTACTAGTTAGACGCTTACCAGTCTTCAGAACTGTAAATTCTTTTCGCATTTCGCTCCAGTGTACCCAGTAAGCTCCAAGAGCAACCTGGAACAGAAACTTTAACATGTCAATGCAAACCTGGATAAAGGATAGAAAATAGGCCATGGGATAAGCATACACCTGAGTGCTAAGAGTCTTTAAAGCGGCCAGTGCATCTGCTGAGTGGAAGAGCCATAAGCCCTGGAGTGGCCAAGTTCCATGTATTGCCTGCCACCATGTTGAGCTAAATTGAGCTCGCCAGAGAACTGATTGTTAATGGGTTGTGAAACTTGTCCCAGACCCAAACCACGTGACATTTCATGTGAGCTGGTACAAGCTTCAGTGCCCATCAAGCTCCATGCATTGCTCCTGAAGTTATTCGTGACAGCACCATGAGGTGCTGTTGATTGAGCCATTGGGTCCTCTTCATCGTTCATTAAGTTATTCATTGCAAGACCTGACACTCGATTTCTGGAGCACCATTGTTGAGTTGACAGAAGAGAGAGAGCACAGCTGGAGTCAGAGACTCCTGCAAAGCATTCATGTGGAGGTATGCTGGAACTGGAAAAGACCATCCCATCTTCTGAACCTTGCAGAATTTTGTTAACTTGAGGATTCTCTGAGCTGCCGTGCCATAAATGTGGAAGAAACGTTTCCGTAACTGTGGGTTGGTTGCCAGGTATCCGATAGCCAGCTCGTATGGTCGGTCGTCCATCTCTCCCAGGTAGTCTTGGGTACATTGTGAAGTCCATCAGAAAGGCTCCTACTCTGCTGCTAGTCTCTGTCATTGAAGTATCACAATTTGAATCCAAATACTTTAAAAATAAAATAAAAAATAAAAATCCAAAATAGTTCTGTTTTGGAGCAGTAGCAAGTAATATGTCCCGTTTCAGAAGAAATTTCTATGATGGCATCTGACCATGGAGAGATGAAGATGGTCGCCCATAGCATGAAGATAATACAGAACCATGTGGTGGCTTCCTCCGACGCTCATTATGTCCAGCCAAACGTCTACGACAACTTCGTTTTCCTTGGTCAAATTCAGGTAGCTTATGAAATCTGGGAACAAACTACCCAAGTCATTAATTAAAAGAACGTAGGAACTGGAAGTAATAATTTTCATACATGATTGCATAACTAGATGTGTATATATATATATATGAAGACAAGGAGAAGAAACCATGATGGTTCAAGCAAAAAAAAACTGCTAACCAATTATTATCACCAAGATTTGCTGGTTAATCAGAAACCGATACCAAATCTGAAGTACAGTTGGCCTGAGTCTATGATGTTAACACCTTCCTTTATATGTAAATAACATTAGGAGGAGCGACAAATAAATGCTTAGGCAGCCATTCTTTATATAATTTAAAGAGCTTCCCTCAATCATGAATGCCATCAATGAAACTAGGATTCCAGAAGTTAAACAACATTTTTCAACAATTTGGCTTTAGCCTGAGGTGAATTGATTAGGAAGGAGCATTCAAGAAGAAAAGTTGAGAGGAGAAGGAAAAAAAAACACAAGATGGAAACCGGGATTCAGTCGTGTGGGTATATCAGATCCCATACCAGTGAGCAGTTCCTTGTCATTGAAATAAGTCACACAACGAAGAAGAAGCCCAATGAGCTGTACCTTCGAACTAGCAGGAGTAAAATTTTCTTGGTGTCACCTCCTCCTGGACGACATGACCACCTCTATGTGTGTAGGCTGTCATGGAAGATCATTAACCAAGATATGCATCGCAGCTTGATTATCCACGGAGGAGGGAATCAAAGTGCACATTTTTCAAATAAAAATGAAGATAACTGGAATATTATCATGCATGTAGCATACCGATTAGGAGTTTGTGGCAAATGAATAAACTAACCACTAGACTTACTGCACATGTTAGATCTGGATTAATAATGGCATGGTAAGTAAGCTTAACACTTCCATCAATAGTCTTTGAAAAATCTCGGGATCAGTAAATCACAGCCCCATGGTCTGTTTGGTATTGGAAGAAGCTTATTGACATTAGACTTTATGGTATTCATTATAATGTTCATCACATTTACAGAGAATCTAATGCTGTTGCGGATTGGCTAGCTAATAATTCTTGCCTCACCCACAGGTATTTTTAATTCTATTGAGGAAGCCCCAGCTTGGGCAGAGGAATTCGTCCCGAAATGGGCACGAATTCGTCCGCAGGTGGGTAAGAATTCGTCCTTGAGAGAGCAAGGCTTTGTCCTCAAGTGACTTGTCTCTTTACCAATTTTTCCCATTACAATAGGATTGCAATTTTATAATTTTCTTTATTATTGTTAATTCAATCTTGATCTCAATACATTAGAGTTTAGGCCATTGTATAGTCCTACATCAACTTTGGTATCAGGGCTTAAGGTTTGAGCTTAGGGAGTAAATCTTGCATTTAGATTTAGGAGTCCATCATCATTTTTGCATTGCATTCATTTAGGACACCCTAGAGTCACCTCGTGTATGTCCGTCCATGTGTCGTTGTCGTGATCACCATCTAACATGGAGTCCTCACAGTTGACAAAACTTCTAGAGACCCTCAACGAGCATCTAACAAACATGGAAGCCAAGATAGAGTTACAAAATACCACAATCACTACCGCCATCACCCATCTAGGAGAAGTAGAGACCTAAGTAACCAAAGCGTGAGCGAGAGCGTTAAATTTCAATTTAGGTTTTAGTTGAGAGCGTCTCCGGAGTGCCATTATATATATATATATATATATATAGGTTCAATAATCTAACCTTAGTTTTTAGAAAAAATAATAACCCTAATGATTAAAATTCTTAACAAGAGTTAAATATTTAAAAAAAAAAACTAAAGTTAAGATTATTGAGGATTAATACATCTTAACCACAATTAATAACGATTAAAAGGAGCACATTTCGAATGTTGGTGCAATTGAACTCACAAGAGCGTATAAAGTAAAAACTTAAAAGTTTTAACACTTAAAATATCATGTGTTGACTGGTTATTGACCCCACTTTAACATAAAAGCAAGGGGCATAAAAATGATTTCACACAAAAGCTTTACAAAAACGTGGGCTTCTTCTTCGCAAAGGATGGGTTTCAGACGAGAAAGGGTTTCAGATGACAAACCACCATTAATGCTGTAGCAGGTGCAGCTGCGCTCTAATAACTTCGCAACCGCGCTCCCAGAGTGATTCCACCTCAAACCATGAGAGCGAGGTTTGAGAGCGGGAGTGGACAGTGATCTTGACGGTTTGGGTTACTAAGGAAGAGACCTCCATCTATCATGATGATAATAGAGGTAGAGATAGAGGTGTCGGCACGATGCGTAGTAGAGAGAGTTGATCCATAGCTTCATGAGGTCTATCAGGATCCATATGATCTTGACGGTCGATTTATGAAAACAGTAAAGCTCGAGGCCCCAAGCTATGATGGTCGACTCGAACCAAAGATCTTTTTTGATTGGTTATATTGGATATGAACCACTATTTTAAGTAGTATGACATATCTTAGGGTCGATGAGTTAAGTTTGAAAAATGAAATTGGTGGACCAAGCCAAACTATATTGGACCAATGTAGAGCACACAAGTATCCCATTGCCTCAGTGGGATGAGATGAACGAGAAACTTAGAAAAAAATATATTCCCTTCTCCTATCAACAAAGGTTAATGAACCAATGGTAGTCACTGTGCCAAGGGAAAAAAATATTTATAGGACTCCATCCCTAAAAGATGTGATTTTTTTTTTCTTTTTCTTTTCTTACCAAAGTCCTCGTGGTTGAGTAGCTGAAGGCATGGGAAAGGATGCCCCGTAGAAGCGATCACAGACTTAATCCCAACTGTTTTACACCTATAACTTACGAGATTTTTTGGTTTGTGCTTCCGCTTCAATACCTTAACACTATCGTCACATTTAACATTGGCAACACTACATGGTGCATGTAAGTCATTAAGGTCTAGAACTCAGGATATTGGAATGGCAGCATATAAATGCAAGCAATATGCAAATAAAAGGGAGATTATTCATATACAATCAAACAATTTGCACTTTATACCACAAAATATTTTCCCCCAAAAGAATAGGAACACGCATAGTAGCAATATTCTCCGACTTTTTCAAAAAGTACCGAATAATACGCGACTTTTTCGTCGAATGACTAATTTACGAAGTATTCACGACTTTTGGAGAAAAAATCACCGGCTTTGTTTAAAAAGTTGGGAATTTTGCAAATTAAACACGAATTTTCATAATTAGTAATCTTATTTCATATTTTTCATACCTTTCCCGATGTATTTCCGAATTTTGCCAAAAAAATTCCCTAGACAAATAATTCCTGAACTCTGACTTGGTAACTATGGTAATGAGTGCTTTTAATATGGCCATACTGTTGAAAAAATATGTAACGATCAAAAGCACTTTAAATTGAAATCTAGTAAACCCAGCAACCAATAAGCAATATTCAAAATTAGAGTATATAAATATGAATTAAACATTAAGCAAATATTTCAAATTTCACTAATTCCACTATAGAGTTAAGATTTTCTTGAAATAAAATTCGTTAGAAAACTTATTCAATATAGAGACCGAGGCACGCATTAAACACGTTGTACTTAAAGTGATTAACACCCCTGCTCTGGTGCTTAGAGGTCTCTAGCGGACACCCCTGGGATTCAACGGTCTCAATCTGTCGGTAACGAGTACTCACAAACCGGCGGTTACATCGAACTCGATAGTAGCAAAAATAAACTTCCAAACACAAAGAAGAGATGAAGAATAGATTAAAAAAAACTCTTTTGTACTATTTCACTAAGGAAGAGGATGACCCCTCATATAGAAAGAGAATACCTAGGAGTTAAATGCCCAAACGGTTACAACAATTATTCTCCATAAATCCTATAACTGTTGGGTCTAATGGAAAGGTTAGAAATTGGAAAGGCTTTGTGAGGAAATAAATAAAACCAATAAATTTTGTTTTAAAATTGCAAATTTTTGCAACACATACATTAAATGTATCCAAAATTGTCCTGTCCCAGGGAAGTATACCATGCAACTTAAAAGTTCAACCGATGCACTTAGCATTCTTGATCTCTATTTATAATGTTATTCTAAAAGACATTTAGATAGCGTTTGAATACACATCTAGTGTCTAGAAAGCATCAGATACACATATTTGACGCGTCATACAACCTTGTCACAGTACCACATCTACCCCGTACAAACTGGAGACTCCTTTTCATTTCAATTGTCAATCATGTTGGTGAACTTCTCAAGTCTCAACAACAAAAGAAAAAAGATGCTAGATTTCATTCTCTTTTAATTGTAGTAAAAGAAATACAAAGAACACTGTAACACCACTTTGGACCAGGGATAGTTAAAATTTTGCGTCAATCAGTGGTAAGGTGTACTAAATTACAAGTTTCCATCATTCAATTGAACAAATCCCCAGCGTATAGTACTGGGTCTTTGTGTCATTTGCTAAACTTCAGTTTCTAACGCACGGTAACAAACAAAGTCATACTTTTACACCCTTTGGAGTTGTGAGTTTACTGTCCCAAAGTTTTGTGTAAATGAAACTCACGCTCCGGACACTTAGAGATGGGCACCATTACCATGCCCGACACTTAAAGATTGCTCAGAGTTATTTTCATAAACCTACTAAAAAATTATGTACTTGTTAAATAAGTCTAGAATAACCTTATCCAGATACTCCTCATTTGGAGTCGCAAGTCTAACTGACGGTACCAACATAATAGAAGCATATCAATAAAATGCTAACCAACTGTGCATGAAATAAACCATTGTACCGTATGGTAAAACTCCAGAAACATCGTAAGCCTCTTAAAATTCATACTACAAAGTACCGTCATTTCCACTTCCCAAGAATAACAGAGCAGACTCCAGATAGCTTCATTGATTCTGGGGACTCAACATTGCCAGTAACAATAACCACCACATATTATACATGTAAGATAGAGCATGGCCAAGACAACCAGCAAATCCCATTCAATAACAGAAAGATGCCTTTAAACTGTAAGCTCTAGAGGTAGAAGAACAAGAAAAGAAATCTTCACCAAATGCTTTAAAATTTACAAGCCCATAACCACAGCACATTAGGGACCGTTTGGCATCAATTCTGGTAATTCTCTCATTCTGGAAAGAATTAATTAGTAGAAGTTTTGATTCTTATAATCAATTCTGAGCACAGAACGCGTTTGGCAATTGTCAGTCAAAATCAATTATAAAGAACAAAAATAAAAGAATCACGTTGGACCAAAAAAAAAAAATTATTGTTTTCCTTGGCTCACAACAAAGCTCTTTGCGACCATACTGAGAGAACCCTTGATAAGTTCCAATAGAGAAAGTCCCTAATGAGTACATACGCATTCTCTAGGGACCTACCCTAATTTCACATCTACATTGAGAACTTGACATCCATCCCTAAAAGAAAATATCCCCCAAACCTATGAAAGTTCAATGATACTTCCCGAAAGTTTTCCATTTGTTTGTATAAAGCGGTTGAACATTACCAGTGTTTTAAAACCCGAAAACTCGACTCGGAAACTTGCCAAGTAGAGTCAACTCGGAAACTCGGGCAAAACTCGTCCGAGTAACGACAACTAAAACTCGGACATATATAATATTTTTCTAATACCATATATATGATATAAATTCAAAACTAATGATAAAACATGCCTAAAATGAGATATATAATTTAATATATGCTAAACACCCCTCTTTTGTTTTGTATTTATACTTAAGAGTGGGTGAGGTGTGTTAAAAAAAAGAAAAAAAACATAATTTAATCAATCAGGTAAGCAGTTTACTCAATTTTTTTGTTTTAAAAAAAAAAGTATAATAACTCAGGCGAGTCGGGGCGAGTTACTCGGTTTTCAGTGTGAAAACCGAGTTTTGCCCCAAACTCGACTTGGCCGAGTTTCGAGTCGACTCACCGAGTTTTAATACTATGAACATTACTACTTTGACACAAGGTTGCACCCCAAAATCACCCTAAAATTAATCTAACTGCTCCAGGAATGGAATATCTTCATGAAGATGATTCTACACTGATTAAAATTTATAACCCAGTCCTCCAATTAAATTTATTAGACTATCCCATCTATCGCAAACTTGAAACTTGAAATAAATCAAACTATAAATCTTATTCAAATAACCATTTCTTTGCATTCCTTTATAAAAAAAAAAATGTT
This sequence comes from Tetracentron sinense, assembly GCA_015143295.1. Classification (NCBI taxonomy): domain Eukaryota; kingdom Viridiplantae; phylum Streptophyta; class Magnoliopsida; order Trochodendrales; family Trochodendraceae; genus Tetracentron; species Tetracentron sinense. Next base: position 41,706,137 of record CM026563.1, read on the forward strand.
TAACCTTTTGGCATCTATATGTAAATGTTTGGCTCCATAAAGTTGCATGCCTTGTTCCTAGAACAAGGAATGAAGAATATCAATTTCAATCATCTAATAATTAACAAGAAAAAATTTATAATAATGCAAACAAGTACCTGATGGAGAAAGTAAAAACACAAAGTAGGAGAGAGAGAGAGGAGAGGAGAGGAGAGAGACGGGGAGACAGATAAGAGACATGAGAGAGAGAGAGAGAGTACATATCATACCTGTTGGAGAAAACAAATGTAGGCAGCAAAATTGCCATGCTTAAATGGATCAAGGTGCACCTACATCAGTGTGCCTTGTTCACACCCTAATCAATGGGTGTACCAATCTTACCGATCAAAAAAAATGGGTATACCAATCTTGATGTACTTGCGTCATACCATATTAAATTGATGGGTGTACCAATCATGGTAGATGTGTGGTGCATAGGGGTGGTTAACGAACAAGGGTACTCGTGAGTCGTGACAGCTCGGGCTCAGCAAAAGCTCGAGCTCATTCGTTTATTTAGTTTAAAAAGTCGAACTTGAACACATTTTTAAACTCATTTAGTTAATGAGCCGAGCCTGACCACACCCCTACTCGGCTCGACAAAAGCTCGGCTCATTAAGCATGAATGAATGGCATGTAAAATAAAAGTTTTCATTACTATTTTATAGGCCCACACTCCTTCTACCCTTTTGTGTTTAACCGATGTGGGACTAAATCCCTTTGTGTTTTTTTGTTGTTGTTGTGAAGTGTGTTGCTTAGCGTGTAAGTATTCCCAATGGGAGTTTAGTCCCACATCGGTAAAAAAATAGAAAAAGCCTAGGGAGAATTGGATTATAAAAGAGTAATTGGACTCTCATTGCAAGCCAAGCCAATTGAGGTTGGCTTTGCTCTGAAACTTGAATTAGCAAGACGAGTTATAGCTTAGCTTAAGTAAATTACAATATTTTATTTTATATACTCGAGTCGAGTCATGCTCAATCTTATGATACATTTCACGAGCGGAGCTTGAACTCAGACTAAGGAGCTCAAGTTCGAGCCGAGCTTGAACACCCCCCTACTCAGCTCAGTAACACCCCTAATGGTGAACCTCATTAAATGGACAAGGGTACACTAACCTTGGCACGGACTATCCACCCAAATGAGTGGCGCACTAACTCAATGTGCTCATCTCACACCCTAATAAGCGGGGTGTACTATCCATTTAACATGCCCACCTCACACCAAATCAAATAAGTGGGGTGCACCTATCATTCGGTACACTCACTTTATAAGAATAATATAATCCCCTTTCACCAAATAGTAGGGGTGGGTTGTACCTAATCATAACCACTTATCCTCTCTCTCCCCTTCTCACCCCACACACTACATCTAGGGGTGTTATCGAGCCAAGTCGAGCCGAGTAAGGGGGTGTTCAAGCTCGGCTCGTTAAAATATGCAAATGTTCAAATTCTGCTCGAACTTGACTCGAGCTCCTCAGCCTGTGTTCAAGCTCGGCTCACAAAATGTATCATAAGATTGAGCTAGGCTCGGCTCGAGTATATAATATAAAATATTTTAATTTCCTTATGCTAAGCGAGAGCTCGACTCGCTAAGTCAGACCAAAACCAGCCTCTATTGGTTTGGCTTGTAATGGGAGTCTCATTACTCTTATAATCCAACTCTCCCTGGGCCATTATGTTTTTACCGATGTGGGACTAAACTCCCATTGGGAACACTCACACGTTAAACAATACACTTCACAAAAAATAATTCACAAAGGGACTTAGTTCCACATCAGTTAAACACAAAATGGTAGAGGGAGTGTGGACCTATAAAATAGTAATGAGAGTTTTTACTTTACATGTCATTCATTCACCCGTAACGAGCCAAGCTTTTGTTGAGCCGAGTAGAGGTGTGGTCAAACTCGGCTCTTTAACTAAACAAGCTTAAAAATGTGTTCAAGCTCGAGCTTTTAACAAGTCAATCCCGAGTTGTTCACGAGCACCCTTGTTCATTAACCACTCCTAACTACATCCCTCACCATCCTTCTCTCTCTACCTAAGCCAACCACCCCACTTTCTCTCTCTATCTCTCTATCCTTATGGGGTGTATCAAAATGATACACACCCACCCAACCACATCTCTCTCATCCCATCACCACCTATTCCTACTTTATCCCCTTCTGATTTCTTATTCTCTATGGGGTGTATCAATCATGATACACCCACCCACACTCTATCCCTTCCCCCACCTTTCTCTCTCCTCATGTTTAAGTTCGTAGCAAGAAGAGAGGTGTTTTGCTTGCTGCCAACACCTCTCTTCCCACTTTTTTCTCCCACCTTCCTTACCAACCTTACTCATCTCGGCCCCACTATTGTGTTCTCTCTTCATGGGTGTGTATCATATGTGATACACCCACAACCCTCATCCCTCCATTCTAACCACCTACTTCCCACTCACCTTAACGCCCCACTCTCTCCTCCAATTTCTCACACAACCCTCAAACCACCCACGATCTAACCCCCACTCATTCCAACTCCCTAAGCACTCCAGTCTCCACCCCATCCCCATCCCACTTCCCTCTTTCTCATTTAAAAGGGGAGAACAAAAACAATTGGAGGAACCAATTTACGACAAAGAGGCAGGGACCCCCCACCCCCCCACCGGCTTTGGAATCGCAGAAGTAAAGAGAGACCTCTCACTGAGAGGTCTCTCTCTCTCTTGGAAACTCCTCTCTCTCTGGCAAGGGTGTCTCTCCATATTCTCTATCCTTGTCTTTGTCTCTGTTTCATTTTGGTAACAGCCCATTCAAGGGAATGATAAAACAGAAAATGACATGGAGAAAGATCAAAGGCAGCAACCCATTTCAAGGAGGAAGGCGATCACAGATGGACTCTATCAACAAATTAAAGAAGAGACCAAAGGGAGATCTCTCTAAGGGATCTCCCAATTACAATCTATATCAGGTCTCTCTCTCTCCATTTTTCTTATCTCAAGTGATACAGTCCAAAGACAGGAGCTGCACATGAACACGGAAACAAGGAAAGCGGAAACAAAGAGCTCCTAAGGGAGATCTCTCTCGTCTAACAGCAGCCCTTCTCCAGAATTTTACAACAAAGAGATCTCTCTCTCCTCTCTCATAGAGGAAGAGTAGGACAAAGATTAACTTAAAGGGAAAGACAAGGGTTTCTCAGTAATCTCAAAGTCACCCTCTCTATCATGCAACCAGCCCAGGGTCTCTCACTGGCCAGTCACCAATATATTAAGTCCTAGCCATTTGCGACAAGTCAGCCGCAATGGTTGCCCCACCTATGGGCATCCTGAAAGGGAAGCCTTCTTCTTATGGAGCTCCAAAATCAGCACCAATGTACGAGATCGGCCTCAAAGTCAGATCCCTCAACTAGCAGTCAGGCCATCAAGTTGGATGCCTCCTTCATTGCAACTCCCCCAAAAGAGGGGCCTAAACGGACTGATTCTCATGTTGTTCCTCAAATGATCTAGTCTTCGGGCTGGACCCCTTCATTGCAGCTCCCCCAAAAGGGGGGCCTAAATAGACTGGCCCTTGAGTTGTCCCTCAAAAGGTCTAGCCTTCGGGCTGGACCCCTTCATTGCAGCTCCCCCAAAATGGGGGCCTAAGCAGATCGGCTCTCGGGCTGTCCCTTAAATGGTCTAGCCTTCGGGCTGGACCCCTTCATTGCAGCTCCCTCAAAAGGGGGGCCTAAACAGGCTGGCCCTTGGGCTGTCCCTTAAATGGTCTAGCCTTCGGGCTGGACCCCTTCATTGCAACTCCCCCAAAAGGAGGGGCTAAAAGGACTGGCCCTCGGGCTGTCCCTTAAATGGTCTAGCCTTCGGGCTGGACCCCTTCATTGCAGCTCCCCCAAAAGAGGGGTCATAGACTGGCCCTCAGGCTATCCCTCAAATGGTCAAGCCTTCAGGCTAGATCCCTTCATTGCAGCTCACCCAAAAGAGGAGCCTATATGTCTAGCCTTTGGGCTAGACCTCCCAAGTAACAGATAGGCCATCAGGCCGACTGTCCCTCTTTATTCTATTGTTATTCCTCCAAAAAAGGGTTAACTAAGCTGCCCCCCTCAAAAGGGGTATCATCACCGTTGCTTCCTCAAAAGAGGGTAACCAAATTTAAATCTAGACCCGCCTAAGAATGATCGACAAAACGATCTTTCTTTGAGTCGGTCTCTACAAACAACTCTCAATTTATTCACACATCATCACTAAAGAGGATATAAACAAAGAACGATGATGTATCTTTGGACCCATATAAATTCAAAGACAATAAATTCCCTCCTTCAAATATGTAACCACCCCAATAGTGGGAACATTACAAGCCCTCTCATAGACACCCATGTAATCCCTATGGGCCCCTTTTAATGAAACACAAATGTCTCTAGGACTCCCAAGTCCCAAGTAACAGTTAGGCCATCAGGCTGACTGTTCCTCTTTATTGTTATTCCTCCAAAAAGGGGGTAACTAAGCTCTGCCCCCCTCAAAAGGGGTATCCAAATTCAAATCTAGACCTGCCTAAGAATGATTGAAAAACCGATCTTTCTTTGAGCCGGTCTCTACAAACAAAATCTCAATTTATTCACACGTCTTACTAATGAGGATATAAACAAAGAACGATGATGTAACTTTGGACCCATATAAATTCAAAGACAATAAATTCTCTCCTTCAAATATGTAACCACCCCAATAGTGGGAACATTACAAGCCCTCTCATTAGGCACCCATGTAAGCCCTATGGGCTGCTTTTAATGAAATGCAAATGTCTCTAGAACTCCCAAGTAACAATTAGAACTCCCAAGTAACAATTAGGACATCAGGCCAACTGTCCCTCTTTATTGTTATTCCTCCAAAAAGAAGGTAACTAAGCTCTGGCCCCTTCAAAAGAGGTATCCAAATTCAAATCTAGACCTGCCTAAGAATGATCGACAAACCGATCTTTCTTTGAGCCGGTCTCTACAAACAAACTCTCAGTTTATTCACAAGTCTTCACTAACGAGGATATAAACAAAGAACAATGATGTAACTTTGGACCCATATAAGTTCAAAGACAATAAATTCTCTCCTTCAAATATGTAACCACCCCAATAGGGGAACATTAAAAGCCCTCTCATGAGGCACCCATGTAAGCCCTATGGCCCCTTTAACGAAACACAAATGTCTCATTACTTTCCTTTCTAAAGTGTTTAGATATAATTGTGAGAATCAACTTTATTTTGTTTCGAAACAAGTGTACGAATTATCATATTTCTTGGAGTTGTGCTGTTAGAACTTAGAACATGCTGTCAAATTTTGGTCCTTTCTTCCTGGTGAGTGGGAAAAACACTCCAAAGTGCGATGCCAAATGGCCCCTTACAACCCAACTCGGAATCAAATTCACAAACAAAGATAAGCTTACAACCCCACCAAGAGCCTAATGCTATGTTTGGTTGCCGAGAAAATTGATGAAAACATGGAAAAGAAAAGAAAATTTTGGATTTTTAATACAATTTGTAGTTGAGTTTTGTCTAATTTTCTTTTCTTTTCCATGTTTTTACTTATTTTCTCGACAACCAAACATAGGGTAAGAGTAACAACAAAGAAACATCCAAAACCCTATAACAAACCATTTCTCAAAATCAGCTCTCAGTGGATTCCGAACCCATAACCGGGAAAAAAAAAACCCAGCATCAATTGACCCAAACAACACAATCATATCCAGATACACAAACAAACAATCACAAATAGAATATCGAAACAACAACAGAAAGAACCCAAACAGCATCCAGAAGCAACAACTCCAAACCCTATACCAGAATCAAATCTACCCACAGCAGTCAAGCCCAATACTATAAAACCAAACATCTAAAACCCAATAACAGAAATGTAGTCAGTAACCAAGACCAAAGATAATAGCAACCCAACAACACAAAATCTTGTTCAAACATATAAACAGAAGAGCTGTAGAGGTGTAGATAATAACATCAAACATATATCGGACACAAACCCTCCATCAAAATCAAATATAAATAACTAATAAATCTCTTATCAAATTCACCAAAAAGAAAAACCCCAACTGACCTGCTACACTGCTGGCAAAACCTCTGTTCCAGACCTGCAACAATCACAGTAGGAGATTTGGAGTGCATTGCACAAACCTTGTGCTTGGAATAATAAGATTTGGCATCACTGAGATCCACCTGACATCCCTCAACCTGACACCTCGGAGGCTGCCCTCCCTGTGAAAATCCCCTTCCCTTCTTCGACGGCGCCGGAGATATGGGCCTCTCAGAAGCTGAAACAGACGACGACCCACCACCTGATTTGGCCGAAATCCGAATACCCACATCTTCAAAGTAGATTTTCTCGCCGAATTTCAAACCGTTGAGTGAATCAGACGAACCAGAAGCCCCTGAAACAGTCAGAGAATTCGAACCAATCTCCATGGCCGGTCTATAGTTTCCATTCACGGTCGTTTTGTGGGGGAGTAAGAGTGATAGAGCAGAGATGGATTAAAGGGAAAAAGGGAGATGTGGGTGTTGTTAATTAGTGATTATAGATCTCTGGTTCTGAAAGTGGTGGTTTAATATAAAGCCGACACCTGACATTTAGCCCATGCCAGCTGGGGTTTACAGCACCCTGTGAAAGACTCAAAATTTACAGAAGAGATCAGAGAGAGAGATGAGAGAACAGTGATTTTGAGTTTTGACTTCTGTAATTTTTTTTTTCTTTTTTTATGTCACTTCTGTAGACAGTAAGCAAATAAAAAGTACTTTGTCTCTGAACAAATCTCTTTCAAGACACTTTTTATTGGTGAAAGAAAGTGCCTTCAAAACTTTATTTATTTATTTATTTGTTTTTGAGTTTGTGTTTGAGTTCAAGCAACAATTAAAATAAAAAAATTTAATTAATAATAATAAGGATGTTTGAGAATCTTTGAACAATAGCGTTTGGCTGTGACCTTGGGTTATTGGCTTTTTCTAATGTTTGATACTTTGATTTGATGGGGTTTTCAGTACTTTCGCCAACTTTTTTTCCCCTTTTTTTTTGTTTTTTTGGAAAATCCCGTGTCTTTTTATTTATTTGTAAGTATCCATTATGTTTTGTGTTTTTGGATTATTTCCCACAAACTTTTAAATTTTCTACAAATTTGATTCAAAAGTTAATGGAAATGACCTTGTAAACCTTTTTTTGAATAATTGGATGGCACACACGCCTCTATAGGTTACCATGTGTCTCATTTTGGCTTAAGGTTAATATTTAAAAAAAAATATTCTAAAAATCAAGTTTAGATGGATTAACCCTAAGGGTGAGTGAATCTTAACTACAGTTTGTGATTATTAAAAGGGACACATAACGACTTGTAGAGTCCCCTTTAACTGTAGTAAAGCATAATCAACCTAAGGTTAATATTTGTTTTCAAAAACCCAAGGTTAGATATATGAACCCTAAGGTGAGTGAATTTTAATCATTGATAGTGGGTGTTAAAAGGGACACGTAGAGCATCCTTTAGCTATGTTAAGCATAATCAATCTAAGGTTAATATTTTTTTCTTCTAAAATTCAAGGTCAAATGCATGAACCCAAGGGGTAAGTGAATCTTAACCACAGTCACTGGATGTTAAGAAGGACATATGACAGTTTGTAGAGCCCCCTTTATATCGAGACTCTTAAGATTTTTGCAATCCTCAACAATTTGTGATTTGGGGAACAAAAATCATAATAAATTCAAATGCAAGTAAACAAATATCATTTGTGATATTTTCAATAGTTATTCTTATATATATGCACCATTTGTGATTTTTTCTATAGTTATTCTAATGTATAGAAAAAAAAAAATACATAGGTAGGGTATTCTTGTCGGACTGTTCTTCCTTCTTCTTCTTTCTTCCCATATTTCTTCCTCTTCTTTCTTTCTTCTCTTCCTTTTCCTTCTTTCCTTTTTTACTTCTCTTTGTTTTCCTTCTCTTCCTTTTTTCTTCTGTGCGTAGTCAAACAATATTCTCGTCTTTAGTCAAAGAACTCCCACACGCTTCAGTCATTCACACGTACGAAGACCTACTCTGAAAGGCCAGAGTTGGGTTAGGTAGGGCTAGGGCTTAAAGGAAGAGTATTTTTTTCTCATACACTACCGCGCTGGATGTCAACTTGAAATCAACTCTCCTCCTTTATCCAGCCTTGGGACCTACTAATTATTTTTTATTTCAGACTTTCAAAGTCTCAAAGTGGTGGTAACAAGTGTCGCTACATTTTTGTATTACCTTTCAGAACCGGTGCAACCCATAACTCCTCATGTTTGAAAATTTTGCTTTTTAACATGATGAAGGGATAGCAATACCATCCGTTATTACCATTGTGAGACTTTCGAAAAAACAAAGTATATTGTAAGCATGAGGCTAGCACTCATATAAAATCAAATCAAAATAAAAATAGAAGAGATGGGGCATATTATAAAGAAGATTTAGCACTTTTGGGTCCGGGCCTGATACCTAGGGTTGTTAGAGTGTAGGGTCAGGACAGGGCCTAAGTCTTACCAGGGTAGGATCTAGGTCTTACCAAACCCAGCCCTTAGATACAAAAATCTTGTCCTAACCCTCAAAGGAGGCTCAAGCCCTATTCTGAAACGCCAGAGTTGGCTTAGGAAGGGCTAGGGCTTAAAGGAAGAATTTTTTTTTCTCATATACCGTACTAAATGCCTACCCGAAATCAACTCTCATCCTTTATCCAATCTTTGGGATCGGCAATGTAATGCAAAAAGCACAACAATTTTTTTTTTTTTTTTACATTTCAGTTACTTGGTGGCGAAAGAATATTTTTCTTAAGTTAAAAATAAAATAAAATATTATCAATTATTATGTTTAATTTTTTTTCAATTAAAATTGTGTTTAATATAATCTATATTTTGTTATGTGTTTTAGCTTCTTCTTTTTTTCCTTTCCATACATTTAATTTATCACTGATATGGTAAAGACGACATTAGAACACTGATTCTAGAAACAACAAGGGTCAAGAAAAAGATGATTTACTTCAGAGAGAAGATAAGATGAAAGGTAAATAAATAGTAATAAAATAATAATCATTTTTTAAAGCACTGGCTCTCCAGTATGCTCACTAAAGAAGAAGATAAGAATTAAAAAGGCATGGCCGGCCATGAAAGACAGAGGCAGGCAGACCATAAAGGTGATGCTCATTACGATGTACTCAACGTGATTATGCATCTAGAGAATGGATTTACATTAAATGACATAATACTAACATAAGACATATATATATATATATATAGATCTTATTAAAGTGTTAACATAAGTCAAAGTACTTAATTTTGATATAATGATAACATATGGGATTTTGAAACAAAACAGTGCTGACATAAGTAGGGTTGTCAAATAGATCGGATCTTGATCCGAATCCAATCCGATTAGACGGGATCCTAATCCTATTATAGATCCGTCGGATCCGATACGGATCCGAGATCTTAAATCAATTATAATTGAATCGGGTTTGGATCTGTAGTGATCTGATCCAATTAAAATCTGATCTGATTAGATTATATATAATAATATTTCTATAATTTTACAAATATACTATTTATTTTTTTTAATTAAAATATTATTTTTTAGATATATTAATGTTAATCAGATCAGATCGGATTCGGATCTTGAATTAGTAATCCGATTCGGATTCAGATTGGACACTTCATAATTTGACGGATCTCAGATTGGATCCAAATATGTCGGATTCTTAATCAGTTGGATTTGGATCTAAGCAGATCCGATCCATTGACAGCCCTAGACATAAGGCATACTATAGTACTAATATCTATCTAGTTTTGATACATACTCACATAAGACACAATGCTATTACATATTTAAATTTAGCATGCTACTAAATTTTTCTTTTTTTTGGAAGGTAAGCTGGGGTTAGGTAGACCCCTACCAGAGAAACATAAGCGGGACAATATTAACACATATTAAAATGTTATTATGTAAAGTATATATAACTAATATAGATTTTATATATAATATATAATACTAACATATATAATAGCACAGTAGAGCATATGAATGGCCAATTACCTTAAATTAGAGGGTTTTCAAAATTCTGCCCTATACAACTCGCATGCCTTAGGAAAAAAAAGCTCTCAAATTTGCTTTGAAAGGATGGGCTAGACTAGGTACTCTCATTGGAGGGACGAAAAGTCACCTCTATGTCAAGAGCAAATCACGTAGCTAGTTACATCTCGTCCGACACTTGATCAATCCGTCAACCAAATTAGCATGATCGGTAGTTACTTAGGAAACAAGAGTAAGACACATCACAATACACAAGAAAGAAACAAAAATCAATAATATTACATCAATGTAAAGGTTACAAGACACTACACATGCAAAGAAACTGTGGGTAGTGAAATCTCACCGTCTATTACCCAGGTGTGTGTACAATGGCACACACCTGATCACAGTCTGTCGGAGAGACAGTTAGGTTCACGCGCGCCTATAGCTCGCGCAGTACCTTTAGCTGTCAGCATTAAATGCTAATGGCTAACATCAAGTCGCCCAGCTAAGCAGGGGTAAGGTTTGATCCATGAGGATAAACCTCATGGATCTACCCTATGTAGCAGCTTCCAAAGAAGCTGACAGCTGTCCCATCCGTGAGGGTTAAAACCCCATGGATTCAATCCTAAGTGTTGGCCTTCATGAGGCTAACACGTGCTCATCCGTGAGGACCAAAACCTCACGAATCCAACTTTGAGTGTTGGCCTTCATGAGGCTGACACGTGTCTTGTCTGTGAGCATAAAACTTTCACGGATCCATATTTAGTGTTGGCCTTCATTAAGCTAACACGTGTTCATCCGTGAGGACGAAACCTCATAGATCCAACTTGGAGTGTCAGCCTAAGAGAGGTTGACACTTGGCCATCCGTGAGGATAAAACCCCACGGATTCGATCATGGGTGTTAACCTCTGAATGGTTGACACGTCTCAATCTGTGAGGATAAAACCCCCACGGATCATATTTGGTGCTAGGCTCCGAGAGATTGACACTTGTCTCATCTGTGTGGATAAAGAGGATTTTCTGTCAAGCTTTGGGGAGATCCCAAGATAAAGATCCTCTCTTTAAAAATCTCATGGGATGCCACATGGTACTCCATAATTATGATGGGATTAGGATTATGTCTTATATCCTAAGAAATGGTGTGATTAAACATCCCCCTTTTCGAAAGGTACTAGGATTCCCTCCAAAAGGGAAAACCTGGTATAAGAGTCCTCAAAAGAAGATGATTCTCTTGAACTTGAGGAGTCTCCCAGATAAGGAAGACCAGTGAGTTGGCATCCTCTAATAAGAGAGCTTATCTTAACTTTTCTAAAAGAAGGGAGTCAAAGAGAGTCCAAAAAAGGACTCTCTCAAACATATAAAGGTGTATTTCTCACAAGAAACACACACGAAGATACACGAAGGAATACGGGAAAAACCCAGAAGAAAGAGAAAATTCTCTCCTCCCCTTCAAGCAAAGCAAGCAAGTGAAGAAGAAGACTCTCTCGACATGGAGAACATAAGGTGAGCCCTTAAATATGGTCACCATTCTTTTTTCTTTTCTTAAAAAGATCTCAATAAGAAACTTGTAACCCCTACATGGGAATTGGGCAACCCCATTGAATAAAAACATATATTTTATTCAATATCTTGTTCTTCTTTTAATTTTAATCTCAATCAGAGGTTCTTCCCCAATATAGAGAAGGTAGTTTAACAGTCTGAGTTTACTCAAATTGGAAGGATAGTCCCTCACAACAAACAATAAACTCCATACAACAATGGAGGAAATTTGATAAGACAAATTTTGCGCTTACAAATTAAATGGCACGCACGATGGGACTTCCTTCTCCTCTCATCTTTGATGAAGAATTTTAAAAAATAAAGTAATAAAAAAAAGGAAAGTGAGTAATCATTTCCCTATTTTCTCTTCGATTGGTGTGCAGGATAATTGAGACTGTCTTCGTTCATCCCGCATACATGCTCATGATCAAGAGGAGGGTCTATGTCCCTCCGGTGCCGATCCCAGCGACTCATCCCCTAACTTGGGCTGAGGTGGCAACGGCCCCAATCATGAGGCCTCGGTATACTGGCTGAACCCTCAATGAGGGTCTTACTACCCTTCCACGGAGGATTCAACCCTGCCAGGTCCACGAACAGGGTGCATCCCTAAGGATGCCCCACGAAGCAGGTGTATCCCCAATGATACACCACAGACAGGGTGCATCCCCAAGGATACACCACGGACAGGGTGCATCCCCAAGGATGCACCACGGAGCAGGTGCATCTCCAAGGATGCTCCGTGGACAGCCGGCATCTTGGAGCTCTTGCAACTCATACCAAAAAATCATTGGAGCTCTTGCAACTCATACCACAAAAAAAGGCTCAGGATCCTCTCAAGTTGAACTCGAGAGATCCTCTCGAGTTGGGACGTGGATCTGTGGCGAGGTGACATGTGGCCACTCGGATAAGCGGGAAAACCAAATTTTTGGACGGATGAGTCGGGTGGGCCCAAGGGGAGTCCGTTAACGTCGACATTAACTCACCCCTCTCTCTCTCTCTCTCTCTCTTCTCATAGATCACCCCCAAATATGAGGTTCTGTTCAGAACCCAACACGCTCTCTCTCTCTCTCTCTCTCTTCTCACAGATCAAGGAACTAGGAAGACCTCAAAATTTTCAAATTTTTTTTCTAAAAGGGTGACGCTGATAGCTCAAGGAAGGGGAAGAGAGGAACCGAACCCCCAAACCTGTTTTGAAACCCTAGTTTCTTTTTACTGGTAAGTTCTTGTATGAGAAATGTAGTGTTAGTGGGGTGCTGATGAATACGGCGATAGCCGTGGTCGTGGCTAATCATTTCATACTCTCTTTTCCCACCTAGATTTATTCTCTATATTTTTGGGGGGTTGTTTTGTGTTCAATTGTTAGATTTACGCCCTAGATGGCAAATCATATAACGCATAGTAGTTGTTTGATAAAATGCTTAGAACAATCATCTAATTGTGTTTTCTGTGTTTTTGAAGTCCTAAAACAATGTATGCAAATGCATAAGAAATGTTCGATAAAATGTTTAAACTGGGGTATGGATGCCTCATTAATAAGCATTTCCCAATTCAGCAATATGTATATGTTTTTTTAGAGACTCGTCATTCTCTCAGGTTGTAACCTTGAGTTTGGTTACAACACTAAAGCCTCTTTAACTTCTATTGTTAACAACTTTAACTCTTAGAATTAATATTTGTAAATTTTTTCATTGCTCACTCTATATTGCCTCCGTGTCAGTTTGTGAGGATTGCCTTTATAATTAGTTTTCTTGCAAGGGCTGTATTATAAAATATTGTATTGCCTTATAAAAACCCTTATAAAATACTGTATTGCCTCCGGTTCTTGAAACCCTTATAAAATACTGTATCTTCCTCCTCTTGCATTTCATTCCCCTCTTTATTGGATAGATCATTTGGTATTTTTTTTTTTGTTAATTTCCTTACAATGTCTGCTGGTTTTTGGGTGACTTTATTTATCAGAAACTAAAATTTAATATACCCACTTCGATTTACTCTGATTCTGAATGCTTATGGAATTAGAGTTATCATGCATTTTATTGTCTGTAAAGGAATAAAGTTTGTTCTCCTGGTATATGCAATGACCTGTGAAATGAAAGCAATGTAGATATATATTTGTGTAATAACTAACAGTAGGTGTCATTCAACCGGTTATATTACACTTATTGCTCTCTCTATCTCTATGTATGCCCATGATCAGAAAGTCTAACAGCACTGTAACACTGCTGGATCTACTGCTGACGCAGCCCAGCAATTAACAGCCAGTAACATTGTAGTGTCGTGTTAATGTGACCTTATCAACATGTTAACGTAGTAGCTTTGTAGTATGAATTAAACCATTTGCTCTGTATTTTTGGGACCATTTGAAATATTTTTATTTTATTATCTCTTTTGTAGAGTCCAAATTTTATTGTTGGATGATTACCATTCGTTTCTTTTGAAGGAGCATAACAAATTGGATAGCCATTGTAAAGAAGGTATGGATAGTGAGATTCAGACAGCACGTAAGTTATCATTTGACATTGAAGAAAGTATAGAAAGACCAAAATCAATTGGGGAGGAGGGGAATACATGTCATATTGCCGTTGAAGATGAATGTAATGAAGACACATGTGAAAGTATTGGCACGCTAAATCCAACAGTTGGGATGGAGTTTGAAACAGATGAAAAGACTTTTGAATTTTACAACGCTTTTGCGAGAATGACTGGTTTTAGTGTTAGGAAGCAATGGATCAACAGGAACAAGTTCGGTGTGGTGAGTAGTAGAAAATTTTGTTGTTCAAGAGAAAGAATTAGAAAAGAAGATAAAAGGAATGTGACACATCATCGTGATATAACGAGAGTTAATTGTAAGGTACACATGGTGGTTTCATTGCAAGAGAATGGTAAATATTCCATTACTAAGTGAGTAGGGATTCACATACCAACCATCTCAGGAGTATCAAATGAATTCATATTTCTGTCAACCACAAGGTTATCAGATGCTGCAACTCATGCACTAACTAAATCAGGGCATTTACCAACCAACTCAAGGATCTATCTTCAACAGATCTCAATTGAGTCAAGTAAACTCATTTCGTTGCTTAGTAAGCTTTTGCTTATATGAATAATTTTTTTCTTACTTAATAACGCATTTCATGAAGGTTGATGTTCCTCAACAACATTCTATTATCGGCAGTTGCTCACGGGAAGAGGCCATGTCGAATTGTGGGTAAGTAATTATTGGGTTCCTCTAAATTGTACAAGTACAATTTTGTTTATGTTCTTTTGGCGCTTTATTACATTAACAAATTTTGTTTCCAGGATGCATGCAGAATGAACCAACTATTAGAGAAGCAAGTGAAGATTCGACATACAAGTTTCCTCTGACTTGGGCTTTTGTACAGGTTAGTTAAACTGTAAACAAAATCATTGGTGGGGATTTCATGTTAAATTGTAACTATTTTCTAACGGGTCTGAAAAGAATAGTTGAATCTGAGTTGTGAAATGGCATGATATACGCGTATAATGAATACCTCACCTTGGTGATATAAAATGTCTAAACATACGCGTGATAAACTGTATGATATAAAATGTCTAAGCAAAATCATTGGTGGGCATTGTCTATTCAACTATTAATGCATGATATAGAGTCGTATTGCAAAATGATGAGAGAAATACCTCACCTTGACTGGAATATAAACTCACCCGTATAATGAATCTGGCAGGTTTCTTTTGCCATTTTGTTTATATTGCTAGAGAAGCAAGACATCTTCTTTTTCTAAGTTATTGCTCTATTAATGTCACTTGGTTGAGTTTAGCTTCAGTAGTTCTATGAATTGAACTATTGACAGGACTATATTTGTTGTTGCCTATGGGTACTCTCTTTGGTTCCATATACACAATCATACCTGCATTAGTGTTTTAATGCAAATGATTGTTTTGCCAATTCATGGGGCCTCCTTCATTTATTGAAATTTTGACACATATGCAGTTATGCAGGTCAAATGTACGATTTTGAAGGATGATGGAACTCTGGTTTCATATGTTTGGATTCAGAATTCAACATGATGATGTTTGTGGGCCAATGAAAGGAGGGATTGAATACGATTTCGATGTGATCTTTGTCATCTCTTTTGAATTTCATGTAGGTGTCGATGATTTGCAAGTTTAACGGGACAATGGTTTTGTGAATCCCACTTGAATTTATTTGGATTTTCATATTTTAATTAATTGGAATTTTGTTTTTATCTGCTTCACTTATGGTATTTAGATTGAGACTTTGGATTACTTGGAAAAAATCATATAGGGAGTAGATTTGGTTCTATAAACCCTTTGATAGATTTTGGTCTTGAAAGAATTGAGAACCAGACATAGTTACTTCAAGAGGTGGTGGCCAAGTACTCCTTGGCAGATTATCAGAGCTTCGTGTTATCTGGGGTTCCACAATGACACACAATCTTTGTTTTGCCAAAATCTAAGCCAAATCCTTGGTTACAAGCTTGTGTCGTTGGCTTCAGGTTCACAACAGCTCATGCTACATCTACTATTTGTTTTTGTCTTCCCCTCCAAGCCTCATTTTACGATAGAAGATATATATGTAGGAGAGAAACTTTGTTCAAAATGAGCTATGCTAATCACAGTAGACTATATAAAGGAGAAAGCCATAAGAGTCCAATAACTGATGGATTGCTGGTTTGGATAGGGTGAGACATTGTGTTAACTCATACAGATTATCAAGTCAAGTTCTCAGACTCAGTTGCATCTGACTTGAGTGGGAAAAAAATGAAAGAAAAAAAAAGGAAAATACATTTGTTCTGGATTTAGATTACTGCTTTACTAGTGATAAGTGATTGTAGTTTGTTAACTTTTAAGCAGAGGAAACAAGGATACCATTTAACTTACATATATTTGTAAGTTGGCTTGAATGCTATCGTCCCCTTGCAGTATCTGTTGAGTTTTTTTGTTTTTTTGGATGCTTGTAGGAATTGAACTTTGCTAGAGAGCAGCAGCAGCAGTGGTTTATATATAGAGAGAAAATGCAACCAAAACCTATTGATAAATTTTCAATTTGAAGTTCATAAATGTAATCTATTATGATAATTATACATTTTTGCTTCCCAGGTGAGTGGAAAACAAATCTGGATGGGATTTCTAAATCATCGGATAACTACAACTTACAAAACGGTACTCAATGCATCAGTATTGTACAATTCGACATTCCAAAACAAAAAGGGGCCAAAAGTGACAAACTTAACTTGGATTTTTTAAAGAAAAAACTGTTGCACCCATTTTAGTAAGTATAGTTTTCATAGGATACTGAGAAAAATATAACATGGATGTGAGAGTCTCCATTCTTAACAAACCACATTGATCTCTTTGCTCCACTAGCACTGATATGGCCGCAGATGGGGGACACAACCAAAAGTTCAACTTCTTATTGCAGTCCGATTTCTAACTGCGTAATGTGTATCCATTTCTCTCCACTGGTTTCTTGCTCCCCAACTTTTTAGCTGTAGCTTCTTTTACCATTTTCTTTCTTGAGCTCAAGTATTGAATGAAATTGCAATGTCAAACAAAAAATTAACAATGCTCACTATAAAGCAATGGGTGAGCGACTATGTGAACCACAATTATCCAGAAGGTACAGATGCATGATATGCAAAGGCATACATGCAAATTTTGATTGATTGCTTCTAGTAGCTCAGGCTAACATTGATTGATTGCTTCTAGTAGCTCAGGCTAACAGAGGAACATCCAAATTTAGGGTCTTGTGAATTTGTGGACTATGATAAATCCATAATCTAATCAAGAAATAGAGGGATATGACAAAAAATACTGCACTTTAAGGGATCACATCATCCACCCAAAGACATGAAAGAAAAATCAAATTGTGCAACATTGTTTAATGCTAAATACATATCTATATGTTCGAACCAAATACTATATTAAAGGTTTTATACTTGCTATAACTACATAATTTTGATGGTTCTCCCCTCCCTCAAAATCTGCAGCCCTTAATGCAACACTAGCCCCTAGATACGAAGCAAACCTAACCCTAGCTTACCTTCCAAAAAAAAAAAAACCCGATTAGCAACAGAATACCGAAAATACATAAGAACTCTTTTTTTTTTTCCCTAGAATTAATTTTAGATTGAATTCTTAAAACCTGATCATGTAAGCGCAAATTCATAATACAACCCTTAGCAACAGCATACCAGAAATACATAATACAACCCTTGCAAGAAAACTAATTATATAGGCAATCATCAAAAACAGACCCCGGAGGCAATATAGAGTGAGCAATGAAAAAATTTACAAATATTAATTCTAAAAATTAAAGTTGTTAACAAGAGAAGTTAAAGAGGCTTTAGTGTTGTAACCAAACTCAAGGTTACAACCTGAGAGAATCACGAGTCTCTAAACAAACATATACATATTGCTGAATTGGGAAATGCTTATTAATGAGGCATCCATACACTAGTTTAGACATTTTATCGAACATTTCGTATGCATTTGCATACATTGTTTTAAGACTTCAAAAACACAATTAGATGATTGTTCTAAGCATTTTATCAAACAACTACTATGCGTTATATGATTTGCCCTTTGGGACGTAAATCTAACAATTGAACACAAAACAACCCCCCAAAAATATAGAGAATAAATCTAAGTGAGAAAAAATAGTATGAAATGACTAGCCACGACCACGGCTATCGTTGTATCCATCAGCACCACTAACATTACATTTCTCATACAAGAACTTACCAGTCAAAAGAAACTAGGGTTTCAGAACAGGTTTGGGGGTTCGGTTCCTCTCTTCCCCTTCCTTGAGCTATCAGCGTCGACCTTTCAGAAAAAAAATCTGAAAATTTTGAGGTCTTCCTGGTTCCTTGATTTGTGAGGAGAGGGAGAGAGAGAGAGAGAGAGCGCGTGTTGGGTTCTGAACCTGATATTTGGGGGTGATCTGTGAGAGAAGAGAGAGAGAGAGAGAGGTGAGTTAACGTCGAGGTTAATGAACTCCCCTTGGCCCACCTGACTCATCTGTACAAAAATTTGGTTTTCCCACTTATATGAGTGGCCACATGTCACCTCGCCATATATCCACGTCCCAACTCAAGAGGATCGTGAGCCAAAAAAAAAACTCATGCCAAAGGGGATTGGATACCCAGACCTCCCTCCCCGGAAAACCTCACCCCTACCACTCAAACAAGTGGGGGCATTGCTAAATGTAAAACAAAAGTGTTTAGCTAATTTGTCAAACGTCATTTCCATTTCCCAAGGAATAAAGTACAACAGCAGAGAGGGTGTGTGGGTTGCACGTGGGGTTGGGTGTGTGTGGGTTGTTGGGCCCTTGGGCCTTATGTGTGTGAGGACATAGAGTGAGAGTTAATTTGTGATAATAAAAACAAAAGTACAACAGCTTATATTTGGTCCCCACCCTACGTACACATACCTTTCATAGAACCAAAATCTCTTCAGCTTCCTTTTGGTTTATACTGATTTGGACCGTCTGATTTTGTTGTTGTAATGGCTAACGACGAATAGTCAATGGCAGAAAAAACCGCCTAGCTATCTAATTTACTGGGTCAGTTGTACATTTAATACGACCCTCTCAGTGAGGACATCTGATCTGACTGAACGTGGACCCCACTAATTCCAAGAGGGAGAGAAAGTATTCCGTGAAAAATATCTACACAAAAACTATTTATAGAAACGACAAGTGGGGTCCTAAGATCGTCCAAGTAAATCCATATGGTTTATGTTATTCAATTCATGGTTCACAACATGGTCAATCATTTCTATGGTGGTCCAGTGGTTCGATGCCAGATGGCTAAGCTACAGCTCTGATTGGATGGCTGAGATCCAGGATGGATTAGTTAATTGGTGGGCCATGTCCATGATAGATGGTTACGAGAGCTCTGGTCTAGTATATATCATTCTTCTTACCCTCAGGCCTCACCCACTGTATCAGATGGCGTCCGATTGTCTCTGGCAAAGCCAGAAAACCCTCTCGGGTTCCTTACATTGTGCGACAGTTGGCAAAAAAAAGTGGGAAGAAATCATTCCATTTTTCTCTCATAATTTTGACTTCTCCCCATATGATATCTCTCCCTCCTTATTCTCACACTTATCACCACATGTCTTAATATATGTGGAGAAATCAAAATCCTCACTCCCATGATTTTGACTTCTCCACCACTTGTCACCTATTCTATGGACCTGAGACAAGCCCTTTCTGGCTTTGCCAGTGACAATCCAAGGCCGTATGCATATACATTACCCATCAAGGGGATCTGATTTGGTCTGACCCACTCACAAGTCCTCTTTAACTGTTTTTTTAACCCCAGTTAGTAAGTTTTAACCTTTTAAGGTTTTTTTTCTTTTAAAAACTAAGATTAGATGGATGAACCATAAGAATGAGTGAATCTTATCGAAAACCAAAAGGATGAGTGAATCTTATCTTCAATTAATAAGTATTAAAAAAGACACATGACAGCTTATAAAGAGTGAGCTAGACGTCCAATACCCCCTTCAAGTCTCAGGCAGCCAGAGGTTCAGTCAACTGAGCTTGTACTGAGCAAAATAAAGTAGGAGATGCATGGATTAAATTAACCTTTTTTTTTTTCGTCATCGGATTTCCCACCCCCGGCATTCATTCATCATGCGGCTTTTTTTTCGTCATCGGATTGCCCACCCCAAGCATTCATTCATCATGCGGCATTTGGCGCTAAAAGGGGAGAAGTCATTTCATTTTCTCCTCAAGTTTTTTGACTTCTCCCCAATTGATATCTCTCCCCCTTTTTATCCCTATGTGGCACACGATATTGATCACCCAAGGCTAGGCCTCAGGCGTGCACCAGATTGCCTTTTTTTTCCCCTGGTATTACAAATACAGTTAGGCCACAATCTAATCTTAGGCTGTATTAATATCTGTTAGTAATTAGTAGATTAAAAAACCTAATATTAAAAGTTGAACCAAACGGTAAGCATATCAACCACCACAGGCACAAACTAGCAAGTGTATTTAGGGCTTTTTACACCCTAAGATGACAAAATCTTCCAGTTTCATGGCAGTCTCCCTCCCCCAGCAGACCAAATTGATTCCAACACAACTATCTAGCTCCTTCAAGAGCATTCATTGCCTCTCAGCGTCGTGATTTTCGCATTGAGGCACCCATCAGCAGCAGCAACACATCAGTCTACACTTACCAAGCCCATTTAATTGATGTTTTTGTGAGCTTTTATCCCAGATCAGTCAGTAATTTCCTACCAAGAGATTGCTCCCAGTACGGAAATCTCACATCACTTCGTTTAACTATTCAGGCCCCATAAGAGGAACCTAATTACCCTTGCCTGTTCAAAGATCTCGATGAAATTCAGACCAAGGAAAACTAGAAACAACTCAATTGTACAAGTGGGTTCTACTGAAGTCCATCAATCTGTATTTGAGTAGTCGAGTTTATTCTGATTGTTTCATAGGGTAATGTGGTAAAGCGAAATCCAGTTTTAACACACTTGAGCAAATCCAAATGACACCTTACCTGACCTTCTGGAGTATTGCAAGCAGCCCGACTGTAAGTAAATGTAACGCCGAAGGCCATGGAGAAGTCTTGTAAGGGAAGGTCATTGACAACCCAATGGGTCCACTTGAGTTCATCTGTTTACAACTATTAAGATGCTCAACAGAGCCAAATCCGATATAAAGGGTTCTAAGATCACGAAGAAACGCACAAGAATATGAAGAACTCAAATTGCAATCCTTCAGTTGATAGCTTTAAGCTCACTGTATTTCAGAAAATATAAGTGGCCTGAAAATGAAGAACTCAAAATGCGATAGGGTATCCTGTATAATCCTGGATTTGAAATATACATCAGCTAAAGACATTAAAACCGATTCCTAACATCTTAATGATATGTGGAGGTTAGTTTTCAACCAAGATCTAGCAGAAAGAAATTCAACAAAACAGAAGTTCTAATAGATGTTGCAACTTATAATCCTTCCAAATGATCCATGATGAGTTAGTATGCTTAAAGCAACGGGCATGGATATGATTTAGTCTCCACTGGTTAACAAAGCATCAGTACTGAGCAACATGAAACCTATTTCAAAAAAATGACCACAATTCAATAGAACAAGTGCTACTGTCTGACTCATTTGCTAGAGATGAATGCTAGACACTTAATACTTAATAGTAGAGATTTCAACCAAACATTAATTTATTAGTCATTTTATGTTAATTAATTAAATTGGATGGAATTTATTTATCAGAATGTGTTTTCATATAAGACAACTTGTCATGATATCACATAAATGAGTAGACCAGTCGGCCTGTTGAGCTTCTGGGTAATCGCGTCGGATACATTTTTCAGTGTTAAACACTGACAGGGTAACTGCATCACTTGTCCTAGACCCAATCTTTAACTGCCACTAAATAAGAAAAAAAATGTTCCTAATTCATGACATATGCATCCAAGTACTGACTAACAAGCAGAGTCACCAAGTCGGAGTTTGGGAAATATTCGGCTAGAGAAAATTCTGAAAAATGTTGCAAAATGAAAAACTAGATTACTAATTATGAAAAAAAATCATATTAGACATTTATCACGAATTTTCAAAATGCCGTAAACAATTCGTGAAATTCACGACTTTCTGAAAAAATCACTATTTTTTCTGTAAGTTGCAAATACTTCGTGAATTAATAATTTCACAAAAAAGTCACGTATTATTCATGATTTTTTGAATAAAAAAATGGAGAACATTGTTACTATGCAAACAAGTACCAAAACATGCATGAGAGAGGCCAATATACAACGGTGTTCCTAATTCATTACATTCGAATCCAAGAATTGGCTAAGTATGAAAAAATGCATGAGAGGCCTAGATACAAGTACATACTCCTATACGAATACACGAAGAAACAAACAATTGCAACTGCCAACAGGATATACCTACCAAGTAAAAAGTATGCATACAAGACATGCACATACCACCTGCACATGCACACACAAACAGACCAAAAAACTTGGCCCAGAGAGAGGTAGATATGCACATATATCCAACCTATATTCAAAAATATACATATACATATGAACGGATGCAAAAATATACACAACACAAAAATAAACATTACAAGCATGCAAAAGAACTGCTTATCATATATAATTACATCGGAAAATTCTAGAGTGCATATTAGGTTCATAGGTTGCACATGTTTTCCATTTTTTCCCCCCCTTTTTCCCCTAGTTCTAAATTTGAAGGCAAGAGTATAAACAAATACATAGATACCATACAAATGAAAAAGTTACAAGACCATAGTATTATGTAACTCAGCTAGCCCATCATATCTCCCAAAGTAATCAAATATGGTCTTGTTATAACTCATCCAGAACAAGAAAGCGATTAATCACCCTGTGAATGTGAACATTCAAGCAGGATTCATTTACAAGAGAAAGCATATAGTGACCCACAAAAACACACAGGTGTAGAATCCAATTCCAAAAATGCCAGCTTCAATTCTCCAAGGCATATGGCAACACATTGACAATCTTAGTCAAACAAATCACACAATCAGGACTAGGATCATGATTGGTGGTTACTATAACAGTGTGCTCCAACAATAAAGTAGCCACAAATACTTGGAGCACCACTTAAGCACAAAACACGGAAGAAACTAAACAACCACTAAGATACAGACAACTAGAGAAGCGTGATTATCTTGAGCTGGGATAATCCTGCAAAGCCAACATGACATCAATTATATCAAGGGAAATCATGATCATCTTGAGTTGTGATAATCACACTTTGAAAGATGTGGGAAAGGGGTTGTAACTTTTGCATGATTCATCATTCAAGCATTGACAACAGTGATACATGATAACTAGATAAGATGAGATTAAAAAAAAAACCTTGATTGATTAGATCATCAAGAAAATAGGGAACACTTTGTCTATCCATTAACAACAGAGCAGATCAATATACCATGGCACTTTTCTTTTCTGATGGGTAAGATACCCTTATGCCACGTGACAAGCTTACAGTTTTCTGTTTTTTTTTTTTTTGGCTTTAGGTAGGCAAGCAGGTTAGTCTTAATTGGGTGAAGACGGGTTTAGAACCTGGTTTCAGCAAGTTAGCATCTTATAAATAACAACTTAACACTTCTAAAAAGAGACCATATCCGATCATCAAATGTTGTACCTAGCTTAACAATCTCCTAATTGATCTTTTTATAGATAGCAACTTAAATGTTCCGATCTTCAGCTTCTGCTGCTGTTGATTTAAACTTGCTTGGTCCAACTTGACCTTTTATTCTTTCTTTCTTTCTGCTTGGTCAAAGTGACTCAACTACACAAAAGACCTCTATCTTTATAAAACTTCAGCTAGTAGAACTTTATATCTTCATGGGATTACATGAAATGGCATCACTTCGAAAAGGTGCAAAATAAACAGGACTGAATCAATTGATCATATACATGAGTAGCTTCAACAACTCAATGACTTAATGTTTTCATGTATCTCAAGAGCCTTCTGAGTTCTGAATGCTTACAAGTTCTCAAATGTGATATTCAGAAATTACTGTAAGATCATGTGATATCAGTATGCAGGCGAGTACTAATGTCTATAATTCGTGACATTCTGAAATGGAACCACGATGCCACAGGTTTAAGACCAGCCTACTAACAAGGATTTTAAAAAAAACTAATAATGAACACCAGTTTATGAATTCATCCAATAGCTCCCATTCATTAGCTTTCAATTCTTTATTCAATTAGTCCATCAGAATGGAAAATATATTCCAATATATCACAACAAAACTATCAATTTAATTCTTCTTTTTACTTTTTTCTTGAGTGAATGACTTCTGAGCCACCAATTGTGCCTTATGAGCCTCTTGTTTTGACTTTTGATCTGATAATTGATCATTGTTACAAAATACTTGAGCTTCTCAATAAAATATATTCACCCCTTGGTATTTAAAAAAATTAAACCAAAGGGATAAATTCCTCAAATAAACTCATGTAACTTCTGAAAGGCTACAGAGTGACACACGAGTCGAATTGATAATTCTTCTCACCAATTGGTCTAAGCTTATCAATTGACTAAATCCAGTACAATCATAACATCATAAATGAACTACACATAAGATCTAAATCTATCGATAGATCACATACCATGCACTTAGAATTTATTATTCTCTCCCATTCTAACTTGACATTCACATATTCATCAATACCCAGACAAAAAAAAAGGTTCTGATTGTAGGTATGTGATTACCACAACCACCATCTCGGAATCATCTGTTTTTTCTTCATAAAATTAGATTTTTCATTGGCACTTTGATAACAAATTTTCTCAATATGCCCATCCTTTAACAACAAAATATTTTATAACGATTTTTTTTCTCAACATGCCCTTCCTTTTACAATGAGAACATTGAGAGGAAAATTCAATGAAACTTTCAATTGTTCTACTCAAATTTTATTATTGTGTGTGAAAAGAACCTATTAATTCAATCCGAGAATAAATAGATAAGTCCTTTGATTCAATAAACAAGTTCATTTAATAATGCTTAGGAGGAAGATTTTTTTTTTTTTTTTAAATCAATATTTTTTTTGGTCAAAAAATTCTTCTCTATAAGATCTAAGTTGATTTACATGTGGGTTTGCATGTTTTCTATGGAACCCACTAATCTTGAAGATGCAGTTATGAAGAAATAATGGGGTGATGTGATGGAAGGAATAAAACATAAAAGGTTGGAATTCTGATTTGGGTCTTCTAAACTTTTGTTTTGGGACAAGTTTCAGATGCCCTTTTTATATGTCAATAAACAGACATGTTGAATAGATTTCATATGTCGAACTATATGCCTGCAAAAACCCCAACAAACAAAAATGATAAGTTAATGTTGGATGATGGGTTAAAAAGGCTGATGAGATACATTAGAAGTATGGATGGAGGCTTATTTTATCTCATATAATGTCGGACTCAATGTTGTAAGCATAATTTCAAAGTTTATGCATAATTTGAGTATGCATCATCTTGGAGCAGTGATACAATTGAGGAACATTAAAATTTTCAGAATCAGGTACGTCAAAGCCAGTAAGTTTAAAATGATTTCATTCATTGACAATGGTTGGGCAAGTTATGCAAATGACAAAAAAGAACGTTTCAAGATATGCATTTAGTCCTGGATGGGGCTGTATTAGGAGAAAAAAAGAGACAACAATCTACTGCTCTATCAAGTTCAAAAACCAAATGCATTGCTGCCAAAAGCACCAAGCTGGTGGCTAATAAGAATTTTATGTTATTTGAAGGAGAGGCAAACTGAACCCACGTTAATGTATTGCAATAATAAATTTATCATTGCGTGGCTTGAAAACAAAACCAAAAAAAAAAACCAGGGAAGGACCAAATACATTAAAGTTAGTCATCATTTGATCTAACAGCTCGTGGCCAAAGAAGAGACTGAGTTAGTACATGCACTACACAGAATCAAGTGGCAGTTATATTCACAAAATCACTTTGCTAGAATACAAGTTCAAGTTGTTTCCTTGAATGATGGGTGTGCAAAGAGTTTGAATTAGGGGCCATGTAACTCAACCTTATTTTAGTGGGGGCATCTATTGTGCAATTCCTACGCACAATCGGCTTTTTCTCTTTATTTAGTGATTATTCTAGTTAGTAACAACCACTTGGTTTTGTATAACCAATTATATTGTAAGTAGGTCAGTCTTACTAATTAGCTTGCTGCTATGCAGTGAGCGTGCATAAGTTGTTTAGTCTTTGTTTGGGAAGTTAAGAGAGAATGGGATGTGTTGTGAGACTTTAGAGTGAGTTGTTGTTAAGTTGTTTCAAAGGAGTTCTATTTACACGGATGTAGTGTAAGATTAATATGTAAGTGAATAAAACCTTGTGTTTCATTTGCAGACTTGTTGGTAACGATAATCTTCACTATCTCTATTAAAATATTCTTTCAAATACTACATGGTCCGGTATATAGAGACCTGTAGGACATCATTTGTATTCACTACTTTAACTCAAACTATGGCTTGCTAAAACTAACTACTTTTCAAAATAAAATGCCTTCTAAAACTCCTACTAACTCTGTACCTATAGAGAACTTATTGACAAAGAAAAAGGGAAATAAGACTCCTACTAAAGTCCCCTCAAGCCTTAAGACCAACTAAATTTCATTTTACTTGACAATTAAAGAAAATACCAACTATAAAAATTTCCCATAATTTTGCATCGTATTGTATTTTGGCCTAATAGGACAACTGCTTTACATCTAACGATCTAAGTTAAATGTTTTTGAAGTGAATACACAGGTAGGCTCGTAAATCGTAAGTATAAAGGTAAAAATAGAGAAAGCAACCAAGGAAAAAATTCAGAAGCTACCAAGTGCCTAAGTAAATCTTGGAATTGATTCTGTTAAAGTCCCATGCTTGAGCAGTGAGCATATATACCAAATCACGAGGCTGCTAAAAAATTAGAAATTTATGTAGATTATAATGTCTATCAAGCCTTCATGAAGTTAGGAAAAATATAGAAGCATGAGAAGTGTTGGAAGCATAACATAAACACAGGCAAAAAATAAAACCAGAAAAGGATGAAATTCCTGGTAAAACTTTAAGATGCACAACACGCCAAAACTAATGGAAAAATCCAATTGTAGTAGCTTCATGGAAGATTACAAGCAGTATAACCTGTTCCAAACCTCCAGATAAAATCATCCATCAACAAGTAAACTATGAAAAACACAAACAAAACATAAGAACAATAGGAAACAAGAAATGAACAAACAAAACCTAGCTCCCGGATCCATGATTTATCCGGCTACTCGAAAAGGTAGAAACCAATCATGACAGTCAACTCAAATCTCACTTGCACTCAACACCGGCTTCGGCAGCACGTCGAGGCTTACTCTTTCGCCTGCTCCCATTTTGTCGGAATCCATTGGACTTGGTTGAGTCATTGGTGCTTCTGGTTCCAACACCATTTTCCTCTTTGACTGAATCTGGATTTTCTTTCATCTGTGAGTTCTTCTTCCTCTTCTTTCCATTTTCTGCTGCAGCTGGACCTTTCATCTCTTTGCTTGTGATAGCAGTTTTTGCATTCTCACCATCTTCCTCTTCTATCTTCTCAGCCGCCTCCTCGTCAATATCATCCTTTAATGGTTTCTGTGGCCTTCCCCTTCTCTTGTGTGCAGGAAGTGTTTCTTCTCCACCGCTTCCAGGATCGTCATGACTGGTAACAACAGTCAGCTTTTTCCCCTTTCCTCTACCTCTACCCATATTCGCAAAACTCCAAGAAAGAAAAGCTCACAAGATTAAAGAAGATTTCTGCAAAGACACAGAGATGGAACCTAAGGTGTAAATCAAAATAAACAAAATTGCATAACATACAACATTCAGTAAGCTGCACATAATATAAGGTAAGAACACCATAACAAATCCAGATAGTATATTCTCCTATTTTATAACAGAAAAGGTTTTTTTTTATTCGGTAACAAAAATAAATATATAGAAAGGAAGAGATAATTACAAAGGAAGCTCCAGAATAAGAACCAGGTGAAGGATAATATACAAGAAAAGAGAAATGAGAAAATCAAATTATAAGTCAACAAAACCCTCACTGAACAAGTCCTCCTTCTCCACCCGGCCCATAGCCAATTCATCCACCAAAACTTCGGAACCCAATTTAATGAAATGTCTTTTGTCCTTGCCAGTGTTTTAAAAAGCGTGTGAGGCTTACGCCTCGAGGCTCACCTCAGGGCGAGACTTAAGGAAAACGCCTTGAGGCTTAATCGTGAGGCTTAAACCCATGAGGCTCACATGAGACACACACATCATGCCTTGAAGCTCGCTTTATGTCTATGACGTACGTCTCATACATTAATTAAAATTAGGTTTTTAGTCACAATTGACTTAAATGTCCTTTTTTAAAATTTGTTATTTGTTTCAACTTATTTATATAGTATTTCTTATGTGTATGCGTGCACCCACATGAACACACACAATGTATACAAATACAAATATATATATATATATATATATATATATATATATATGAGAAATGCTAGGCCTAATCTCAGTCAAACTCTACTCTCAGTCTCCACCAACCATTTGTCCATTCTTGATGAAAGAGAGTGCTTTAACCACCATAACTGATTTGATAATGGATAGGTGGTTGGTAGAGATTGAGAGTAGAGTTTGACCAAGAGTAGGGAAAGCACGCCTCATATATATATATAAAATAATCTTTCATTAACTTTTTGTATCTTTTTGTAATTTTTCTTATATTTTATTTATATAACAAAAATGAGAGAGCATGAAGCTTTCTTGTGAGGCTTACACCTCACATTTCTTGAGGGCCTAACGCCTCGCCTCACGCCTTCACGTTTTAAAACATTGGTCCTTGCCAAGTGCAGGACCTCATTCAACACATACGAATATCTCCATAGGCCTCTTGTAATACCCTTGGCCTAAAGAATAGCATTCCTAGAATCATCCTCAACAATGAAAGAAGAGCAATTCAAACACCTACACAAGATGATAGCACGTTTAAGAGATATAATATCTGCATGGTTGGATGTGACATCCCCAACCGGACCCAAGCAAAGGATAATAATAGATCTATCAATGTGTCTAACAACCTTGCTGGGCTCGCGTTACCAATTGAATTAGCATCAAAATTGAGCTTTAAGATACCATGAGGACTGAGGAGGGGATTCCCGATGCGACATCTATTGGTTTTTTTTTTTTTTTTGGGGTGGGGGGGTCCCCCAACCTCTAATGATGTCACAGCTTTGCATACTGTTGAACAAGGACAGGTCATATTCACGAGGCCACTCTAGAATTGTCTTGTCCACAAATGCGGGATACTGGACTCATAGGTTGCATTTGTCTCTGGAAAATAGGCACAAGGTATAATTTTCTTTCAAAAAACCATTTTTCATGCGTTTCACGGACTAGATAACTTGTTTTCTGCCGGAAATCCATTTCTAAAGACCCCTAATATCTCTCAATTTGAGTGGTAAGATTCTTTCATCATCATTATCAATGCCTTATGCCTTGTCCCAAATACAAATATCTGGGGTTGGCCCAAATACTTGGGGTTAGCAATATGAATCTTGTTCTTTCTTATTAAAAGTCATAACTTCGGTTAAGTCATGTGTTGTCAAATCATTTCTCACTAACTCCATCAAAATCATTTTTGGCATTCCCCTCCCTTTTTTAGATCCAAAAACTTGCACCAATTCACTTCTTCTTACGGAAGCCATTAGCAGTAGGTTTCTTTACCAACCTAAATCTCCAACATCTTTCTCCCACTTTCCACCAGCTACCCACTACAATAGCAGCAACCGAAAACAATGAGCATCCCTCCCTCACTCCTACAAAACTCTGTTATAGATTTCAACAAGACAATTCTGACTGTTACAAAATTCTGTTTTCAGAAGATGAAGCTAGTGCATGAACATTTCTTTTTCTTATCCTTTTTTTTAGGACTTTTTTTTAGGTTGAAACCAGTTAATGTTCTTGAAATCCAGTTCGAGGCGCATAAATATGAAACTGATTTGCTTGGGGTTGTGTTTCAAATGTGTTCAATTTGCAATTCAAATAATCAGGCATAGGCCTTCTTTTATCTCACTCTGGATTCAGAGCAAGATCACATCCTCCGTTCTTCTGTCACTTGCCCTGTCTTGTTTCCTTTTTCTTTTGGAACCATTTTCAATCATATATTCAGTTTATCAGATATATTATATATTCAAGCGGTTTTTGGGTAATCTAAGCTTGAATCTTTGTAACGAGCATTGTTTTATCTGTAATTGTTTTTATATGATTTCAACCTTTATTTCACAACCAAACATTAAAGGACAGACAGAAAACAATTTTCATGGAACTTGTTTTCTGCATAAGAATTTACAATGAACCGTGTTATCTGTTAAATCAAAGAAAACAGAAAAGGAAGGGTCAGAAACTGAGAATCCAACCCCAGAACATCATCTTTAAGGAAAAATACAATATCCTAATAATCCATCCAATGAAATAACTACAAACAACAAAATTTTCATTTTTTCACAATAACCTATCAAAATTATGTTACCCACATGTTTAGGAAAACCCAGAAAAAATCAGAAGAAACAGAAACGCATGGCATGAGTGAATCGTTTTCCAGGATTAAAAAAAAAAAAACGATCCCCTATAAGATTCAAAACAGGGAAAGATGATTTTTTATTTTTTATTTTAAAGAAAAAAGAAAGAAAGAAGGGAAATCAGGAAAACTCAAGATCACAACCCAAATAATCATTTTTGCAAACATAAAATCTCAAAGAAGAAGAAGAAGTTAGCACTGGACTGACCAACAGACTCAAAACAATTAGCTTTCAAAACCATACCCATCACATAGAAAAGAAAAGAACATGATAAAAATAAAATAATATGAAATAGAGAAGAGAGTAAGAACAGAGAAATGAAAACTGACCTCGTATGAAACTACCCTCCTTTGCACCTCCAACGCAAAACCCATTTCTCAGAATCTGTCAAAGAAAGCAAAGAAACCCCAAAAGCAAAGAATCAAAGGGGTTTGGTTCTATAATACCTTTCAAAGTAAAAGTAGATAAGCAGAGATTAAATGGTGAAAACTTTGATCTGAAGAAAAACTATTAAAACCCCAGATCAGAAAAGAGCCCAATAGAATAGAAATCACAGAATAATCATAGAGGATTGAAGACAATAATCTCTGCCATCTAAGCTTCAAGTACTACCTAGAGAGAGCAAAGATACAGAAAACAGAAGAGAAAAGGAAGAGTAGAGAGAGGGTAAGAGATATTTGATGATTGGCTTCTAGTAGTAATAGTTATTATTATTAAAATTATAATCCCACAAAAAAAGTCCCATTATCAGTAAATATGATTGATTCAGTTTATTAAAATTAAATACCTAAAAGGTAACGAAATGGCAAAAATGCCCTTGTTTGTTTTAACAAGTAGTTTGAAATTACTTAATTGTTGAGGATAACATGGCCATTTTCAAAGTTGGGTAAGAATTGAGACCTACTTATACAGCGATTATTTTACATTTTTAATTAATTAACCAGAAATTTTGATTTAGGAAGAGATATATCACATTCCTTATATCCCGGCTGAATTATGGAACTGATCGGTGTTTTAAATTTCAAAAAGATTTGAATTAGAAATTTGATGAAAAATAAAATAGAAAAAATGAAATGACTAAAACGCCCTAGCGTTGTTGGGCTGTCTATGTGTATGGGGGCCACTTAGTCAGCTGGATATGGTCATGGGCCAGACTTTATAAGCCTATAGAAAATGAAGTTAGTCATTAGCTGGGCATTAACAGCAAGCAAAACCCGGCCCGACCGACCCGAATATTCACCTGAACCCACATTATTTTCAAGGGTCGGCCTTGCCTGAATGCATTAAAATATTTACTGTACGTTACGTATCTTGGCACTACAGCAAGCAGAGCAGCATCCATGGACCATGGCATCCTCCAAACTTGATCCGTGATATGGTTAGCGTGTAGGCGAATACAGGTTTATAACCCTTATTTGTAGCATCAACAGGAACCCATATTTAGGGGTGTATCCGAACCAGGCTAGCTCTAAGTTTGGCTCAACTCGGCCCGATCAAGCCGGGCTTGAGCTCGAAAAATAGGCTCGATTGAGCCAAGCCGAGCTATTTTTTGAGTTAGAAAATGAATTCAAGCCGAGCTCGAGCCAAGGCCTGTTTAATTCGGCTCGACTCAAAGCTCGGCCCAATTGAGGCTTGGTTCGGCTCGAGCTCGACTTGGCTTGGATATAATATAAAAAATAATATTATATATATATATCATTATTATATATATATATAAATAATATAATTATTGTATATATTTAATAAAAAAAATTATTTTTATTTTTATTTAAAAATAATTTAATCCGAGCTCAAGCCAAGATGAGCATGTTCAAGCCGAGCTTTTCGAACTACATATCGAGTCGAACTGAGCTCAAGCATAGATGAAAAAAATTCCAAACCGAGCCGAAGAGGGCCGAACCCGGCTCAAATCCACCCCACCCATATTTGTGGCATATCAACACTAGAAACTTTGTTTCAATGGTAGGATGTAACCCCTTTGGGGGCAAACGGGTTTGAGTCTGGGCGGTGTGATAGTTGCGAGGCCTACTATTTATACTAACCTAAACCTAACTCCAAACCATCCTACTAACCTAGATAAATGATGTGACACCACACACACAAAAGATCCATATTGTTTTTTTTTGGTAAATGGCATGAGACTTGGGTCCAACACATCTTCTTTACTATTATAATGGGAGAGGTAGCGTGGCCTGAATATTCCAAAATTCCTAAACTACCCTTATATAAAACAATAAAACAAAACTTCTTTACTATTATAATGGGAGAGGCAAGCGTAGCCTGAATTTTCCAAAATTCCAAAACTCCCTTTATATAAAACAAAACTTTGATTTAATGTTTTATTTTAATTCCCAAACTACCCTCATCTATCTATTTAAATAATAGAATCACAGTCAATCGCGATTGAACTCGAGGAGAGTTCAATCACACCCGTGGGTTAACATGTGTACTTTTTAACTCCTATTAACTGTGGTTAACTCCTTCCCCTCGCTCTCACGTGCATCGCACGTGCCACCCGCTAGTATCTTATTATTCTATCTTCTTATCTTATCTTATCTTTTACTATTATAATGCGAGAGGCATGCGTAGATGATTTTTCCGAAATTCTCAAACTACTCTTATATAAAAACAAAACATTGATTTACTGTTTTACTTTAATTCCCAAACTACCCATTTCCTTTGATTTACCGTTTTACTTTAATTCTCAAATTAACCCTTGCTCATCTATCTATTCAGAATCACAGCCAATCGCGATTGAACTCAGGGGAGAGTTCAATCACACCCGTGGGTTAACACGTGTCCTTTTTAACTCCTATTAACTGTGGTTAACTCCTTCCCCTCGCTCTCACATGCATCGCAGTGCCACTAGTGAGTTCAATCGCTCCCGCGGGTTAACACGTGTCCCTTTTAACTCTTATTAAGTGTGGTTAACTCCTTCACCTCGGTGCCACCCTCTAGTCTTTACAAAAGAAGATCCATATTGTTAGCATAAACATTTTTTATAGGTATATATATATTTAGCATTAACATTATTGTATTTTTGTGACCTATGGCTATCTGATGGCTTGGGGAACACCCTTTTTGACTTTGATTATCTCGTTGTTCTTAAGATAGTCTATGACAAAGATAAGAATGAGGGAAATTAAATCAAAATAACACAAGTTTCCCTTTTTTTTAAAATGTTGCTGCCATAGGATGAATTTGACTTGCGAGCAATTGAATTGGTGAATTGTTAAAGGAAAGTCTAGACTCTAGAGTCTACACCCTAAGCCATTGAATTTGGTACGGACCTTCTTTGCTTTAGTACTGAACAAACATTCTTTCTTATCCATTCAGCTCATATTGCTTCACAATATATAACCGGTTAACTTGAAGCTGAAGGCAATTACAAATATTATATGGGGAATGTTATCGATCACTCCATGTGTGAACTTGTTAGCGTTCACATATTTTTTTACCCCTATTTATTGAATATCCTTTTATCATATGCAATTATATTTTGACATTTTCATAAGGAACATTTAACTAAATATGAGATTAAAAAATATAAGAAAGGTCAAACTGAATTGTCTCTCCAATATTTAATGATTAGTCCCAATGAAAAAACTAAAGTATCCTTAACTTTAACTTTAATGAATTTTGATAATTATTGCAGGTATAAAAATGTCTTGCTGGTCGTTACCAAATTCACTCACTGAGTGAATGGCACATTGATGCTCCCCTTTTAGTCTAGTTGACCTGTTCTATAAATATGCATAGAATACTATCCAAAAATAAGATTTTTTTTTTTTATGTTGTTGCTGAGGATATCATTTAGCTACGGTTAGTAGATAGTGGAGCTCTTGCTAATCGTCACCACCCAGTAGGAATGGATCCCTAGACCTCTCTCATACGAGAGGCCACACCCTACCATTGGAGCAAGCGGCAAGGTGTCTATGTGAAAGATTTACAATGTATAATTTCGAAATAAATATTACCTGTAGGCCCTCTTAAATCATACTTTGCTTCCCCATTAACTTGTAAGTAGCATCCTTCACAAATTTTGAGAATGGGAACCTTGGAATCTGGTTTATAAACTGGCACTGCAATTAGATGAGTAATAATTTTCCTTCCATCCATGTTGTATGCACAAACTCGATCCTCCACCTTCTTGTCGTCTGCACTAATTTTCAGATAACGGTGCAATCTGGATTTAAATTGTTTGTATGCACTGCACATCTTTTTAGTCCTACCAGAATCGCAAAATGACCAATGCAAGAAAACATGTAATATATGGTCTCTCCTGCCTGGAACTCAGAAATCAGCGTTATGTGTTCATGTTCCAATCTAGGTTCTTTCTGCCAAGAAAAAAAAAATAAAGATTTTAAGAAAATATATATCAATCAGAGACTCCCAAAAGATGGTTGCTCAGAAGCAAGAGACCAAAGGTATCTGTAACACTTAAAAGAAGTTTTGGATATAATTGCTCTTGATTCGTCCAGAAAGTATAGTCAGATAAAGAAAAGAATTAGCAATCACAAAATAAAATAGAAATGAAGAGATTGCGCTGCAGAATAGAGTGCGGATAGCCTGGCAGTGACGGGACCATAAAGTGTATGTGCTGCCCTCTGATTCATTAGCTCAGATTTTTCATCAAGTGAGCAAACTTCTTGAATGGAGCAAGACCAAAAGTCATGCAAGATTAAACAGTCTCATCTTTTTAATTTTTTGGTACAGTAACAGTCCTAATCATCCAAGCAGGATCTAGAAGTGGATGGGTATATAATAATCTAGTTATGGTCAAAGATGAGATCCTTAAACCAATGGGTTACAAACTTACAATTACATGATCAGTGGATTTTGGGATATTTGCTCGTCAAAAATCTAGTCCCCTAACTTAATATATGGATTGATGTACTATGAGCTACTGTAAGGAGCACTTACCAAAAGTATCACAGAATTTAGAAAACAAAAAAGGAAGTCTTGAAAGTAATGAAATATTCCTATGCAGAAACATTCAAACTAAGATAAAAGAGGAATACCTTCAAATATACACTCATCTCAGAAGACAAACCAAAAGAAAAGAAATGCTCTCAAGCAATGCAATTGCAAGAAATAGTAACAATAGTTGAACAAAAATTGATTTCAGGAAAAAAAAAAAAAGCACACGGAATTGAAGAGGGTGTGAAGCAAGAAAAAAGAAGAATGAAAGCAAACAAACAAGAACAGCGACTAGTTGAAACCCAAAAAGACAAAACATCAATCAAGAACAAAGAAATCCACTGCATGAGAGACCCAGATCAAACAAAAGCCAGCCACAGTAACAGAAATAATTCAAGGAATAGAAGAACCAAATTAAAAGAGGTAAGAAAAAAAATCACATAAGAACAGAAATCCAAATAAAAAAAGAAAAGAAATGGAAAAGGAAAATAAACTCCTTACACAAACGGTAACAGAGAACGTTAACATCACACAAAATAACCACTTTAACGTAGAAATGAAAATATCAAACAGGGATCTTACTCAACTTGATTCTTACTCCATCATTCTAGCTGTATTTGGTCACATTCTCTTCCACCCAATTGGCCATATCAAGCAGGGATCTTACTCAATTTGATTCTCATTACACCATTCTAGCTGTCTGGTCACATTGTCTTCCTCCCAGTTGGCTGCAACCCCAGGATTCTCGTTATATCTTGCAACATGTAATTCGGTATGGCCAGCATTACTTCAATATCAGTCCCAACCAGAGCTCAAAATCTTCTTGTCGGCCTGAAATAGCTTCACCTGTTCAACCAATCAAACCCATTATTTCTCATTTCAGCCACATTATTGAGGGAAATAGTGAGTTGTCATGGTCACCCACTTCACACCCACACTTCGTCCATAAGAGACCATGACCCTGAAACAAGAAACAGAATTAAGAGAGCCTCAGTCTACTCTTGCTTCTGCCTTTGTCACTTCTTTGATGAATGTCTAATGGATTCTCTTACAATCTTTTTTTATTGAACTAAGAATATACAGCAGAGAAGATACAGAGCTAATAAGAAACAAGTGAGAAAATGGAACAGTTTTCTTAGTTGCTGCAAAAGTTTATACATGAAGCATGGGTTGCTCTCTCTCTCTCTCTCTCTTGTGAGTCTTCAAAGGTAGGAGTGCAACAAAAACAAAAACAAAACAAAAAAGATTCATTTCTTAATTCAGTTTTTGTACTTGTAGCATATAAATCGAAGCTGCTTTTTCCAAGACAGACGATTTACAATGGGTAGGCTGCTATAGCATGACTGTTCTTCCATATAGCGAACAGTGCATGCTCCCTACACAGATTGATAGGAAAAAGGAAAATATCAATTCCCATTAGGTGATGGGCATGGTAACCAGAACAAAAAAGACTACATCATACCCAAGTATATCTGCAAATTCAATCCCCTAATATAACTGTATTTACTCTTGTTCATTCTCTCTCATTCATAAGCTTCCTCCCAGTCATTTAATACTTCAGGCACCTCCACTTCATTAGTGCCTCCTCCAGACTCCTCGACTGAATGCGAACCACCTGCTTCTGTTTCCAACTCTGTAGTGGAAGAACTTCCAATCTGATTTTGTGGATCCTCAATTCGGACCAAAGAAGCAGCTGAACTTGAAACTGTATCTGGGTCTAGAACATTCCACCGGTTTCTTGAAGCAACAAGTGGAGCTTCCTTCCCTTTCCACACAGATGCCTGCACATCGATTGCACCACTGGGCAAGTCTTCACCACCCCATGAATCTTCCCCCCAACCAGGTTCCTGCACAACTGCCTTCTTCCATGGATTACTCTTCAGCGACACAGCTGATCCACCCTCCTTGGACATTGATGCTCCTGCCCAAACATTAACAACTGGTGATGCAGCTGATGCACCACCATTCTGAGGAACCACAATGGCACCATGATATGGTGACCCGTTATCTAACCGCCTCAGAGCAGTCGTTGCCCGGGCAGGATCACTAAAAACAGCCAATGCATTCTTGTCATTCAACCAGACTAGTTCACACTCCCCACCAAACCTCAGGACTAATGCACTAATATTTGCATCTCTTGGCAAATCTAGAAGAGCCACAACGAGCCTTGGATCCATGTCTACCAAAGGATCAAAAATCGGTGGTTGGGACACATTTAAGGGGACAGCACCCTTGGCCCCTAGCACTCGAGCCGGCACTTTGGACTTGGGTGTAACATGAACAACAAGGAACCGCTTTGGCTCCCACCCAGCTGCTTGAACCAAAACCTTCCATCTCTCTGCAATTTGCCTGATGACATCTCTCTTCTCCTTCAACATTGTACTGAAAACATGAACCCTGATACCATTTGTGGTGGCTCCTTTGCTCTTGCCAAGTACCAAGAACTTGAATCTCTCCTCTACAGACAATACCCATTTTGGTTCTCGTCTTAACATGTCTGCAAGTAAGTCGGAAACAGCAGCATTCTCGCCAAAATGAAGCGCATCCAAGTTTGGGGTAGTAACATCGAAAGCATCGGCAAGAACCCGTTTCCGCTCCATCTTTGCACAATCCTCATCGCAGACGAGCTTCCTCTGTCCGAGCGGAACTTTCGTGCCATTTGCTTCCACAGGTTGAAGTGGCACTGGCAACTTTTGAATAACAGAAGCCTCAAAGACGGTATCGACGTGAAACCCACCAGTGCTCCCTCCAGCTTCACAAGGGACTGAGGCAGTTATGCGGCCACAAGAGCAAGTGATAGTCACAGGGAAATCACACCTTATATCGGGACAAGGCGAGGAAGGGTGACAAGTAGCAGTGCATGTATGCCCACAATCTCTCCTAGGAGCACCGCATGTCTGCCCACAAGAAGCCTTTTGCCCAGAACCAGGCACAGAGGAAGAATTACATGGCTGTGGGTGACAAGTTCTTGCACAGGCGTGCATACCACATTGTCGGGGCTTGCCGCATAACTGATTACACCGAATATCCCTTAACCCGCAAGGTATGTTCCTGAGAATCACGTGCCCACCTATGCATTCCTTTGCCACCGGAACTGAACATGGTGGGCAATCTCCAAAGTGGCAGCTGTGTGAAGAAGAATGACCACAAGGCTGAGAAACTGAGCATGGGTACTGACATGTAGGGGGAGGTGTTCCACAAGGTAGTGGGGGAGGGATTGAAGTCTTCCCACAAGCACAGATCAGGTCAGTGAACATCGTTTCAAGGCATGGAGGGCAATGGCCACTGTGACAGAGCAACTCACAAGAATGCTGTCCACACCTGAGCTTCTTCCCGCAGACCATTGAGCACAAGTGGGGGTCCCAATCACCTGGCAGCCGATTGTTGGAATTAGATAGAGGGCAACACCTCTCACTGCACCTGTGCCTCCCACAGTTCTTTTTCCGTCCACAAGGCTTCTCGCAGACAAACTTACCATCTTCTTCCACTGTTCTGTAGCACTCGGCAGTTTGAGAAGAAGACCCACAGCGACATTTTTGGCTTACAAGCACCAAACAAGGTGCACAATCCCCAACATGGCACACCTCCTTACAATGGTGAAGGCCACAAGGGAGTGGCTTGCCACAGACCTGCGGGCAGGTCGGAACAGGGTCCAAACAACTCTGCCTTTCCTCCTGTAAGTTTATCTTACCACAACAGCATGTCCTGATCCTCCAAGGAGTTAACTCACACTCTCCACATTGGCCAGGATGGCAAATCTCACCACATTCATGATTTCCACAATCGAGCTTCTTTCCACAGGTCGAATTACAGGAGAAAACACCATCAATTGCATTAACTTCTCCCTCCACAGCCATCTCTCCACAAAGAACAACCTCCATCTTTTTCTTGCAGAAACACGAGGCATCGATGGGAATCCGACAAGGATCACAAGGCCCTGTGTGGCAAACACGCACACATCGATGACGCCCACATTTGAGAAGCTTACCGCAATGCTGACCACATGTATGAATGGATTTCCGATCGGAGCACCTTGTCGTTATTGTTTTCTTCCCACAAGGGCACAAGCGTGGCGGGGCAAAAGCCTTACAAGGAGGGCAAGGACCTGGGTGGCACTGTAAGACACAAATATGGGGACAACGATAATCATCATCATTGCTATCACCACCAAAACCTGGAATGTCCCTCTCTAGCGGCTTCCCACACGGCTCTCCACACGAATGCGGAGTCAGATATAGATCCGAAGGGGGATCTGTTCTCTTTCCACAGAAGCATACATAACGAAACCCCAGTTTTGATGAGGTAAGAACTAGCTGTACAGATTGGCAACCGGGACACCGCCAATTCAATCCCTGATTGTTCTTCTCTGCAGATAAATCAATAGAAGTGGGTGCCCTAGCCCATTTCCTGATACAATTAAGGTGGAAGATTGAGTAACAACTCGAGCAGGACCAAATTGGTGCAGTCCTCCGCACCATGTCATAACAGATCATGCACTCAACAGTCCCTTTCATGAGCTTATCTTGAATCTCTTGCACAAGTTGCGGCACATACTCCTCCTTCCGAGTCTCCTCCTCCTTCTCATTCTCCTCCTCCCTCCTCGGCACTGCAACATAGCTACTTCTTGGAACAGACAAATTCCCCCTTTTCCGATTATGGGCCATCCCGGAATTATAATTTGAACCTCTACCAATCCCATTTGGAATTAAATCAGAGGTCGAGAACACTGGATTCACAACAGTGGAAGTAGAAGAAGAAGATCCTCCTCTAGAATTATAATTTGAACCTCTACCAATCCCATTAGGAATTAAATCAGAGTTCGAGAACACTGGATTCACAACAGTAGAAGTAGAAGAAGAAGATCCTGCTCTAGAATTATAATTTGAACCTCTACCATTACCATTCCCATTCGGATTCAAATCAGAGTAGGAAGACAGTGGATTCAGAACGGTAGAAGAGGAAGAAGAAGATCCTCCTCTAGGAACCCACTCCTGGCGATGATTACTACGAATTGGAACTCTGGATGCGTCCTTTCTTCGATCGTTACGAGCTTGAGAGCTCATTATCTGAGAGAAATAATAATAAATAAATAAAAAGCCTAAGTGGGGTTGAATTAGATGGATCGATCTTCGGTTCAATCGAAGAAAATCGAAACCCTAACCCTAATTAAGAGTTGAATAGAATCTTTATATTATATGGATCCTATCTAATAAACGAAGTAAGATAATGAAAAGTAGAAATGAGAGAGAAATACCTGAACCGGGCTATAAGGGCTTTTCTGTGTTCTCCTCTTTTGTTTCCCTGCCAGAGAAAGTAAAGGTCCGGTATTTGGTTTAATGGCGAGAGAGAGGAGATGCCCTTATTTACCTGCTGCTAGGCATGCTAATGTGCGCCTCTACACTTTCTTTCAACCCTCTGGGCTGGGGTGGGCTGTAGCCTAGTGGTCCAAGCACGAACCGTAAACCCGGAGGTCTCGGGGGCTCCCCTTAATATCGGATGGATGATATATGTTTGAGGGTTTATCTATGCATCATGTGAGACTAGTTTAGACTAACCATGTTTATCCAAAAAAAAATCACTCTTTATTTTTGTTTAAAACCCATTTTGTTTGAGGGAAAAATCACATATAACAATTTGTCCAATCAAAAAGAGTCAAACTTTTTTTTTGTTAGAAGCAAGATAATACTAAACACATACATTCAGGCTTAAAGTACCATCAAGGTATCATAAGAGTAAGGTGTCATAAGAGTAAGCCTACGCACCCATTCCACTCCAAAAGGGCTTGAATGATAGAGGAGTTGTATACCCTTATGCACCTTTGAGAGTGATACTTGAGAGTGTTGCTATTTTTATTGAAGATAAAATATATCTTTTTCATTTAGAGAGTTGGAGTGCTCCCAGTACCTAAAAAAATATACGAAAAATTAAAGATAAATGCTATCAATGAATTCCATCCGAATTGGTTTCCATGACTATATAAATATTCGTCTTTTTTCAAGCATAGAAGACATCTATACAAGACCTATCGCTTGAGGGAACCAATCACAAGTGTATTAGAAAACAGGAAACTCATTTTCCTAGAATAATTGTCATATAAAAAGGAAAATGAGGACTAACGTAATAGATCAATAATTGAACTTTGGTTCAGTTAAGAGAAACACAATAAATTTTATGTACAAACTTCATTTAATTACTAGATATATATATTTAAGAACAAAAAGCTTAGGAAATACATTAACTCTCAAAATATCTTTGTCAATTCAAAACCCTAGCCCCCTTTACTCCAAACCTCTCATTCACAATGACGATGGAGAAACACTGTCCTTCACGGTGAGTTCACTCGTTCATGGCACAACGATAAATCGCCGATGAAACATTATGACAATTATTGATGTTATCTTAGATTACTCATTGAACACATTTTTGAAAAGTCTACCTCAATTTGTTGGTGTGAGCAATTGTGATTGGGTTGAAATGCATATTTTTTTAATACTATTTCTTTTCTTTTTATAGATTTTAAATACATGATCATTCAAATTCTTATTAGAATTGTGTTCTTCAAGAATCTAATGGTGTCCAATTATTAGGTTTTAAGTTTGGTGTATAGTTCAGGAAATTAATCGAGAATTTTGTTGACCTTTTGTTGTGCTCAAAAAATTTAATGCATTTAATGATGTTTAGTCAATAAGTTGTAAGTTTTGGTATACAGTAAGAAAATATTGGTGTGCTCATAGTAACACCCAAAAATAAGCATATTTAAGGTAGTGTTAGGTGCTCCCCAACATTTGATGATTACAACCCATTGTTAAAATTATTGACTGCACACTATTAAATTTATAAAATTACTTGTACACACTAAAAATAGAACCAAAAATTATCTATTAATTTTATAACTACACACTAATTATATAGATAAGATATGAAAGGAAAAGTTCAACGTCTTTGTTCTTTCTTGTTGTAAGTTCATTATCATTCCTCAGTTTATTATTGTGTTCCAAGCCAGATTGTTAATAAAATTTATAAAGTTGCATAACTTCGCATATGATGGAGCATAACATATTTGACAACCATTGTGAAGTATGCATGAATATTGGGATTCAAACGACACGCAGGTTGTGATTTGACATAGAAGAAAGTATAAAGAGACCGTACTTGTAGATGAAGGGAATGCGTGTCGTATTGCCAATGAAGATAAATCAAATAGTATTGGCACACTGAATCTTACAATTGGGATGTAATTTGAAACAATAAAAATGACTTACGAATTTTACAATGCATGTGCAAGAAGGGTTGGTTTCGGTATTAGGAAGGAATGGATGAACAAAAAAAAGTTTGGTGTGGTGAAGAGGAAAAAAAATTGTTGTTCAAGATAATGTAGTAGGAATGAAGATAAAAATAAAGTTACACAACACCATGATGTAACTAGAGTTGATTGTAAGGTACATATGCTGGTTACATTGCAACCTAATGGTAAATATTTCATTATTAAGTTAGAATCAATTCACAATCACCATTGTACCCTTAAAAAATCATACATGGTTGGGTCATGGAGAAAAATCAGTACTGCTCAAGTTGCTGAAGCAACAGGAGTAGTTAGTGTTGACATAATACAGAAGACAACATTTTTCATTATAAGTGCACAAGCGAGGGGTAAGATAATGTTGATTTTCTTCATATAGAATACAAAAATTACATCCATTTAAGCGAATGAGATCAATGAAAAAGGGAGATGTAGGTGTCATAATGTAACATTTGTAGAAAATGTCAGTAGAAGATTCAAGTTTTATCTATGACAAACAACTTGATTTTGGTGATCAAATAACCAATATTCTTTTGGGCCGTCAAGATTAAAAGAGTAAATTCAATGATTCAAAAATGGTGACTAATTATCAAGTATTCGATGATGTGATTTGTTTCGATATGACGTATAAGGAAAATAATTATGACCAACC
Organism: Tetracentron sinense; assembly: GCA_015143295.1. NCBI lineage: Eukaryota > Viridiplantae > Streptophyta > Magnoliopsida > Trochodendrales > Trochodendraceae > Tetracentron > Tetracentron sinense. Next base: position 41,749,727 of record CM026563.1, read on the forward strand.
ATTGACACCATTCGTGAGAGTTAATCGTCGTAAAAAAAGTACTGTATTTAGTACGACATTGATGTATGATGAAACCGAGTGGGTGTAGACAACCAAAATTTCACGCAATAGGTGGGGGGTGCACCAAGCCAAATACACTCCACATTATAATAAATTTGGAGTATTAGTTTATGGGTATAATTACATCACACCCCAAATCATATTTAGGGTGGTGTATCAATTTTGGGTGCACCGACCCAATGTGTGCTCCACACCTTGTTCAATGGGCATACCAATCCTTTAATGCACCCATGCTCTACATCAAATCCAATTCACTACGTGAAAAAGACTGAAGTAAGACACTAAGATGTCGGAAAATACGACTTTCTTATGCAATACTTAAAAAAATGACGGTTATTTTGATAACAAGGACAACTCATAATGGAGGAGAGAGTTTGGCGCTAATAATGACTGTTAATGAACGACGTTTTAATCTATCCGTAAAAGAGGGGTTACGTGCATAGGGCATTATCTTAAGTTTTCTTTTCTCTTTTACCTCTCTCCCTCTCTCTCTCGCAACTCTCCTCAGCAGTTGCTAAATTCTTTCCCTCATCTGCTATTGGAGCAAAGAAAAGGGTTTCTCGTTGTTTCATTCCTACTCGAAGAGAGAGATCATGTCTTGTAAGTTACCATAGACTTTCAATATTTCTTCTAATTTATAGTTTTTTTTCTAATCTGATTTGATTTATAGTTTTTGTTTGTTTGATTCGAATCAATTCTTGAATTGTAGATTCTAGGCCTGCAAATGGAGTTTTGAATCCAGGGTTTAAATATCTTGGGTTTGTTCGTGTCTCTATTTGTAGGGTTTGTGTTTCTATAGATAATCAATTAAAATTAACCTCTATTTTTAGGATTCAAATTTCTATATTTGAAATCCTTGTTAAATCTCGTATGTGTGAATCGACATAGGAACCATCCAAAATAAAATAAAATTGCTAACACTTAGGTGAACGGTTCCAATCCTTCTAATTTCTTCACCAAATCTTCTAATCTCTCTCTTTCTCTGTAAGAGAACTGTGTGTTTTAGTTTCTAGGAAAGCAATTGGTGAATGGAATTTAAGGAGAGGGAAAACAGAGACGTATGTTGTTGGGGGGGGGGGGGGGGTGTTCTTCCTTCTCTGATTGTGTTTTGGTACTTCACATCTAAGTACAGGCAGGGGACATTGAAGAAATCGAGTCCATGAAATGGAGTAAGTTTTTTTTTTTAAATTAGGTTTTCTACTGTTTTCATGTGATTATACGATCACCAGTGCTCGGAATCAGTATTCGCAGGAAAATATAATGCAAACTCCTCTTACAGTTCTAAAGGGGCTGAGTAATTGTTTTTTTAAAAAAAATTAGACATATCTACTGTTTTCAGAGGTAATTGTATCACTGGTGATTGGAATTAGTATTGGCCGGAAAAAAAACAATGTGAACTCTGATGGTTCTAATGGGAAAAGGGCAATTTGTTTTGGTATCCTTTTACGTTGGTGAAAGAGCCCTTCCGAAAAGGGTCTATTAATTTTTCTTTTCTTTTGAGAAGAAAATAAACAGTGATGGTGTAGGGAACTGGCCTAACCGACCCACCCTGTTGCGATGAGCGCAAGTGCGCACCATACCCCCACTATGTCTTCCTGACCACACCCGTTTGGGCTCCTCATCTTCATCTCTCTCTCTAGAATGTGAGATTGAATTACATACATGTATTCAATTTCAATTGGCTATGATCCTACCTCACATGTATATGGCCTCTTTAACTAACAAGCAATGACATCAGTCATTAGTTTGATTAGATCATATCACGTGGGTTTATAGGGTGATGGGGTGTACGATCAGTTGAGACATTGAAATTACATAAATCACCCTCAATTTTTGGAATTATCTTATACGATCACCATTCCTTAAAGTTTTTTTGGGGGGAATCCATTCAAGTTATCAAAGCTATTGTTTGGAAGATAGAAATTTTAGAAAAAACTAATGATATCAAAACCTAGCAGAGAAAAACAATATTGTTCGTTATATATTGCAATTGTATAACAAAAGGAAGGAGAGGGAAGAGTTTGGTATTATCAGAATTTTCTTTCCTCTAACACGTTAGTTTCCTTAGCAACACTTGGTTTCCTTCTTGATAAGCTCTGGTGGCTTGGTTTGTTCTTTATAGGATCTGAGTATATAGCATCCAATACATTATGCTCAATGGACCCAAACAAGGTTTGTATTTAGATGATTAATTTTGGAAGATGGGACCATAGAATGTTTTAAAATTTTGTTAGTTCAGACGAGTCTGACTTTAATATGGGTTTAGTTTAAATCCTTGGTTTGTGAATTTTGTTATCTAACATGCATCCTCTGTTCTTATCAGTTACAGTATTTCTACTCTTAGTTTACCCACTTGATACATGTTGTGTGGGTCAAACTTAGTTGTTCAACTGAATAGGAATGCTGAAAGCGGGGTTAAGAAAAGGTACTGGTTAGGTATGCTTCTTTTCTCCTTTTATAGCTAGCACCATTTCTAATTGGGCTTTCTAGCAAAACTTGATTGCCAAGATAGATATTTGATGCTTCTGGAATACAATATCAGCATTTATGATTGACTAACTAGAAAGAGAAAGAGAGAGATAGGGCTCCCTTTTTCCGATGAGTAGAATCCATAAATATTTACTAATTGATTATTGGTTTGATACCAAAATTTACAATCGCTTCAGCATGTCTAGGATACATATGTTTATCCATGTTAGAAATGATTGATGGAAATTAATTATATCATTGTCATATAATTTTTTGGATTGGATAACTATGTATAGGGAAATGCTAGCACTACTCGTAGCTAGGCCTTTCCAACTCTCATCCTAAACCAACCATTATTCCATTATCACCATTAAAGTATTGTGGTTAGTTAACAAATATCTAATTTAATTGTATGAATGGATACATGGTTGGCCAATGCGGATAATATGAAAGACAGATAGTGGGGTTAGCACTCTTACGAATATATTTGATTTAAATGTTATTTTCACGTGGACTCTAAATTCATGAATTTGCATTTTCGCTAGGGTGCAGAAATATAATTGTACTTCTACTATCTCTTGGTTATTGTTGACGCATATCTCGATCAGGGTCGTCATACAAAGTGAGTTATTTTTATTATTTTTCATTAATATTCATATAAATTTAAACTTCATTCAACTGTTCTGTATTTTTTTCATTCGGTATGGTACATCTGTAGCTTTAGAATTTTTAACAATTGATTTAAATAATTTATATTACTGATTTTTGTGCTTCTATTAGAATGGACAACATCATAGTCCCTCCAAAAAATTATATCAATACTAGTAAGTGTTCTATTTCCTTTTTCTGTGTTCTTGAGAACTACTACTAGAACAAACGCCCAACTCAAGAACATCGCCCAAAGGGTTTCAAGGGAGATTATCGTACGGATGATCGGATAAGAGAGGACAATACCTTACGAGAAGTCATGGCTTCGAATTTGAACCTGTGATTTTGATGAAACTAGATTTAGATTTTGTTTATGATAGTATATGTACATTCTTGTGAGTCCATTTGGATAGTAAATGAACTCCTCATAACATATTCCACGAATCCTGAGTACTATAAATCTAGATTGACTCGACCTAAACTTTCATTGAGTTTTTGGAACAACATCTAGCATCAGCATCCTTCCCCAAAAGTGATACAGTTACTATAATACAACTGAAATTGCTATAAATAGTAAACTTGTGGGTAACATGAAAGATAACATGTGACAGGCTTGCTCAAGAGCATAGTATTTTTTTATGGTCTTAGAGATATATTTGGATGTGTAAGAGGGACATCCTTAAGAGGTTTTTTTAGAGCAATTCTCAATGTGGAGCTATGGTGGTAGTGTGGGAGGAGAAAGCCACAAAGTTAGTTCCAGAAAAATGATGAAAGAAATCCAGAATTTTCAAGATGGGATTGTTTAGAGGACACTAGACTCAAGAAAATGAAAGGAGAAGCAGAAGACCCATTGATCTTCATATTCTTTTTCTTGCTGTTTTTTTTTCTATATTGTTGTTAGTTTGGTACTTTCCTAATATGGGTTTACTATTGTCACCAATAGTTCCTATCAAAGAAACTCCCCGTCCTAATATTGCCCAAATTGTGGTCCAACACTTTCAGATTTTCTTACCTTTTCTCACATGCCATCAGTTAGCATTTACATTGGTTAGACTTATATTTTCTATCATTTTCAATACATAAGATTCTGTTTAGAAATAATATTACATTTACAGATGTCTTGGTATTTGATGTGATACAACCTATCTATATCTCATTATGTAACTAATTATAGCCTTAGTTTTACATTAGGATTTAGGATATGCTGCCACATCTAGGAACTCCAATATTTGGGGATGATCATGACCCATTACCCTATTGACACTTGTATGTCACCTGCACAACATAGCCTTGGCATTTGGTGATGCTAGCAACTCTAGCATGTAGATTAGTTTATGAGGCAAGCAATTAAGATCTAATTTTGTTGTGCAGAATATTTTGTGGAGCTTTCCAAATTGAACCTTTTGTTTTGGTTGTTGTTTCTGTTTGTTGTTTACTTCTTAATCATCTAACTTCAACATCAAATGTGTATGAGAATACTATTAGTAACTGCTTTAGAGTACTATTTACCTAAAACTTATTATACTAAAGCAACATGAAGTATTAGAAAAATTCTAGTAATTCTATTGTTTCTTTCCTTGATGATTAATTCTAACTCACTGTTGCAAAACGCGTTCTCTACACAAAATTGATTATAAAAATCGTAACTAATAAGAATTAATTTTTTTTAAGAATGTGAGAATCGTCAGAATTGTTTGCAAATAGCCCCTAGATTAATTAAGATTAAAATCATTTCTGCATCACTGGCATAGAAGGCCCCATCTATTAGCTGCTATCATTATATTGGCCATATATTCCACATAATTTTCTTGTGGAATGAAAATAAACCTGGGTTCCAAACCTTTGACCAACAAGGCTTGGGTTAAGATACACATTCCTATTTTAACAGAACCAGTCTTATTATAGTAACCATCCGTCAGATGGACTTCGATCCGTTATTTTGTTATGACTGTCCAAGTTTGTATTAGTACTACTGGTTATGATCATCGAACGCCGTTGATATTCGGAATAGGAGTGATCTCTTTGAACTGTTTATTGAATTTTGAAGTGGTTAAAGACCATTGAAACAAGGTTTTTCCGTCGTCTAGAATCAACCTAATTTCAACACTATTTGTAAAATCCGATTCTTTAAATTCCTGCAAAATATGAATTATGCATAGTGGTATGTCGGATGTTGAATCCGCACTCAAGTTAGTTAGGTTAGTGCAAAATAAAGGAAAATAAAAATTAAAAAGATGGAGGGGTGAGAATGATGGAATAACGGGATTTTTAAAAACACTTTTGTTTGAGAAATTCTTAAGGTCTACTACTATCCATGAAACAAGCATAAAACATAATTAAACATGAGAAAAAAAAACTAACATTTATTAGATTGATTCATTAAATTAAAAAGTACTTACAACACTTGAAGACAAAGAAATTGCAAGAACATTTGAAAGTAAAGCTGTAAAAATGGTGAGGTGGAGAGCTTTCCTCTTCACTTTCTTTCTTTTTCTCCTTCCTTTGCAATAGTCACCAAAGATGGAGATATATCGAGAGATAGAGAGAGAACCAAAGATCCGTAGGTGAAAGACTAGAGGTTAGATGATAGAAAGTGGGGTGAGAGAGAGAGAGAGAGAGAAAATGGGTTGAGAAATGAGAGAGAGATGAGAAGAGAAGTTAGGGGAGAGAGAACCATCTTTTAGAGGGAGATATGGTGTAGGTTATATAGGATCATAGTTAGGATTTGGGGAGAAAGAGGGTGTGATGAGATAGACGGCTAGGATTTCATAGAGAAAGAGAGAAATTAGGGTTTCACTTTTGAAAGGTGGGTTGTTAGGATGGGAGAGAAATTAGAAAAGCAAGTAGGAAAGTGAAAGGAGATCAGGGTTTTGAAAGAAAATGAGACGGGTGGCTAGGATTAGAGTTTGGTGATATGGGTGGCTAAGATTTAGTCTAGAAGGTGGTGGCTAGGTTTAGGAAAAAGAGATGGGATTAGGGTTTTTGAACTAATTAGGGTTTCGAAAAGTAAAGATGGACGGCTAAGATGATTAAGGTTAGACGAATAGGATTAGGAGAGAGAGATTAGGGTTTTGAGAAATGAAAGAAAAAAAGAAGAGAAAATGATGGCAGAGGGTTTTGAACCCTGGCCTCTGGTATTGTTCTCCCATAACTCTCACCAACTGAGCAAACTGACACATTGTGTCTTGTATTGCGACTTTTAACATTTTGCTCTCTTCTTGGAGATGGACACTTCTGCTCTCTTGGTCTTCGTTCTAATTCTGTGATTTTCTGGCTTAGTCCATACTTGGCATGCATCTACTTGGTATAGTATGTTGGCTCTTTAGTCATTGGTAATGAGCTTTAGTGCTTAACTACGACCTCAGGTTCTTGAAAATCATCCAATCAGGGTTCTTGAGACAGTTAAAACACGTAATGAGAGTTCATCGAAACAGATTTGTATCTATACTTTCATAAATGTGTTTAATTTATGCTAGTATACCATTTTGACCAGAAAAGTGTGTTCTATACAATGGAGAAAACTCTTACGTAGAAAAGTTTGTAAAAATAAAAGTTTTAAGTAGGAGAGTTCAATAATTCTCAAAGGATAATCGTGAAAAACAAACACTTTTAAGCCAATATCAACCATTATTAAAGTATATTTGAAATCAATTAATTGATATTAAAGCTTGGTGTGGGGTTTCAAGGAGCCAAGTAACCATATCATAGTCACTAAATGTTCAAGGATGACCAGCGGGGCCGGGTGGCTTGAAGAGTTTCTGATTAGGCTGGGTCCTTGGTGTAGTGAGGGGCTGCTTAGAAGTTGGTGGTTGTAATGGAGGGCTATAGGGCTGCAGGGAGCTATAACTGCAATGGGACATCAAGGTTTATGGCTGGAATAGGGTGCTGTAGCAATATTATGGACAAGAACAAGTGTGGCAGTGATACAAGGGACGGGGGATAGGTGTGGCAGCACTATTAGGGACCAAGAACAGGTACAACTGCATTTGGAATTGGTTGGGGGATTGGCGGCAGTGCTGGAGAAGTTGGGGGGATTGGCAGCAGTACTGGAGAGGGGGCTGTAGGCTGGTAGTAGTGAAGAGATGGGATTAAATGGCTGTGACAATGAAGGTGGAGGCAGGGGAACGCTGTCGAATGCAATAGGAATGGTCTAGGGTTTGAAAATTAAGGTTTCACACTTCGTTTTACTCTCTTGGTTTACTATTGGTGAACCTTGTGTTGCTTGTTGCGTTTTCTTTTTATTATATATATTTTCTCTTTGCCGATCAAATAAAAAATGATAACGATGCTATCTAAATGATAAAGACCACCAAGTACAAAATATCAATCCAAACTACAATATATATGCTTCATCTATAAGATTGTTTGCTCTTTCAATGATTATATTGGTTTACTTGCTACTATGTAAGCTTAGCATGTGAAGGATTATATGAACTATTCTATTTCATTCTATTTTATTGTTAAATGAACTATTCTTAATGTTTGTAGGTAAGACGACATTCTCCAGCTCTCCCTGAGTCACCCTCAATATCTACACATTGTGTATTAAAGAATTTCAAGGGAAACATTGTTGCACTCGGACGGATTAATAGAGTTGCAGCACCACATCCTAAATTATATAACATCATAGTAGATGACATTTATGAGCCAAATACAGATTTGTCTCAAAAAGAGGGAACACTTAGAGATCTTACACTTGGAGATATTATTAATTGCCCCAAATATTTTGTAAATTTTATTAATTGACTTTTGCCGAGATGCAAAATTTCATTTAACTTTTGTTGAGATGCACAATGTATTGACATGTTAATTGGCTAAGTACTTATAATTTTGTTGTTAAATTATATGTGGCTTGATATTTTGATTGATTAGAGAAGAAGTTGGTTTTCAAATGTATTCTATTGTGTATAGAAGAAAGATGGGATGTGATGACTTGGATTAAATGTTTTAGAAGTGAATTTGTAGGTAAAAGGTAATGACAAGTACATTTGAGCGAATAAGACATCCCCCCCCCCCCCCCCCATTTTCTTGAAAAACGATGGGCATTGACTGCCATTTAGATATGTATATAAGTAATAAAAAAAAATTAAATAACGGAAAGAACGACTGTTATAGACTGTCGTTGATGGAACAAAATAATGATTGTCCATGATTGTCGTATATCCCGATATATAATCGACGTTCACAGACAGTCGTTTTTGAAAAACGACACCAACTTTCTTGACAGCCCACTTGACAGCCAAAAGCAATCGTATTTGATCAAAAACGAAAATTTTGGACAATTATTTTTAGCAACTTTTCACGTAGTAGTTATAGATGGGATGTAGACCAACCCTACACCACTATCATATTAAAGGTGTACCAATCCTAGTACACCCTCACAACACCCTAACTAGTTTGATATAGGTGGATCATTTATAGTAAACCCACCCTACACCCCAAGCAAGTGAAGAGGGGTGGGGTGTGTTGCTCCATACGAATCATGGAGTGGGGTGTACTAGATCATACCCCAAGTTCTCTCTCCACATAAGTTGGCTACAGGAACAGGTACCACAGCAAGCGCATCTCCCCCCCTCTCTTATCTCTATTCCTTAACCCCCCCCACTCACCCACTCTCATGTAATCACCTCTCACAAACCGTAGTGGATAGGTGTTCAAACACCTCTCCTCTCACCACACACGTTCTCCATTTTTTGAGGACTTCCCTCTCTTCTATTTGAAGGACTAAAACAATTTTCTAAAGGAGGACCCCAGACGATAGAAGGGAGAAGAGGACAGAAGAAAAGGAGACCTCTCACAGAGGTCTCTCAGGCTTTTCTCAGGCCATTTACCTCACACTCTCTAGAGTCTCGATACAACAACCAAGAGCAGGGGCCTACATATAAAAGGGGGGAGAACGGAGTCACGACAGGGACAAAAAAGAAAAGAGAAAGGAGGGGCGTGCTCTCTGGGGTTGCCCACAACAGAGAGATCTCCATGAGATCTCTCTTGATTCTCCATTCATTCTCTCTCTCTCTCTCTATCATTTTTTCTCTCTCAATAAAAAGGGAGAATACAGACAACAGCAAAAGCGCTCTCAGTTTGCTATGATACGATGACATCTCCCTCAAGGGATTCTCTCTCTCCATCTTGCTTGCCAATGCAAGGGTCTCTTCTTGGTTCACTACTAAAAATCGTCCATGAAGAGGAGGGACAGGGACCATTGTTGGTGAAACTTGCCTACAGTGCTACCCAAAGCCGAAAGCATGTCAAAAGAAGAGTGCACCAACCATGGTGTACCATTTGGTACAAACCGAGAAATTAAAGAAGGAACAAGACAGACCACTTTCTCTACCTACAGCTTCCTTGATATTGCCATCATCGAGAGACAATGCAAGTGAGGAAGGTGCACCAACCATGGTGCACCCATGCTACACCAAATCAAGTAAAGAAGCCAACCTAAGTTGCCTACAAGTGGGCACTGTGGGCCAGTCATTGTGCTGAGCCTCATCATTTAGGCCAGTCATTGTGCTGAGCCTCATCATTTAAGTCAAGCCTTCGGGCTAGATCCTCGTCTTTCATTGCAGCTCCCCCAAAAGGAGGGCCTAATAGACTAGTCTTAATGTTGGACATCTTCATTGCAGTTCTCCTAAAAGGGGAGCCTAAACAAACACGCCCTTGGGTTGTTTCTCAAATGGTCTAGCCTTCGGGCTAGACTCCTTCATTGCAGCTCCCCTAAAAGGAGGGCCTAAACGGATCGGCCCTCGGGCTGTCCTTCAAATGGTCTAGCCCTTGGGTTAGACCACTTCATTGTAGCTCCCTTAAAAGGGGGCCTAAATGGACCGCCTTCAGGATGTCCTTCAATTAATGATCTAACCCTTGGGGTAGACCACTTCATTGCAGGCCCCCAAAAGGGAGGGCCTAATAGACTCGCCTTCGGCCGAGTCTTAATGTGTACTTCATGCGACATCACTGTCTCCTTCATTGCAGCTCTCCCAAAAGGGGAGCCTAAATGGATTGGCCCTTGGGTTGTCCCTCAAATGGTCTAGCCTTTAGGCTAGACCACTTCATTGCAGCTCTCCCAAAAGGGGGGCCTAATAGACTCGCCTTCGGGCTGTCCTTCAAATGGTCTAGCCTTCGGGTTAGACCCCTTCATTGTGACTCCCCTAAAAGGAGAGCCTTAATGGCTCGGCCCTCATGCTATACCTCAAATGGATTGGCCCTCAGTTTGTCCCCTAAATGGACCGGCCCTCGGGTTGTCCCTCAAACGGACCGGCCCTCGGGCAGTCCCTCAAATGGACCAGCCCTCGGGCTGTCCCCTAAACGGACTGGCCCTCGAGTTGTCCCCCAAATGGACCAGCCTTCGGGCTATCCCTCAAATGGACACGCTTTTGAGCCATCCCTCAAATGGTCTAGCCTTCGGTTTGAACCCCTTCATTGCAGCTCTCCTAAATGGGGGGCCTAAACGGACCAGCCCTCGAGTTGTCCTTCAAACGATCGGGCCTTCGGACCGAACCACCTTTATTGTAGTGCCTCCAAGAAAGAGGAGGGGGGGGGGGGGGGGGGGGTGCTGCCAATTTTCTACAATATATAATGTAACAAACAAAACCAATGGATCGCTCCAGAAGCAATCGACCCTACAAGTCGCTCCAAATGCAACATACGCAACGGGTCACTCCAAATTCAACTGACCCTACAGGTCGCTCTATATGCAAAGACCTCTTTTGAGACACTTGTAAAAGCCCAAATGGAGCATTGGGCGTCCCCCATTCATTGAATAAAATTTCTTTAAATGCTTTCTCTCTTTTCTTCTTCTTAATCAGAGTTTGCTTTCGAGCTTAATTAACGGTCTAGATTTATCTATGCTGGAAGAGATGTCCCCCAGATAAAATAATAAACTCTGGTTGATGAAGGATATTTGACACTGAAGTTCAAGTGTCTCACACTCAAGTGAAATGATTGAAATTTGGTCATATAGTGGGTATTTAAGATTTTTCTTGATAAAATGTCCAATAAAAGGCCCAAAAAAATTCTCATTAACCAAGATAAGGCGGTGACTAATGCAATATCTTATGTTATGCCTAGTGATCGTCAATTAAATAACCCTCATAGTAGCTACAATTCCGTAGAATAGTGACTAATATGAGGTCTCGAATCACAGAAGATTACACTGGTTTCGTTGTCTTTTTCTCAAGATTATTTCTAAGTCAGTAGGTAACAACGTTGATTGATTTGATTGTTTTTAACATAAGAACAGAATTTGAACTAATGAATTCTATTTTAATTAACTAAAACTAAGAGTTTTTGTGATATCAATGAGAGAAGATCTAGGGTATTTGAATCCACCACTAACCTCCTAATTGAACCTACATGCATTCATTCAGGTCTCTCAAATGTAAACAATAGAGATGAGAGTGACTACAAGTCTCAACTCATTGAATCAAGAATACTTCATGAGATCAAACCCTAGGTATATCTTATCATTAGTTAGCATGAGTGATACACATTAAATTAGAGTTGTGAAATCACTCATCTTCCCTAGACATAAAATATATTATAATTTAATTCCTCGGTAGTAATGTCATTGCATAAAATTCACACCAACAATCACAGAAAGATGGAGTGAATGATCTTAATCTCACCACAATAAAACCTAAGACAAGAATAAAATCATATTGAAATCGAATATAAACTCTAATAAATTGGTTGAAGAACAAATCTCTCATTATGCAATCATTGTTTACAAAAGAGAGAAAAAATAAATAAAATACATGAAATACAATTACTTGGCTAAGGTTTCATCTAAACCCTAGAAAAAGAGATTAGTTCATAGCGAGGGCGAAGAACACCGCTTTCAATGAAGAACACGAAGAACCCACCCTCCAACCTTCACAGATCTCCAGAACCTTCTTTCTTCAAAATCCCAAAATTCAGAACCACTCTATAATGATGTTACTTTGCTATTTATAGAGAGAGGGAAACCTTACTCATTCGGCTTTAGAAATCTCTAAAATGGGTCCAAAATTAGATTTTTTGCACATTAAAAATACAAAATCGGTGCCCTCTGATCGATCGACCAAGGGAGTGTCGATCGATCGCTGATGGGTCTGATCGATCGGCCACCCTTGGCTGATCAATCGCTGATGGGCGATTTTTCATTATTTTGCTGCTTTTTCTTCCCCTTTCTTCTCCTTGGCTTGGATCTTTGTTCGGTTGCGATTCACATGAGTCTTTAAAGTTTATAAATCTTCAAAATAATCTTCTTTTCCTCGCATGAACCTGAAAATAATAAAAACACCCAAGTGAAGTAACGTACTAGATAAAGGGGCTCAACAGAATTAACAAATATAGTTTAAGGTGTATAAATATGTAACAATTAGCACTAATTACCTAGCTATTACATATCACCATATCTATGTTTGGTGTATGTATCAGAATGCTACAAAACACATCAATCATGTGTTTAATCATTCAACAACATTCAATATAGATTTTAGTAGATATATTTACGATTATGATGATGAAGCTGATTTCCTTAATGGATGTCAACAAATATTAGATAAGTATAATCTTAGACATAATATATGATTACAACAGTTATTCAATGGGAGGGAGAACTACATTCTGCGTAGATATGAAAAGTACACAAGAGTGAAGTTATGATCAGTGTATTGCGGCGCTATTTACATCGGAGTTATAACGTGTGTTTTTTTTTTTTTCGTATTTTCAGAGATTGGTATTTAATAGATGAAAGGCTAAAACATAGGCAAACTTTAAAATGACACAAAGTACACCAAACTTGATCATGAAGGTTCAAATAAAAGAGGGGAGTAGGGAACTTAATAGCGGTAAAGTTAACACCGTCGGTAGTGGCAAGTGGACGACATCAACAAATAGCAACGAGGTTAACAACATGACATCAGCAAGAGGACGACGACACAAGATAGCAGCAGCGTTTGGGCGTGGGTTGAAATGATGGGGTTCTTGGGTGAGGGTTGAAGATGATGAGACTTTTTCTTGTCTACTTTTGGAGATTCAGAGAGAAGGGTTGGGTTGACTAATGGTTTGGTTAGTATGAGTTAACTTGAGTTGAGAGAGGGGTGGTTAAGTTCAGTACGGGTTAGCAAACGTTTAAGCTTAATGGGTGCTTGAGTTTTCAAAAGATGGAAGTATAATATGAAAACTCATTTCCCACCTATTTCTTCGCTAGATGTCACGAACCGAATGCAATGAACCCCGTTATAACTAGAGAGAATCCAGAGTATTTATAATAATATTTTGAAGAGTGCTAGCTCCATACACATATTTTATATTTTGTTCCAAACTCTAACTTGTGGGTGCAACACCTGTTAGCTATTAACAAGTTAAAAAATATTTGTTTTCAAAGGGGGAGTTATGGCCTTAACCAATTCAAAAAGTAGCGCATGTCACTATCACATTGAGATTTTGGAAGTTTGTGTTGGGTTAGTATTTCTCTTATATTTTATATATTTTTAATAATTTACCTTTTCTTTTGCTATCTCAAATACGGTTAGGTCGCAATCTCAGTGTATCAACAACCACACTTCAACAAATTTTTGATCAACCCTATGAGAGATACATATAATGCCACTGGCACAAGTAGACATGTGTTCAATGATTCACTTTATAATGTGTTTTCTTTTGGGTATCTGACACACAGTTAGATTACAACTCTAGTTAGTAGGTTAGTGTATGTCTGAGTTAGGAGTGGGTATATCAACCACGCTCAATGGAATTCAATCCCTAATATACCTACCATCGCAGGTGTTACCTTGAAGTGCGTTTAGTGTAAACATTTCTTCCTAAATACATAAAACCATGTACTTGAAACATCCAAACTTTCCACTCACAAATAAGAAATAAGAAGAAAATAACCTCTTGCTCCCCCTCTCTCATGAATTTATGACTCATTTTTTATTCAATTTATATCAAGGAGTTAAACAAACTAGTCCTCCCTCTATATATAATAGTTAGTTATATCAGTGGTAAGAAGTGTCTAATGTAAAATGACTCAGAATCCAGTCTGTTAAGGGTGAGACAATTGAAAACCCATACCACATGTTAGGTTGCTGAGAAAATAGGCAAAACGAAGAAAAGAAAAGAAAAACAAATTGAAAAAAAAATGCAACAAGTTGTATTAGAAAAATATTTCTTATATTTTTACCAACTTTCTTAGCAAACAAACAAGAGTTAATTTATGCTAACAAGTGTTAAGTGTTAGGAGTCAAAAAAGATAGCTAAACAACATCGTGTATGTTATTCAGATATGTCTTGTATTCAATTTGAGTTAGACTCTCAATATTCAACTATGGGAATTTTTTATTGTAATGGTATATTGAGTATTACTATATTCGACATAGGATTTAAGAGAGATTGTTGTGTTCGCGCATTTGCTTGTCATTAGTGAAGAAGATCGTGTTTATAGGCAACACTAGGTAAACCATGTAAAATTCATTGTATTTTTTTGTACATGCTTGATTTTAGTTGCGTCTTTATTTTCATTAGTGTTAAAAAAAACAAAATGTCAATCACTTTGCCACATCATTCAAGGATAATATTTATTAGTGAAAATTTTTTATGGGAATTAATACGAAGACCCCTTCTTTACATGGGGCACACCCTTATCATCTTTTAGGAGAAATGGCTATGCTTTTTCAAAATGGATTGCATTTGCATTCACAAAAACTTGGATATTTATTTACAAAAGAAAATTAATGAAAAAGCTCCCTCTAGGTGATCAACAAGTATGAATTATTTTGGTTATACAAAATTTTTATTATTTTATTATACAAGCTTACTTTTTAAAAGTAAATTCTATCATACTTCATTTGAATTGACTAGTGATCATGACTTGTTTTTATTAATTTATTGTATGCATAAATATCTCATTTCATGGCCTTGGTCACCTAGGAATCTAAAATATTAATGCCCTTTACATTTTGTTTGATAGAATGGTTAAACACACACACTCACATAGGCCAACACACACACACTCGGTCCACATGAGGCTAAATCCAACTCATTTCACCAAAATGGTCTCTCTTGGTGAGAGGAAAAAAACCTTATATAGACTCAAGGTTAGCAAGGGCTAATCTACGTGAGATTAAATTGGGTAGACCAACTGGGTAAGTATAACCCTCTTTGATTTGTTTTGGTAGAATTATTAACACACACACTCACATAGAACAACACACACACGCGGTCCACATGGGGCTAAACCCAAGCCATCTCACCAAAAGAGCCTATCTTTTGGTGAGATGAAGGAACCTTATATGGACTAAGGTTACCAATTAGGGCTAATGGATGTGGGACTTAATTAGATAGACTAACAGTCCAAAGTCTATACTTATGACAACTTAAACTTTATAGCTTTCACATTTACTAAGAAACTAGGACTTTCTTTTTTCTAATTAAGAATTATTATGATGGAGTATGTCTTTTATAAAAGTTGGTCATGAATTTATATATTTTCTCAAACTTTATAATATATTCAATTCTTTTTTTTATCCTATCAAAGCTCCATTGTTGTTCACCACTAGAAGAGTCAAAAAGTTCAATTCTTTTTTACCAGTCTCTCTCTTTGTGAGCTTTCCTACTTCAATCACTTGACTTTTTCAACTATGGAAGGAAACATACGAAATTTCGACTATAAATTCTTCTTTATTCTTTAGCACACAACCTTTCAAGAAGAAGATAATTCACAATCCCAACATGGCACAATCCTTACAATGGTGGATGCCATAAGGGAGTGACTTTGCTACATAGCAACAAATTTTAATACTTGTTAATTACATTTACTAAAAATCGAAAATCGCTAAAAGCTTGATTAACTAAAAATAGCAATGCGTTCACTCTTTCTAGAGAATATCGCAATTTAGCAATTGATTTGTCAGTTTTGACCGTTAGCGGCAATCTTCACGATATTAGTTGGTTTTCTACCCCTTTTTTGTACGTCTCCCTTGTAGACCTTCCTCTCCCACCCTCTCTACATCTCTCCCACACTTCTTATCAATTCTCTCTCTCTCTCTCTCCATCTTTTTGACCCACTATCTCTCCCTCTCCATCTACATCTCTCTCTCTCTCTCCAACTCTCCATTCAATTGGCGGTTGATGTTGCTATCTACGAAGGACTATCATTAGTGAAGTGATTGAAAACTGTGTAATGAAGGAAGTAAAGTAAGGTTTTTTTGGGAGCAATAATCCGCTCCTCAAGGCGAGAGCTGACTATTGCTCCTCATCCCTACAAATAGGGCTATCGACGGATCAAATTTGGAGTAGATTTGCCTAGATTCAAATCAAATCCAATTAAGAATTCAACAAATCTGATTTGAGACCCCGAATTTGAAATCAAATCCGATTAATATTAGTATATTTAAAAATTATTATTTCAATTATAAAATTAAAAATTGTAGTTAATACTATAATATATTTATAAGGTTATATGAATATTATTATCAATATATAATTTAATTGGATCGCTATAGATCCAAATCTGACCCCATTATAATCGGATTCATGGTTTCATATATTCATATCTGATCTGACGGATCTATAATAGGATTAGGATTTCATCTAATTGGATCAGATTCGGATCTTGATTCAATCCATTAACAACCCTACTTACAAAGCCCTTTAATTGCCCTTGAACTAAGGTTACCAAGTTTTAACACTCCTAGTTATTTTTTTCTAAAAATCATGGATAGATGTTTTAACATGAAGGGTTAGTGAATCTTAATCAAAGTTAAAGGGAGTTAAAATGAGACACGTGGTGAGAAAAAAGAGGAAAGACACACTCTCCTCGACTTGGATATTTTATTTTATTTTATAATTGTTACTAAAGTACAAAATATAAAAGTAAAAGTAAAGTTTAAAAAATCAGCCCCTGACCTACTGAAATATGACTTGAAATCCTCTTCGGCAAAAGCCTTTTTAAAGCTCTTTTAATTCTAGTTAAAAACTTTAACCTTTCGATTTAAATTTTTTGAAATTTTTTTTTTCTAAAACAAAGGTTAGATGGTCGAACTTGGTTGCTCATAAAATAGGAGAAAACATAAGTAAAAACATTAAAAAGAGAAGAAAATTTTGTTAAATGTTTAATTTGGACCTAATGAGTAGGTTACCATCATTGGATGGAGGTCCTGGGGTGCCTAATCCCTTCCCCAGGACCTAAAGGGATCTCTTACCTAGACTACTCTGGACCGTAGACCCCCTTATTTGGATTATCTCGGGATCCTACTTCCCCTAAGTAGGTGGCGACTCATAAAAATAAGTTTAGCGTCATTCCTCTACTCTCGGACCTTATTCCGATACCTAGAGTTGAGAGGGGAGGAAAGGCGGTAAATTTTGGTGTTTACAGCTTATTAAATTATTACCTTATTATTATTCACACTTAAGGGGTATTAAAAGGGGGAAAATAATCACCTCCTCGGTCGGTGACGCAAGGAGGGGAGTCTCGGCTCCCATTATCTTTCCATGTGTCCTCCTTATAACCCCATTTAACTGTGGGTAAGATTCATCCACCCTTAGGAAGGTTCACCCATCTACTTTTTGTTTTAATAATTGTTTTTTTTTCCCGTATTTTGAGAGATTGGTATTTAATAGATGAAAGGCTAAAGCATAGACAAACTTTAAAATGACACAAGTGGATGATAGGAACGAGGTTAACAGTACAACATGACATCAACGAGCGGACGACGACACAAGATAGCAGTAGCGTTTGGGCGTGGGTTGAAGACGATGGGGTTCTTGGTTGAGGGTTGAAGATGATGAGCCTTTTTCTTGTCTCACTTGTGGAGATTCAGAGAGAAGGGTTGGGTTGACTAATGGTTTGGTTTGTATAGGTTAACTAATTGAGTTGAGGGAGGGGTGGTTAAGTTCAGTATGGGCTAGCAAACGTTTAAACTTAGTAGGATGCTTGAGTTTTCAAAAGATGGAAGTAAAATATGAAAATTCATTTCCCACCTATTTCTTCGCTAGATGTCATGAACCGGATGCAACGAACCCCGTTATAACTAGAGAGAATCCAGAGTCTTTATAATAATATTTTGAAGAGTGCTAGCTCCATACACATATTTTATATTTTATTCCAAACTCTAACTTGTGGGTGCAACACCTGTTAGCTATTAACAGGTTAAAAAATATTTCTTTTCAAATGGGGAGTTATGGCCTTAACCAATTCAAAAGTAGCGACACATGTCACTATCACATTAAGATTTTGGAAGTTTGTGTTGGGTTAGTATTTCTCTTATATTTTATATATTTTTAATAATTTACCTTTTCTTTTGCTATCTCAAATACGGTTAGGTCGCAATCTTGGTGTATCAACCACCACACTTCAAGAGAATAGATTTTTGATCAACCCTATGAGAGATACATATAATGCCACTGGCACAAGCAGACATGTGTTCAATAATTTACTTTAGAATGTGTTTTATTTTGGGCATCTGACACACAGTTAGACTACAACTCCGGTTAGTAGGTTAGTATATGTTTGAGTTAGGAGTGGGTATATCAACCACGCTCAATGGAATTCAATCCCTAATATATCGACCATCGCCGGTGTTACCTTGGAGAGCATTTAGTGTAAGCATTTCTTCCTAAATACATAAAACCATGTACTTGGCGACATCCAAACTTTCCACTCACAAATAAGAAATAAGAAAAAAACAAGCTCTCGCTCATTCTCTCATGAATTTATGAGTAATTGTTTTATTCAATTTATATCAAGGAGCTAAACAAACTAGTCCTCCCTCTATATATAATAGTTAGTTATATCATTGATAAGAAGTGTCTAATGTAAAATGACTCAGAATCTAGTCTGTTAAGGGTGAGACAATTGAAAACCGATACCACATGTTAGGTTGGTGAGAAAATAGGCGAAACAAAGAAAAGAAAAGAAAAGACAATTGAAAAAAAATGCAACAAGTTGTATTAGAAAAATATTTCTTATATTTTTACCAACTTTCTTAGCAAACAAACAAGTGTTAATTTATAGTAACAAGTGTTAAGTGTTAGGAGTCAACAAAGATAGCTAAACAACATCGTGTATGTTGTTCAGATGTGTCTTGTATTCAATTTGAGTTAGACTCTTCATATTCAACAATGGGAATTTTTTATTGTAATGGTATATTGAGTATTAGTATATTAGGCCTAGGATTTAAGAGAGATTGTTGTGTTCGTGTATTTGCTTGTCATTAGTGAAGAAGATCGTGTTTATAGCCCACATTAGGTAAACCATGTAAAATTCAGTGTATGTTTTGTACATGTTTGATTTTAGTTGCGTCTTTATTTTCATTAGTGTTAAAAACAAAACAAAATGTCAATCACTTTGCCACATCATTCAAGGATAATATTTATTAATGAAAGTTTTTTGATGGGAATTAATATGAAGACCCCTTCTTTACGTGGGGCACACCCTAATCATCTTTCAGGAGAAATGGCGATGCTTTTCCAAAATGGATTGCATTTGCATTCACGAAAACTTGGATATTTATTTATAAAAGAAAATTAATGAAAAGCTCCCTCTAGCTGATTAACAAGTATGAATTACTGCTATGCTACGAATTACTGCACTCGTATCACCGTAATGTTGGCCCTTCTCGTATGGCTCTCAAGATCGACTTGATGAAGGCTTATGACTCTGTCAGTTGGAGTTTCTTGATATATCTCCTTAACGGATTAGGCTTCCCTCAAGTCATGATTAGGTGGATCGCGGCTTGCATCACAACCCCGCAATTCTTTATTATGTTGAATGGCACCCAAGTGGGATTCTTTAGAGGAACCCGTGGCCTCAGGCAAGGCGATCCTATGTCATCTCACCTTTTCTTACTCGTTATGCAGGTTTTATCAGACTCATTGGACCTCGCTACCTTCCGTGGAAAGTTTAAATTTCACCAACACTGTAAAGACACTGGTATTACCCACTTGGCTTTCGCAGATGATTTGTTCGTCTTCGAGTCAGATCTTTCTTCTGCTACATCAATCAACAAAATCTTATCTCAATTTTCAAAGACCTCAAGGCTCCAAGCAAACTTGAGAAAATCGAGTGTATTCTTTGCCAACTGTTCGACGGAGTTGAAACAAGCCTTTACGGGTGCCTTGGGATTAGAAGAAGGATCTTTGCCGGTTCGGTATTTGGGCATCCCTTTATCTCCTCTCAGCTGAGGCATGTCCAATGCCAACCCCTTATTGATTCCATATCTAGCAAAATTAAATCTTGGAAAAGTCGAAGTCTATCTTATGCAGGGTGTGTTGAACTTATTAGATCGATCTTGAATGGTAGTCATGTCCATTGGTGTAGTGTTTTCTCTCTTCCGGCTAATGTCATTGATCAACTTGAAAGATTGTTTAGCAGATTTTTATGGGCAAGGGCAAGCTTTGATAAGAAAATTCATAAAGTCTCCTTGGCTAAGGTGTGTGTGCCCCGATCTAAAGGTGGTTTGGGTCTGAAACGAGTTGCGGACGTGAATGTGGCCTTGCTTATGCGCCAAGTTTGGAATTTGGCTTCTCATGTTAATTCCTTATGGATTAGATGGATGGAGTTGCGTTACCTCAAGTGTGACTCTATTTGGTCGCTTAAGACCCCGCGATCAATTTCATGGTGCTTTCGAAGTATTCTTAATGTTCGGGAAAAGGCTTGCAAGCATGTCATACATATTCTCTTTGATGGTTCCCGCACCCGCTAATGGCTTGATCCATGGCATCCCATAGGAGTTATTTGTAATATGGCTCATGAAGACATCTCAATGGATATGGAGTTAGGGAGATTGGATAGGGTGGATTCCGTCTTGCAGAATGGGCAATGGTCTTTTCAAATCCCCCATGTTGGTTCCTTGATTAGTATTTGGAGGGAGGTTGTTAAGGTCAAAACCATAAAGGCCTTGGGTAGTGATAGGATTGTTTGGACTACTGAAGCTAAAGGAGTGTATACATGCACTTCCGCTTGGGCTAGTATTTGTGCTACGCAGCCCAAAGTTCCGTGGACAGGTTTGGTCTAGTACTCAAGTACTTGGATGGCGATGCGGGAAGCTCTTCTTACCCAAGATCGGTTAATGTGGCGAGGGATTATCCAAACCTCTGTATGTGTGTTTTGTCGTATCCAACAGAAGGATCACAATCACTTATTTTTTGGCTGCCCCTTTACAAAGAGAGTCTGGTCAACTATTCTCCTAAAGTCACATATTCGTAGGCGTGTAGCTCAATCTTGGAGTGCCGAAATTGATTGTCTCCAATTCAACTTCGTTCGAGATGATGCTATTGGGCAAGTGCAGCGAACTTCTCTCAATGCTACTGTTTATCATTTATGGATGGAGCGAAATCGAAGAATTTTTCAAAACAAGTATTTGCCGCTTGATGAGATTGTTTCTTTCATAGAGAAGGACACAAGAAGCAAGGCTGGTTTGGGGGTCAAAACTGTCGTAGACTCGGCCAATTCTTGACAGTTTTGTGATAGTTAGGGTGTGGACCTTCTTTTTATTCCTCCCTCTACCAAATGGTGTCGCTGGATTCCCCCAGACCTTGGCCAATGGGCCATAAATGCTGATGGATCTCTTCGGGAAAATGGAGCTAGGTACGGAGCTATAATCTGAAACAGTGATTGGGATCCTGTTGTCATTCTTGCTGGTGGGTGCACTTGTACGTCGGTCCTTGCTATTGAACTAGCAGGTATTATGGCGAGTCTAAGGGCAGCTTTGGATAAGAGCTTTTATCATGTGTTAGTAAGACTAGACTCATTGTTAGCGATTAAGTGTATACAGCAGCAAATTACTTGGTCTTGGGATGTTTTGGAAGTCTTGTTTGATATCCTCGAGCTGGAGACTCGATTTGAGTCTATTCGCTGGTCTCATGTGTATAGGGGAACCAATAAGGCTGTTGATTATTTGGATGGATTGTATTCAGTGTCTGATATTGTCTTTTTGTCTCCTGCCTCGCTCCCAAATGATCTCATGCGTTTTATTGCTGAGGATGCTGGGGGGTTGTAGATATGCTCGGATGTTATCTTTCTTTTTCTCTTTCTTTTCCTTTAATATAACTTTCCTTTTCCCAAACAAAAAAAAAGTATGAATTATTTTGGTTATATTAATTTTTTATTATTTTATTATACAAGCTTACTCTTTAAAAGTAAATTCTATCACACTTCATTTGAATTGACTAGTGATCATGACTTGTTTTATTAATTTATTGTATGCATAAATATCTCATTTCATGGCCATGGTCACCTAGGAATCAAAAATATTAATACCCTTTACATTTTGTTTGGTAGAATGGTTAAACACACACACTCACATAGGCCAACACACACACCCTCGGTCCACATGAGGCTAAATCCAACTCATTTCACCAAAATGGTCTATCTCTTGGTGAGAGAAAAAAAACCTCATATAAACTCAAGGTTAGCAAGGGCTAATCTACGTGAGATTAAATTGGGTAGACCAACTGGGTAAGTATAACCCTCTTTGATTTATTTTGGTAGAATTATTAAACACACACACTCACATAGGACAACACATACACGCGGTCTACATGGGGCTAAACCCAAGCCATCTCACCAAAAGAGCCTATCTTTTGGTGAGATGAAGGAACCTTATATGGACTAAGGTTACCAATTAGGGCTAACCAATGTGGGACTTAATTAGATAGACCAACAGTCCAAAGTCTATACTTATGACAACTTAAACTTTATAGCTTTCACATTTACTAAGAAACTAGGACTTTTTTTTCTACTTAAGAATTATTATGATGGAGTATGTCTTTTAAAAAAGTTGGTCATGAATTTATACATTTTCTCAAACTTTATAATATATATATATATTTTTTTTATCCTATCAAAGCTCCATTGTTGTTCACCACTAGAAGAGCTAAAAAGTTCAATTCTTTTTACCAGTCTCTCTCTTTGTGAGCTTTCCTACTTCAATCACTTGACTTTTTCAACTATGGAAGGAAACATATGAAATTTCAACTATAAATTCTTATTTATTCTTTAACACACAACCTTGCAAGAAGAAGATGATTCACAATCCCAACATGACACAATTTTTACAATGGTGGATGCCATAAGGGAGTGCCTTTGCTACATAGCAACAAATTTTAATACTTGTTAATCACATTTACTAAAAATCGAAAATCGCTAAAAGCTTGATGAAAAAATAGCAATGCATTCACTCTTTCTAGAGAATATCGAATTTAGCAATTGATTTGTCAGTTTTGACCGTTAACGGCAATCTTCGCGATATTGGTTGGTTTTCTCCCCCTTTTTTGTACCTCTCTCCCTCGTAGACCTTCCTCTCCCCCTCTCTCTACATCACTCCCACACTTCTTACCATCTCTCTCTCTCTCTCTCTCTCCAACTCTCCATTCAATTGGCGGTTGATGTCGCTATCTATGAAGGGTTGTCATTAATAATGTGTTCGAAAACTATGATATGAAGGAAGTAAAGTAAGGTTTTTTTGGGAGTAATAATCCGCTCCTCGAGGTGAGAGCTGACTATTGCTCCTCATCCCTACAAACAGGGCTATCAACGAATCAGATTTGCCTAGATTCGAATCAAATCCGATTAAGAATTCAACAAATTTGATTTTGAATTCATATCCGATTAATATTAATATATTTAAAAATTATTATTTCAATTAGAAAATTAAAAATTGTAGTTAATACTATAATATATTAAAAATTATTATTTCAATTGGATATTTTATTTATTTTATAATTGTTACTAAAGTACAAAATACAAAAGTAAAAGTAAAGTTGAAAAAATCAGCTTATGACCTACTGAAATATGACTTGAAACCCTATACGGCAAAAGCCTTTTTAATACTCTTTTAATTCTAGTTAAAAACTTTAACCCATAGAGTTAAAAAAATTTGAAATGTTTTTTTTTTCTAAAACAAAGGTTAGATGGTCGAACCTGGTTGCTGATAAAATAGGTGAAAACATAGGTAAAAAGATGAAAAATAGAAGAAAATTTTGAATTCCTAATACAATTCTTAATTGTGTGTAGTCAAATTTTCTTTTCTTGTCACTTATTAAGTTAATATCTTATTATTATTCACACTTAAAGGTTATTAAAAGGGGGAAAATAATCACCTCGATTGGTTACGTGAGGAGGGTCATCTTGGGTCTCATTTTCTTGCCATGTGTCCTCCTTCTAACCCCATTTAACTATAGGTAAAATTCATCCACCCTAAAAAAATAAAAATAAAAAGATTCATCTACCCTTAAGAAGGTTCACCCATCTACCCTTTCTTTTTTGCTTTTTTAAAAAAAAAAATTAACTATAGGGTTAAAAAAAACCAACATGGGAGTTGAAGGGTCGGTGGCCTACGAGGGGCCTATCGAAGGGATACGTGTTTGACTTTGACCTGTGGGACGTAACCGGCAGTTATAGCCGTAGAGAACTCCAAGTGCTGAGATATTTGGGCCATTTTGATACAGTAACCGGCTTAGACGGTGACCCAGTAAGCTCCTTGCCCTTGGCCGCCAAGTAAAGTAAGATTCCATTGAACGTGGGCCCCACCTGAAATCCCGTGCATGCTTGCACGGTCTCGGTGGTCTAGGCCCTTCTGCGGTTTAGTAGGAAAGTCCATTCAGAAAACAAACACCAGCAAAAAGGTCGGTGTCGTTGATTTCGGAAGACTTGCGCTACAAGAAAATACCAATTATTTGATTATTTCTTTATTTCTGAATCGAATCATCAAGGCCAAAGCCCAACGTATAAATTCCCTTAAAGGTCCTTTCCTTCTCTCTTAGCCTTAACCCCTCGAAGCACACGGAGAAGGAGAAGGAGAAGGAGAAGGAGAACAACAGAGAGAGAGAGAGAGATCCTTATTGCCTCCTCTTCTCTTGTTTCTCTATCGAATCAGAGGACCTTAATTGGAATTAGGGTTTCAATTTTCTTCAATCGAACCAACCATCGATCCTTCTCAACCCCACTTTGGGTTTCTTCATTTCTCTCAGATAATGAGCTTTCATGTCCATAAAGAAGGTAGAAGAGACGCCCCTAGATTTCCTATTCGTAGTGATCGTCACCGGGAGTGGATTCCTAGAGGAGGATCTCCTGCTTCTTCTTCTTCTTCCACCTCTACCGTTGTGAATCCAATCCCCCCGAGTTTTGATTCCAACCCTAATCGTAGTTCTACTCTACCTGAGAATCGGCGTAGAGAGAATTCATTTGTTCGGAGAACTAGCTACGTCACAAGACCGAGGAGAGAAGGGGAGACTCAGAAAGATGGGAATTTGCCGGAACTTGTGCAAGAAATTCAAGATAGGCTCGTGAAGGGGACCGTTGAATGCATGATCTGTTGCGACATGGTGCGTAGGACTGCACCGATTTGGTCTTGCGCAAGCTGTTTCTCGATCTTCCATCTTAGTTGCATCAAGAAATGGGCTCGAACACCCACTTCTATTGATTTATCTGCAGAGAAGAACAATCAGGGATCGAATTGGCGGTGCCCCGGTTGCCAATCTGTTCAGCTAGTTCTCACCTCATCGAGAGAGGAGTTTCGTTATGTATGTTTCTGTGGAAAGAGACCAGACCCTCCTTCGGATCCATATCTAACTCCGCATTCCTGTGGAGAGTCGTGTGGGAAGCCGTTAGAGATTGCTAATCATGGCGACGATGATTATCGCTGCCCCCATGTTTGTGTCTTGCAATGCCACCCGGGTCCTTGCCCTCCTTGTAAGGCTTTTGCCCCACCGCGAATGTGCCCTTGTGGGAAGAAAACGATCACAAGGCGATGCTCCGATCGGAATTCTGTTCCTACATGTGGACAGCTTTGTGATAAGCTTCTCAAATGTGGACGCCACCGGTGCGAGCGGGTTTGCCACCCAGGTCCTTGTGATTCTTGTGGGGTTCCAATCAATGCCTCGTGTTTCTGCAATAAAAAAATGGAGGTTGTTCTTTGTGGAGAATTGCCTGTGGAGGGAGAATTGAAGGTGAATTATGGTGCTTTCTCCTGTAGTTTGGCCTGTGGAAAGAAGCTTGGTTGTGAGAATCATGTCTGCGAGGAGATTTGTCATCCGGGTCCTTGCGGAGTTTGTGAATTAACTCCTTGGAAGATTAGGACTTGCAATTGTGGTAAGACAAAATTACAGGAGGAAAGGCAGAGTTGTTTGGACCCTATTCCGACCTGCTCGCAAATCTGTGGCAAACCACTCCATTGTGGCATTCACTACTGTAAGGAGGTGTGTCATGGTGGGAGCTGTGCTCCTTGTCTGGTGCTTGTTAACCAGAAATGTCGATGTGGGTGTTCTTCTCGAACTGTGGAATGCTACAGAACAACGGAAGAAGATGACAAGTTTTTCTGTGAGAAGCCTTGTGGGCGGAAAAGGAGCTGTGGGAGGCACAGGTGTAGTGAGAGGTGTTGCCCTCTCTCTAATTCCAACAATCAGCTCTCAGGTGATTCAAATCCACACTCGTGCTCGATCGTCTGTGGGAAAAAGCTCAGGTGCGGGCAGCACAATTGTGAGTCGTTCTGTCACACTGGCCATTGCCCTCCATGCCTTGAAACCATCTTCACTGATCTGACTTGTGCTTGTGGTAAGACTTCAATCCCTCCTCCATTACCTTGTGGAACACCTCCCCCTTCATGTGAACACCCTTGCTCAGCTCCTCAGCCTTGTGGCCATTCCTCTTCTCATAGCTGCCATTTTGGAGACTGCCCATCATGTTCAGTTCCAGTGGAAAAGGAATGCATAGGTGGGCATGTGGTTCTCAGGAACATTCATTGTGGGTCAAGGGAAATTCGATGTAATCAGTTATGTGGCAAGCCTCGACAATGCGGTATGCATGCCTGTGCAAGAACTTGTCACCCACCACCATGTGATTCTTCTTGTGGTTCTGGGTCTGGGTCTGGTTCGAAAGTTTCTTGTAGCCAGATATGTGGTGCTCCTAGGAGAGATTGCAGGCATACATGCACTTCTACTTGTCACCCTTCAGCAGTTTGTCCTGATATAAGGTGTAACTTCCCTGTAACAATCACATGTTCCTGTGGCCGCATAACTGCCATAGTCCCTTGTGATGCTGGAGGCAGCATGGATAGGTTTCACATTGATACCATTTTCGAAGCTTCTGTTATTCAGAAGTTGCCAGTGCCACTTCAACAAGTGGAAGCAAATGCCAAGAAAGTCCCGCTTGGACAGAGGAAGCTTGTCTGTGATGACGAATGTGCAAAGATGGAGCGTAAACGGGTTCTTGCAGATGCTTTTGATATTACTCCTCCAAACTTGGACTCACTCCATTTTGGTGAGAATTCTGTCGTTCCTGACTTGCTTGCACACCTCTTTAGGCGAGAACCAAAGTGGGTATTGTCTGTAGAGGAGAGATTTAAGTTCTTGGTACTTGGCAAGAACAAAGGAAGCACCGGAAATGGATTCAGGGTTCATGTCTTCTGTCCAATGATTAAGGAGAAGAGAGATGCTGTGAGGCAAATTGCAGAGAGATGGAAGCTATCAGTTCAAGCATCTGGTTGGGAGCCAAAGCAATTCCTAGTGGTTCATGTTACACCCAAGTCCAAAGCGCCTGCTCGAGTGTTCGGGGCTCAGGGTGGTGTACCATTAAACGTGTCCAATGCCCCGGCTTTTGATCCTTTGGTAGATATGGATCCAAGGCTTGTTGTGGCTCTTCTAGATTTGCCAAGGGATGCAAATATAAGTGCATTGGTCCTGAGGTTTGGTGGGGAATGTGAACTTGTCTGGTTGAATGACAAAAATGCATTGGCTGTGTTTAGTGATCCTTCTCGGGCAACAATTGCTCTGAGGCGGTTAGATCACGGGTCACCATATCATGGTGCTGTTGTGGTTATTCAGAATGTTGGTGCATCAGTTGGTGCCAATGCCTGGGGAGGAGGGATGGCCAAGGAGGGAGGGGCAGTTCAAGCTTTGAAAGGTAATCCGTGGAAGACAGCTGTTGTGGAGGAAGTTGGTTGGAGGGAAGATTCATGGGGAGGTGAAGACTGCTCTGGTGGTGTGACCGATATGCAGCCATCTGTGTGGAAAAGGAAGGAAGGTCCAATTTCCACTACAAGAAATCGGTGGAATGTTCTTGACCCAGATGCACTTTCAAGTTCAGCTGCTGCCACTGTCGGAATTGAGTATCCAGAGCCTCTGGTAAATGAGATGGAAAGGCCTTTCACTTCAGAGTTGGAAGCAAAAGTATGCAGTTTGGATTCAGAGAGGCTGCCTGAAGTAGGTGCTAATGAAGTGGAACCGTCCGAAGTAGTGAATGACTGGGAGGAAGCGTGTGAATAAGAGAATGTATAAGGCATTCAGGGGATCAAGCTTGTAGATAGAGAGTTAAGTAAAACATACTCTACTTGTCTTGGGTTTACATGGTCTTTACATTCTGTTTAAACCATATCACCTTATGATGCTATTTTTCTTTCCTATCGACTTGCGTAGAGAGCATGCACTGTTTGTGTAAGGAAGAACAGTCATATTGTAGCAGCCAAACTTTAATCAATCTTCCTTGTTTTGGAAAATGTAGCATCTTTTTCTACTGCAAACATTGTATTGAGAAACAAATTTTCCGTTTCTGCTTTTTTTGGTCTAAAGCTCCTAGTTTCTTTCACTGATCCAGGGCTTTCAAAAGCCAGCTTTCAAATGGGAAAATATATAGATGGGGAGAGAAAAGAAAACCAAAACACACTACTCTTCACGTATATAAATAATGCAACAAAAAAAAAAGGTGCTGCTACGAGCACACCACTATTTACTGACTGGACACCACTTATACTACTTACTAACTGAACAACATTAAAATATAACAAATTCTACGAGCACACCAAGAGTAAAAAAAATACCTAATAATTTTCTACTTATACACCATTCTAAACTTAAACCATAAAGCATGATATGTCCTTCCAAGTCGAGTATATTTATTAGGATTCATCACTTATAAAAAAAATTACCGGTCTATATGTTCCAAGTTCTGTTATTGAATTGAGTTGCATCAATTACTAATGATATTTTCCGTGATTTGATTTGTCAGTGATGCATTTACATGCATGTTGCGAACTTTTCTACGAGCTACACTTGTTCCATTTTTAAACATCAAATGAAGGATTGATAATACAGTTTGCTAAGGTTCTGGTTGTGAGTCACTGTTGCTCTAAACTGGCAGTGGTTTCAGGTTCACTTACTTTTTGTTAATTTCATTTTATCTCTCTTTAGAAGAAGGTTATGCCTGTTACCCCCTTTTCTTTCCTTCGTTAACTACTGTAATCATTCACTAGTTAACGAAGGGCCTATCCCTTGATGACCAGACACGATGGGACACGACATATCATATGCTTATGGCCGCCTTAGAGTTAAAGGAAGTGTTTTCTTGCTTGGATACTTCTGATCTAGATTACAAGGAATCCCCGTCAATGGATGACTGGAAGCAGGTCAAGACTCTCTGCACATACTTGAAGCTTCTATATGATGCAGCTAACATCTTAACTGGTTCAACTTACTCAACTGCCAATGTATTCTTCCACGAAGTATGGAAAGTTCAGTTAGATCTGACCCATGCAGCCATGAGCCAGGATCCCTTTATTAGCAACATTACCAAGCGGCCATGAGCCAGGATCCCTTTATTAGCAACATTACCAAGCGACCATGAGCCAGGATCCCTTTATTAGCAACATTACCAAGCTTCTGTATGATTACACTACCGAAAATTGATACAGTAACAAGATCTCAAAAAACTCTATTGATATATAAGAATTCAACAAGAAATTTATCAAAATCAGTGTAATTTAAGCTCATAGATCTGTATATTTTGGACTAGTTTAAGAAGAAGGCTAATAAGAGACTTACAGAATTTCGAAATTAGAGCCGTCAACAAATAACAGGGATGATGCAAGGTCCGGTTTGGTGAGAAGAAGTTGGGCTAAACCCAAAACCCCACTAGTGGAAGACGTTCCTTCTTAGAAGAAGAAGAAGTTGAGAAGATTAGAATTCCTTGGAAGATGGAGAAGATGACATTTTTAAAAGAAGAAATTTTAGAAAGGGTTTAGGGATTTGGGGGGTGTGGGTGCGCATAGAAAGTTCAAAATATATAAAAAAATATTAAGCTTTTTTTAAGTGATGTCTAGTCAGTAAATAGTGGTGTGCTCATAGCAGCACCCAAAAAAAACCATTCTGCATTTTCATTGTGTCACTTGCTTCTTGTTAATTTCTGCATCTTTTATCATCGTTCAAGAAACAAAGATTGCATGAGAATCCATTTGAGATTCATTGAAGATGAGATAATGGCAAAAGCAGGACTAGACTGGCTTTTGGTTCTGTTCCTTGTGTTCATACATGGTCTGTAATGGTCACAGTGAACTGGATGACTATGGAAACTTACTAGCTCCCTCCAGTAAAGGTGAGGGATAATGGGGACAATAAGGTGAAGCTATTCTGAGGCTGATGGGAAGATTTTGATAGCTCTGGTAGGACTGATATTGAAGTGGTGCTGGTGCTATCGAGTTACATGTTGCTGTAGATGAATGGGGATCCTGGGGTTCAATAGGATTGGGTGGAAGAGAATGTGACCAAGATACAGCCACATTTTTTTTAAACAGTGTTCTTGATCGTTGACAGTTATCTTTCTGTTACGGTGATTATGTTATGTGATATTTTACGGTATTTTGTTCTCTGATACCGGGCTTCTTCTTTTTTCAAAGTAAATAATTTATTTTTTCTAGCTGTTCTTCATATTCTGTGAAATGGGTATTCCTTCTTGCCTCTTTGAATTGGATTTTTGTTCTTTCCTATAGATTACCTTTCATTGGATTGAGTTTGTTATTATGATTGCAGTTCTTTGTCTTGAATTGTATTCAATCATTATGGTTACTGTGCTATGTTATTCTTCTTTCTATTGATGTTTGTTCTTGTTTATTCTCCTATATATTGGTATTTTCTCCATTTCCTTTGTCCTATCACCTAAGAGATAAATTTTAACTTGTTTTTGTTCTTTCTTCTCACTTGTTCTTCGTGTCTTTTGGGGATTGCTCTCTGGTTGATGTATTTACTCTTGTGCATTGGGAGTGGCTAGGTGAAATTCCATGTGTAAATAACATAGTGAAAGCCTTCAAGTTACACGTGTTTTTTGCCACCAGTATGCCACTCAACTTCCAACAACATTTGGCATGTCATAGTTGAGTTGCTGGCTTCGTTCAGGTCTCACAGGGAGTGTCAGGGTTGGCACAGTATGCGTCATTCCGAATGATTGTACTTTGAGACGAATGCCCTTTCACTGTGGCATATAGGATTTGAGAGGAAAGAATGTAATGACGGAAAGATATCCATGTGAACTTAAGACATTTAACCAGCAGAGCTGAGCTGACTGACTTGAGTTCCAACAAAGAACAGGAGTTGATCCGGAAAGAAGAAGAGCTGATCATCATTCAATAGGTAATATTAAAGGCTTGGATTTGAAGCCATGGATTAAGAAATTAGTCAGCCATCAGTGATGCCAAAGCCCTCTTGGTAGAGTAGATAAGGGGAGATCACAGGTTCAATAGCATCTTCTCAGCAGTCCCTTCCTGCAATGTACTAGTACTGTGGTATTGCATGATCTGCTTTGCCTACTTACCCTTATGGCACCTTAGGGGCTACCTTAGGTATGGTTGTGTGCATGTGTTTAGAGAGTGTGTGTGTGTTATTGCATGATATCATTTCAACCATAAAAAAAGGGAAGATATACAGACATTGTTATGGCTCCCCAATGACATGATTTTTGAGGTATAGCTAGTTCCAGTGTTTTCCTACTGGTTCAATAGTTTAAATGATGGCCAAGTGATTATATAGAACCAAAGAGTTGTGTAAGCGAAGAAATTGGATTCTCACCTTTTATATAGCACAGGAAAGTCCTAGGATTCTCAGCTTTTATCTAAGGTATAGATATTCGGGCATGCCATCTAAGGTATCATTTTTTCTTTGGGCAACTTTTCTGGATAAAATCTTGGTGGACTTTTACATACAACTTTTTCTTTCAGGTAGTACTTGTAGTTTCCCTTGTCTCTTTAGTCCGGTCCACTCCTTGTGAATCTCTCTCTCCTATCCTGATACATATGATGATGACTATGATTACATATAAAAAAAAATGGTTTGAAGTCTCCAGGTTTGTACTGCTGGATGTTATGGATGTCACATGTAGCTGCTGATTCATTGATCCAAACCTTTCAGATTTTCGGTTTGAATGTGGATAGACCCAAAAGTATGCCATTTCATGGACCTTTCTCTGGACCATTAACCAGATGCTTTCATAGTGCCATCCAAGTTAGATCCTACTGGGATAGTTAAGGTTGCCAAATCTGCATAATTTTCTGGGATGGGCCTTCAAGAGATGCCCAAAAAAACTTTCCGGGCTCTGCGTTGGCAGAGTTTTGTCCTGAGTGGTGAAGTAACCCAATCAGAAGTTAGCGGATCAGCTTCAGAGATGGAACACCAAGAACATAGCACTAGAAGCTTTGGGAAACACTTGAACACCGAGAACATAGCACCGGAAATACAATTTTGAATTTTAAGGTCACCAGAACTGCCTATACAGAGTAGAAGGCATAGAGTACTTAAAAATAAGTGATGTTTTTTGTACCCTGATGCAGACAACCTCAGAATTTTCCAAATAACATCATCCACGGTTGTATCTTCGCAAATTGCTGTCTGGTTACAGGTCTCCCTTCGTAACTACACCTTCAACAGGTTGTGGTACCAACATTCGATGACTTCACCAACAGAAGAAGCTGGCATGTCAACATATATCCGGAGAAGAACTTGCAAAGTTTGGACTCTGTTTTCTCTGATCTGATGAAGGTGACTGATCAGGACCAGATGGATCTTTCCAATTGCTACTGCTTACAATTTGTTGGTGGTACTGCAGAAAGGAATGATTATTTTTCTGGTGGCAATGGGGTGAATACAGTATCCCTGTTTCACCGACGATAAGCTTGTTTAGAACATGTTGATCTTGCATAATGCTGTCATTGGTACAACAGCCAGCCATGCAACAGTTTGAAGGTTTGATGGTGTAATATGAGATGGGGCTATCTCTTGGTCTATGTGGAAAGAGAGGAATTCTGAAGTCTTTGAGGCTTCAGACAGCTCCTCTTACATTGGTGCTCCATCAGGAAAGGAGACATGGACTTTTGAGAGTTTTCTTGAGTGAGGCTGGTTTTTTGCTTTTTGTTCCTCTTTACTGTTAAAGGAAATTGTACTTGTGTTTTTATGGTTTGATTTACTGCTCAGTAAACTCTTCTATAAAGCTACTGATGTACTTTTTCCAATATATATTCTATATGATTGTTTAGCAATCAAAAAATATATATGAAATGGGTTATATTCTAAGATTTCTTTTTCTTTTTCCTTTTTGAGTAAGTGGGTTAATTTCTATTTTTTCAAGCTTTTCATGTAATAATAAAGTGTGCAGGCTAGAGGGATCCGGTGAAGAGGCACGACACCAACAAGGGTTCCAAAATTTGAGCGCCAAAAGGGATCCGGATTCTCTCTCTTCTCCCTCTCTTTCAAATCTCAAGCAAACCAGAGAGGAAAAACCCTCTTTCCAGCGACCCCGATTCTGGTGAAGCAGCACACTCCCTGTTGAAAAGCCCCAACACTCTCTCTTCTCCTGATGTTCTTCCGAAAACCCCCCATAGATTTCAACTCGAGCACAAACAGGTTAAATTTTTTTCTTCTTTACTGTTTGTTCTTGTTTCCATAATATGATTCTCTTACTGTAAATCATCTGCCTCAACTGTGTTCATCAAACTGGAAAAACAAATCGTCCCTTTACTTGAGGGTTAAAACTGCAAAATTTGCCCCTCATTTCATTAATGTATCTTGTGTAGACCCAGAAAAGATTAGTAAAGTAGAGTTTTCTCTACTTCTTGTTCTGTTTTTTTACCCCAGTAACACTGATTTTGTTTTATTTTTCTCATTGTTGTTACCAAATCAAAAGTTGATGTATGAAAAATGGGTTGCTCAAGTGTTACAGATTGAAATTGTTGAGGTCTGTTTGGGTCTCGTAAAACTATAACTGAAGATAATGAGATTGAGAGAGTTTATATTGCGGGTTATCAAGATGGATCTGTTCGGATTTGGGATGCCACATATCCAGTCCTGTCACTTATTTTTGTTTTAGAAGGCGAGATTAGAGTTGCCTCACCAAAGAAATCCGCAAACTATTTGTTATTAAAATGTGAAAAAAGACTCTTAACTAGTTTCAATTGGATAATATTGATCAACAGCACACTGTTTAATTGATTTGGGGAAAATGGTGTTTGATAATTTAGGAAAAGTGGTACTGATAGCAACATAAATATTATATCATATGACGAGCAGTTGCAAGGTATCTGGTGCTAGTGCTTCAGTATCAGCATCGGACTTTTGCACCCTCACTTTAAGTTTGGCCGTTGGCAATGAATGTGGTCTGGTAAGTACTCGATACCTTCTTTTGAGATGTGAGTAAAATCATATGTTTACTGATTCTTTGTCTTCTCTTCTTTTTTGGGCTTATGTAGGTTCGTGTCCATAGGCTCAGTGGGAGTTCTGGATAGATGAGTTTTCACTTTGTGACAGAAACTAAACGTGAAGGTGACTTTGTAGATACATGCTAGTTATCTGTTTGGACATGTCACCCTTGGTTATTAAAAGTAAGATACTTTTTCAACTATTGAAACTTAGTTGCATAGAGCAGTAGCACAAGAGGATAGAGATTGGGAATTGGGAATGAGGAAGTGGTGATTCTTTAAAAAAAAACTGAGTGGTGGCTGGTGGGAGTGGGACTGTGGGAGTGGGAATGTTAAAACCAGGTAAAAATAATTAAAAGTTTTTCTCACTAATTAGATCCAGTAGGAATTACGAGCTTAAATTTTATGTAGATAAAATGCAAAGGGAAACATGGTTTTAAAGTTTCTGAGGTCTTGGAGCAGAAGTGGGACACTGGGAGTGGCATCCTTTGCAGAGGTTCCTTGCAATCAAGGCTTGAAATCCCAAGAGATAACATCTTTTGTTAGCTAAATGGGTCGTAATTAATACAGGCAGTAATGTTTGATCATAATTAGAGATGATTGCATGGCACATCAAATTCTGGACCTTATAATCATTTCTTATCATTACTCTTCATTCTGTTCATTCAAATTAGGCAGGAAAGTTTTAAAGTTTGGAATAGATGTCCACTTTCCTCTTCAGTAAAAAAAATGTGGATGCTTGTTTGTGTATGCATATCCATTCACTGCAAATGGCAAGTTCTAGTTTTTTCTTCTAGGCCATATCTTTCAATTTGTCTCTGTACAGTGTTCACTTATCTTTACTGCATTTGTTCTCTTTTGTCTTGATATGTTAAACATTGTGCCACTTGTTTCACAGAATACATTATGCATCAAGGAAAAGGATTTCAATGCACAGCTCTCTTTTCCCTCCTCAATTCTCCTATTTGTACCCTACAATATGCAAATTCTGGAACCAAACTTGCTGTAGGATTTGAATATGGTCGAGTGAGTATAATCTTTCTGCTGTTTATTTCATATATTTCACTTTCTTTTGTTAAATATGGTTATCAGTCAATTTCAGTTAAATCCTTAATAAGGATTCAAAATTTTCATGTCCTCATTTCAGGTCGCAGTACTTGATATTAGTTCTTTATCAGTTTTGTTTCTTAAGGATTGTGTATCAGGCTCAAGTTCCCCAGTCATTTCTATTGTTGTGAAAGCATTTACAAGTATTCGTTGCCTAATAAACAGTCCGAAGCACTCAAGATCCAAAAGTCCAGACGATCCTGCCGAGGGAATCATGTTCATTTTAACCAGGGACACCACATTGTTGTTACCAATAGTGTCACTGGTAATTTGATCGGCTCTCGGGCAATGCACCCTAAAAAAGGAGTCTACTGCAATTTCCATGTATGTTATAGGTAAGTAATTATCCTTTTGGAAAGCAATCAGATTCTATGTTAATGTTGGACTTTGGATTATAGCTTTCTGAGAACTTTTTGTATTTCAGAGGGAAGCATTTGTCTCTGAACTGTCCAATGAAAATCACCCACAGCAGTCGTTCCAGGATAGTGATGCTAAGAATGAGCATGTGCAAACCAATACTTGCAGTGAAACTAATCAACAAGAAGTTCATCTTCACACATCTAGTGAAACTACATATCCAGTGGAGATAGTATTGGACTCACTTGTTTTACTTTGTTGTGAGGATGCATTGCGCTTAAACTCATTGAAGTCTGTGATTCAGGTGTCTCTTTGTGTTTTCTGGTTTATTCCATATTGTAATTTTTTTGGGAAAGTTAAGGTAATCTGCTTGTATTGTAGGGAGACATGAACTCCATTCGTAAAGTGAATCTTTTGAAACCTTGTTGTTGGACTACAACTTTCAAGAAGGATGGGAAAGTCTGTGGACTGATTTTACTCTATCAGACTGGAGACATCGAAATAAGGTAAAGTGCTAATTTTGCATCCTTTCTTGCTTAGCTCATTATAATGAAATGATTTTGATGACCAATTGACATCAACCATGCTAATGGCATATGATGTACTTTTGATGTTTTCGTAATAAATTTGCGTCTTCTTGATTATGAAAGTACTTCAGGAATGGTGGATATTTATTGATGTCTCTCTTTGGACAGGTCTTTGGCAGATCTGGAAGTGGTGGGAGAAAACTCTTTAATGGCAATTCTAAGATGGAGCTTCAAAGCTAACATGGACAAGACAATGAGTTCTTCTGATAATGGGCAGATTACGCTGGTTGATATCTTTCTTGCTTTCTTACATGGATCAGTTACTTGAGATATATTTACCTTTACTATGATAGTGTCACTTAACTTGCTTTCTGACACTATTATCTTCATTTAATTAGAACTTCATTTTGATTCAATCCCCATATATATGATGGCAGGCTCGGCTCAGCAGGGTTGCAGGAAACAAGGACCTTTATCTTAGGGCATTGTGTTTAGAGCAGTTCAGGAACAGGATGGGTGGAGTGAAGCTGTGGTTATATGGGTTACTCCCATGGCCATTGATCATCATTAGTACATATGAGAGAAAAGATCTATGGTTTTTTCACTTCAATCTCACTTATAATCTTTCCTTTAGAGTTTTGGGAAGAGGTAGTATCAAGATGTCTTTGTAAAGAATGAGTGTTTGTAAGGAAGTAAGTTAGTGCTGTTGTTTGTTGGAGGGATGTTAGTTCCCAAACTTTATACAGTGAATGTATGCATATGAGTTTAAAATAAGGAGAAATATTCAAAACTTGGAGGCAAAGCACCGAGTGCTAGACAGTCTTGTTGAAGTCATGAAAGAAGATGAGAAGAGTGATCTGCTCGCTTGCAGAGTCGGGGAGTTGCAAGAACTGGCTTGTTTCTGAAGGTGTGCTTCCACCTCTGATAAGGCTTGTTGAGTCCGGAAGCACATTGGCTAAAGAGAAGGCTGTAATTTCCTTCCAGAAGTTGTCAATATCGGCAGAAACTGCCCGTTCAATTGTTGTGGATGGTTGTCTATCCCCTGATTGAGATCTGTCGGACGGGGCATTCTGTTTTGCAAGCTGTGGCTGCGGGTACTTTGAAGAATTTTTCAGCCGTGCCTGAGGTGAGGCAGACTCTAGCCGAAGAAGGGATCATCAAAATCATGACCAGTCTCCTCAATTGCGGAATCTTGTCAGGCTCCAACGAGTATGCCGTGCCTGCAGAATACCACTGCCAGTAATGATAATCTTAGAAGGTCTGTTATATCAGAAGGTGGAGTTAGGAGTCTGTTTAAATCTGAGAAGTAGGAAAGTGCCAAGTTCCGAGCTTTTAAGTAGGGAAAATAACAGTTTTGACCCCTTCCAATACTGGCTTGTCCTGGTGATTGCATCTGAAGGATGTCTAACAGTGGATTGTAATCATATGATTTATCCATTTTAGAGTGGATCATGTCTGCTGGTAGCAAGTGAAGTTACTGCAATGGTTCTCAACTACTTTCACTTCAACTAACGGGCCACAAAAAAAAAAAAAAAAGCTTTTAAATTCTATAAATACCCTTTTACCTCAAGTGGTAGATTGAACAGGGAAGTTCATCATTTTGGAATGTCTGAAGTTCTGGGTTGTGAGGATATAGCCCGTGATAATTTTTTTAGAATAACCAGTTTTTTAATGACATGACTTTAACAATTACAGAAATAATTATCTGAAAGTTGTTCTTGACAAAATCTTAGGGTACTTGCTGCCAGATATTTGAAGAAAATGACAAGTAAACCCACAACTAAAGTCCGACTAGTTAGATGTACCAAATGTCGGCAGCTTCTTCCAGAGTTGGCAAATCTTCCAGAAGTGATTGTTGTATATCCTGTGATTATAATTTCCGGGGCATGACCCATCCAAGAACTAGTACAGATGTAGGGGGTCATGAATGCAGCAGTCACATTGAAAATATAGCCCTGTACTAGTGCATTATTTGGATCATGATACAATTCATGTTACTAAGCTTCGATTATCATCCAGCATACCATCCAAAAAAAAAATTGGATTATCATAGCATTGCTTTACTTAAGCAAATGATGAAGAAAATCAATCATACTTTGATTAAAGTTACATGATACAATCTACAAATGACTTAGCCATATATATCAGCACTGCACAACATAAAATCCATTACTGACCAGCCCCCAACAAAACCCCAATTCTCTATTGGCACTCACAAGAACCCCAAGTCCAGCATCATCCCTTCCATCATAACATCATGCTCTTTAAGGGCTACTGCAAGTCAACTGATGCACAAGATATACAACACCCCCAAATGCTTTATGGATATTTCCAAAACCAAAATCCACCTGCTCTGAGAATGCTATCCATCCAATCAGTTTAATTGTTTTCGCTAAATTTAAAAAAAAAAAAAAGATGAGCTTACTATCAATTTAATCCTACCCAACTACTAAGTCTGCGGAAATATTAGTAAAGGATTCTAGGTGTGGCTAATTTGGACATTCCGAGAGAGTTTTGGGTGCTTCAAGTTTCCCTTTGTTGTTGCACATAGAGTATCTGTATTACTATTTTCATCAATGCTTGACTTCGGTCTTTGTTGTTCCACATATATAGAGCACCTGCTGATAGAGTATCTCCATTATGTTGCAGAAAAGCTTCAAGTGATTAATCCAACCCCATTCACTAAATCTGATTTCAGTTA
This sequence comes from Tetracentron sinense, assembly GCA_015143295.1. Classification (NCBI taxonomy): domain Eukaryota; kingdom Viridiplantae; phylum Streptophyta; class Magnoliopsida; order Trochodendrales; family Trochodendraceae; genus Tetracentron; species Tetracentron sinense. Next base: position 41,789,023 of record CM026563.1, read on the forward strand.
AGTCGGTTCTCATACATAGCACAATATTCTACTTTCATTAATGAACATGAAATAATACATACCCAATGTACAACATATATGTACAATATCTAGCTAAATTGAAGTTTTGTCCCAAGATTAGCATATATGTACAATGAGCTATGAAAGTGAAATGAAAAATCAACTCCATGTATGGCACTGATCTGCGTAGTACCAGCTACTGCTCACAAGATAGTACATCTTCCCTCATCAAAATCATCCATATATAAGTTGGAAGAAGCAAGAACTGATCTGCATAGTACCAGAGAGCTTCATAGTTTTAACAACTCCATTGGTTTCAACTGAAATCTTATGCATAACAGAATTTCAACTGAAAGCAGGATAGTACCACCATCTCGACCTCTTCCTCATTCTCAAGCATGATCAACCATGATGTAATTATGTAGCTTTCACCACGGAAATCACAAGAGCCAAAGCCCCTAGCTTAGGGATTTAGATCAACAATCAATGTAAAAAAAAGAAGAGATTAGATCCTAATGAGGACTAGAGAGCTTCTCTTAGAAACTTGTTACAGGCCGTAGTAACAACCTAACTCAATGAGGCTATCCAAGTCCGGGAACAGCAACGGGAGAGGGCTCGTAGCCCCCCCTCTCCCTCTTCCCCACACCTATTTGTTCCCCGGGCCCCGGAGGAGGGGGGGTCAGGGGGGGACACATGTTTCATTGAGAAATGCCTCTCTATGACCTATGACCGACACTCATTTTATTCAATAGAGGAATTCAAAAAGATTAAACTAGGCTCAACAATGGTTAGGGTTGACATATGCATGCAAAGTGTGGTTTCAATTAATATGGAATTGACTAATACAAACCAGCAACAATAGTAAAATAACTTTCAAAAATCTAGGGTTAAGGTTTATGGGGTTGCTGTTTTTAGGGTAGCAGCAATATAATAGGTCCAGATTTGCTGGAACAGCAGTAGGGTATATGTTATAAGGCTGTTATAGAAAAAAGGGGACTGCATATAAATTGGAACAGCAAGGAGTAGGGCTGGTAACTCTTACATAATAGTTAACTTGAAGCACCAGAGTAGATAGTTATCTATTAAAAAAAAATTATCTTTTCAGATTCTTTGAATACCCAGCAGTCATAAGTTTATTTATAGTATGCAAAAGATGAAAAACACAAAGTGATTCTATTCAGTATTCAGTAAAACCGAAAAATAAGCATACACGACAATGGCTTTTGGATAGTTGTGCGAGCTTCCTTCCAAGCAGGTCAGCCCATTCCCACGAACTTGTTGAGAGAGGGCTGGTAACATAAAACATTGCAGGAATTAGTTTTTTTTTTTTTCTCATCAACATCCCAATTTAAAACCTTGATAATAAGAAGACAATATAAAAATAAATTACTAAAAACAAAGTTGCAAATGAAGTTCTAAACAAACAAACCCCTGAAAAGAGAAAGCTAAATTGAAAAAAAGAAAAAAAAAAAAAAAAAAATCAATTTTAGTATGGAAGGAAATTTTAAGCAGTAGTGTATTCCTAAATAAAACCTATTAACAAACAATCCAAATTTAACAAAAACAAACGCATCCTAAGCTACTGATCATCGAAATATTCCACAGTTCCACTAAATTCCAATTATCCTGCAAATTAAAAATAAAATAAAAAACCTCCTAACAAGAAACATGCATGAACCCGATTTTAGAGAATAAAACTGGAATTTGACCGACGAACCTGGAGAAAGCAATCAGAATTCAGGAGGATTGGACCATTGAAGTTAAAAAAACCAATAAGCTCAACCTGGCAGAAGCTGAACAAGCCATCGGAACCCTGGAGAGAGCAGTGGAGAGCGGTGTCGCCAGAACCCCTTTCTTTCGAATCGTGGAGAGAGGTGAGAGATTTGCCGCCCATTTTTTGTTTTAGTAAAACCCTTAAACTTCAGAATTGTGGGCCATTGGATCTTGCAGTGGTGAGGTGTCTTGCTTGGTAACCTAAGCAAGATCCGAGCACACTCATTCAAGTAGAGGAGCCGGATCCAGGCTAGAAAGTGTTCTCTTGTTCTTATTTCTTCATTTGTATCACTGTCCTGTGCATAAATATCTCATTCTTTTTGTAAATTATGGTTACTTATCAAATAAATGAACAAGGACTAGAAAAGAGAAGTAATGTCTTTCAATGCTAGAGCTTTCTTGTAGCAATGATGCAGCGGCCAAATGGAGCAATCTTGTTTTCCAGTGCATATCATCGGTTTCTTACTCTTGATTCTAAATGGTTCTCCAAAAGGATTCATTATCCCCTCTAGAGGGCTGAGGCAAGGGACCCTCTCTCCCCTTACTTGTTTCTCATTTGCACCGAAGGTCTTTCCAAGTTAATTCATCATGCAACTTCAGCTAACCTCCTCAGTGGGATCTGGTTAACAAGGACTGCTCCAAAAATTTCGCATTTACTTTTTGCTGATGATTGTGTGGTGTCTGCGCAAGCCAACACTGAGGAACCAATGCATCTTATGACCATTTTGGACAGGTAAAAAAAGCTTCGGGACAACAGGTTAATCTCGATAAATCGAGAGTTACTTTCTGTGCTAACACCCCAAAGAGGTTTCGGAAAATGATAGCCCGGATACTCCACATCCAGAACCTTATAGCACCCAATCTCTATCTGGGACTTCCCTCAAGCTTCACCCGATCCAAGAAGGCCTTGTTTGAAACTATAAAGAATAATGTGATTAATCAGCTCCAAGGTTGGAAGGAAAAATTACTTACTCAAGTTGGCCGCGAAGTTCTTATTAAAACCATTGTGCAAGCTATCCCCGTATATACTATGAGATGTTTTAAGCTTCCCCAATGTTGGATCTCTGAAGTTCACGCAGTTATCAGGCGCTTTTGGTGGAATCAGGATCTAGGAAGGAAGATTCACTGGCTAAGTTGGGATAAGTTGTGTTTACCAAAGGACAAGGGGGGCCTAGGCTTGCGGGATTTGCAAGCGTTTAATCTGGGACTTCTTGCCAAACAAGGGTGGCGTCTTTTGTCTGAGCCCCATTTGCTGTGGACTCAAGTGACCAAGGCTCTCTATTTTCCTCGAACCTCATTTCTTGAAGGTAAATGTGGGAACCGCCCATCTTGGGCCTGGAGAAGTTTGTTAGCAGGAAGGGATGTGCTTACCAATGGGATGTGATGGCAGATTGGGGATGGCAGAATTGTTAATGCAGGTGCCGACCCATGGATTCCCATCCTTCCCCAATTTAAACCAATTATGCTTCCTAGTGTATCTCTGAACAACATCTCCGTGTCATCCTTCATCTGTGCCGACTCGAATTCTTGGGATTTTACCCGCTTATCTCAGGCTTACCCTCTCTCAATTATCGAGGAAATTCGGAAAATTCCACTCAGCTCCCAGAATTCTCCGGATAGACTTCTCTGGCATTTTTTTAAGTCAGGTAAATTCCAGGTTAGTTCAGCTTCTTCTCGAAGGGCCTCGTCCAGTTCCACTGTTGAACCCCCAACTGACCCTATTTGGAATCATCTCTGGCATATCTCGGTTCCTCCCAAAATCTGAATCTTTATATGGAAGCTCTGTAACAATGCCTTGCCGGTGGCTTGCAATCTTAGACAGAGAAAGATTCCGGTGGACGGTATTTGTATTTTGTGCAAATGTGATTTGGAGAACATCACTCATCTTTTTCTACTTTGCTCGTGTTGCGGAGCATTTGGTTTGGTTCTAAGTTGTCCTTTCATACCCCTTCAAGCTCTGAGTTTAATTTCTTTGAGTGGTGGAAGTGGTGGTATTCCAATCCCGAGTTTAAGAAGCCCTGTAGCATGCTGGCCACCCGGATTTGTTGTCCTCTCTGGTTTATTTGGAAGATGCGAAATGAGGCTATATTTCAAAATTCTATCCCAAACCCAGCATCTACAGTTCTTCAGATTGAAGCCTTCATCCTAGAGCTTCCGGTCCCAATTAACATAGTGCATCGTAGTGATTTGTCGTTAACAACTTGGAAGCCACCTCCAGCGGATTGGATAAAGATTAATGTGGATGGGGCAGCTCTCCCGTCCAACCTAGCTGTTGGGGCCAGTGCCATTGCCCGTAACCACTCGGGAGCCACTGTAGCATCTTTGTAATTTTCGCTACCTGGGGGTAGCAGTCGTATAGCTGAAGCATTAGCCATCAAGCTTGGCATCCAATTGACAATCTCTAACAATTGGAGTAAGATCATTATTGAGTCGGATTCAAAGGAATTGATTGATTTCCTTTCAGGTTCCTCCGCTCATATGCACTAGGAGGTCCACGCAATCATGAATGATATTAAGAGTCTCCGATCTCAGTGTGAAGATATTCAGTTTAGTTTTGTGTTCCGGCAGGCCAATTCTGCGGCCCATGGGCTTGCCCAAGCAGCTCTCAAGTCAAGTATTTGAAATATCTCTTGGACTTATGCTTCTTTTAACTCGGGTCCTCGTCCTCCTGACAGGGCTTTGGCATCTAATGTAGTTCTTCCTTTCTGTTAAATGAAAAACCTCTATTACCAAAAAAAAAGCTACATCCTAGAAGTAGAATGTTCTAGAAAGTAGTGCAAAGACTCCAAAGCAATGCAATGAGATGCAATTTGATATAAATAAATTATCAGTCAAAACTTGTCACCTGCAAGAATGCCGAACTAAAATGTGGCAGCATCAGAAAACAATATCCCTTCGGAAACCCAAGATAACCTTGAAAGTAACGAAAACTGACACTTAACCGGATAACAAGATAAAATATAAGTACCGAATACAAAAATGTGATATTATCCTCAATGCAGAAAAAAGATGGAAAGAAAAAGAGTTGAAGAATATAATTACCGAATCAGTTTAGGTGTACTCCCAAATATTCTGAAGGGAATCCAGATTAAAAATTAATGCGGAAAACTGGATCCCGAGGATCTTTACACCATAGAAAGCAAATAATACTATCTCCATGTTTAGGAATTACCTCGGTAAATGATGTTCACCGGTGAAGCCAAAACCAACTCGAACCTTCAGAACTCTTTGTAGAGATTTCTCGAAGAAATACTCGAAGCTCGATTCTTGTTCTTCGCTATCGCGAAGCTTTTGTACCTCTACTTGGTATTGAAGAAGAAAGAGATGAAGAAGAGATGATGGAGTAGACTTTCTATCTCACAAAACCCTTAAGGTTCAAAACCCAAGGCTTCAAACAACTTGGATTCTCCCTAGGGGGCTCACGAAAATTAGAGGGACAAAAATCTCTCTCTAAGCTCACGGTTTTGGAGGAGAGATCTTCAATTGAATTAGAGCCCCCCGGTTTGGGGTGTTGGGGTATAAATAGATTAGGAAAGAATCTTAATCTTAATACAATTAGAAATTATCCCTTTAGAAGAGTTACTAATTAATGATAACTTTTATCATTAGTTATTAGAAACTTTCTAATTTAGGTTTCCTTTTCCTAAAAGGACTCCTTAATTAAAGGGTTGTAACTAATTCCCTAGATTCTAGGAATCTCAACTAACTCCTAACTTTTAGGAATCTTAATCAAATTAGGAAACCCCCAAAGGGGTGGGTGTGAGCTTAGGGGGGGCGTGAGCCAAGGAGTCTTGCACTCCAAGATTTTGTAAACTTCTAATCTCATCTCCTTCTTTCTTGCATTCCAAGTATTGAAATCTAATCCCATAAAATAAGGAGTATTTAATTAATAATTATTTAAATAACCAAATCCTAATCCAATTAGGAAAGTCTAAATGGGCACCCCACCCTAGGGATTTATTCCATGGGCTTAGGCCCACTAGTAAGGTCCATACGTTATGAGTTTAATGGATATGGGTCAAAATCATTCCCCTTATTTTATGCTAATTAAATAATCATTATTAATATCCTTTAATTTAGATTAACTTTTAATTTAAACCATAGATTAACATTTAATTTATTTTATTAATGATTAACATTTAATTATTTAATATATAGATTAATATTTAATCTATTAATTGAGCTTGTATTTCTTATGTGAGCATTTCCACTGATTGCTCTGGGACATTCTAACCCTGGCATACCCAATGTTATCCCATTGACCCTTAAACAGGAATGACATCGGAATTACAAGTGACGTGAGATATCCATGTTGCAATGAAATCCCAGTGTAAGAACATTAACCATTAAGGATCCTGCCACATGAACTTTTTAATTCAATTGATCTTCCAATAACATTATCCCTAATGGGCCTTCGAGACTAATATACTATCTAACTTATAGCCCATTGTACATCATCCGGGTTTCCAAGACTTCTGATTAAGCCATGAGAAACTTTTTCTCGTGTAAAACATTTTGAGAAAAGCTTTATTTAAGTACAATATATTTTAACAAAAATGTATTTCAAACTTGTTTGATTTCAAAATCACCAGTGTAGGATTTAAGCTTAATCGACTGTCTTACCCAGAACTTGGATAATCTCTCAATTTAATGAGCATAGATTTCTTGTTTGAAATTCATCATGACTGTCACCGTATCGTAGTCCCTAAGGTAGAGAGTACTTTGGTGGAATCAAAACAGTCAAATCACTGTTCAGTTATAAATGAACTCATCAGATCTAAGGATCATTGAAACTGTTCAATTTGTGAATGAGAGACCAACTATCTGATAGTATGTTTATGCAAAAGGTCTCTCATTGCATGCAATCAGTTAGTGTATATTTAAGCACCCATATGCTGATGTGTAGTCTCCATTACAATAGTTTAAGATAAAACTACATCTCAACCATTGAGAACATCTTAGCATTGTGGCAGCCATATAAGTAAAGTGTCCAGCTTCACCCAAAGTTGTGACTATATAAGGTATAAGGAACTGGAAAGCTATATCTGCCTGTGATAATCCCATCATATAGCTTTCCTACAATATATCATATGGACCATTGTCGATATCTCATATCGTATAGATCATCTCATGATCATGGTCAATTACCCATAATGAATTCACAATAGATAAAGAAGATGTCTCTATTAATCTAATTAATAAGAATCTTACAATCTAAATGATTTTTCTGGGCATCATGTCTAATATACTCCTCCTAATCGTCTATGGCTAACCATTAAGGGTCAGGATTAATGCTGATGTACCACACTTTTGAGAAAGGGAAAGCCAATCCACGCCTTTTATTCTAATCTTGACCCTTAATTATTCGAATTAAAGGGTTAGGGAGTATACTTGGGAGTACCCCTAGACTTACTCATAATTACCTGGTTTTAAATCAGCTTTGTTCTACATATTCTCAATTAATTTAAGAGAATGATGTCTTCAATTTGCAATAAATGATTAACAAATTTCTACTATGTGATAAAGGTGTGAATTTGGTAGTAATACAATCACAGGAACAGATATCTTAGCATCCATAAAAATGCCAATAATAACTAATATATATTGCTTAAATTCAAGACAAATCTTTCACAAACTTTTCCCAAACTTCAGGGCCTTTAGGGTGGTGATTTACATACTGCTTTATAAATATTTTATCCGAGCATGCAAGGATGGTGCTCAAAGCCAACATGGGAGCTGCTATTCCTTCATCTTTGAGCCAAGTATACATTGAAAACCTCAGCTTGACCCTCTGAATTTTATATGATAGATATGATGGGAATGCCACTAAAGATGATATGGGGTAACCCAGTCCGTTTACCAGAAAATCAATCTTCATCTCGATCACATCCCTCGTCTGGTTAAGAACTTGAGGGGCCACTTTGATCATTTCGGAAACATCCTTCCGATCCAGACCAGCTTTCACGAAACAATCAAATCTTTCCTGAAGATCCCCTCCTTTGCCTCGGAACACCTTGAGCGCTTTATTCATCTCATCTGAGTTCTCAATGAATCCCAATTTCAATAAGAACTCCGTCTTCTGTATCAGCGATCTCTCGTCCTCCCCAGAGTTGGGTAATGGATCCACTTTGGTTCCCAGAATCCAATTCTTCAATTCTTGCGGGTCCTCCTTTATGATCCCACAGAGTCTCTTCTTTCCAATATTCAATTTTGCAAGCACGCTGTTGGGTTTCTTCAAAGAACATAAACCCAGCATTAAGGGGTGAGCACGCATAATCCTCCCAATCTCTTCCGCCTCCATTTCAACTTCAATCAGAAATAGCAAGCCCTGCCTCAAATTCCTCACAAAAGTCCCAACTTGGACTCGAGGGAATTGCAGAAACAATGGCAATATCTCATCCACAGTGGATCCAAATTTCAACAGCAACCCAATCAGAGAAAATGTTCTATTGCCTGAAGCTTCAAATAAAAGTCCAGGATTACTTCTGATCAATCCTCCTAACTGTTCCTTACTGTAACCCATCTCACTAAAGAAGCAGAGAAGACCAAGCATCCGGCCCCAGTTATAAGAATTCCTCTCCGACAAACGCCCCTCAATCCAATTATATTCCATCCCCAAACTCTTCAATTCCTCTAATACCTTAACAAAGTCTCCATTAGCATCCCCAACTAAAAGAGAAGGACTTGAAGCTACAGCCTTAATAACAGTAGATCGACTCAACCTCAGTGCTTCGTAAGCCCAAAGCTTTGAATCCAAAACCCCATAATCGTACCGAAAAACCTCCATTGCTTCCTTGTAAATCTTCCCTATCTTACCGCGAGCAATGCCATAATTACAAAGAACATGGTAATTTTCTAGCAACACCTCATCATCACTGAGGAACATCAAACCACGAGGAAGAAAATGAGAGAATTCGGAAGGTTTCAAACCGAAGCTCTCGAAGAAGGGTTCAAATTCATTAATGGGGTGGTAGCGAAAGAATCTGGCCAATGATCGCCCAATCTCTTGCTCGTTTTCCACTTTCTTTAGAAGCTTCTCAAGAAAATTGGGGGAGTTCTTGCTCATGTACTCGGCATCCGTAAATTGCAAGCACCGGGTGGCGTGGAGGTATTCCAAAAGAGCATTTTGAGCTAAAGCTCGGCTGCGACGTGATATTCGGGCTACAGTTTCACAATCTGGGGTCGAACTCTCATCAAGAATCTGACATTTTTCAGTCTGAAGAGCTCTTGTACTATAAAGAGTTGATTTTTTTGCAGTGTACAGTGAGCCAGTAGTGCAAAAAAATGGGGGTTTTGATGATTTAAGGTATTTTTCTGAAATTTCAGAAGAGACCCATTTGAGAATAGATGGTGTTCTAAATTTCTGTAAATGGGTCATGACGAGTTTGATGAGATTTGCAGATTAGCTATGAATGGAGACCCAAAAAACGAGAAAACGAAAACTGGAGTCAATATCAGTAAATATAAGCTGTTTTGGTTGATTTTCTTACCTTGGAATTTGTAAGTTAGAGGCCTTTACTGACTAATCAAGAAATCTCGAGAGCTTCAACTGCTCTGTTTCTTCTTCTGCCTGCTGAAGCTTCACTGGCAGCCATTAGAGGAGCTCGTATAAGTTCCAAGGGTTTATGGATACGAATGAGCGGGGTATTTTCGTCATTTTAGAAAATATAAGGACATCTTGGCTATTCACAAAAAAAACCCTAAAAGGTTTAGGGTTTTAAAAACCTCAAGCTCCTCAAAGACGTTCTTTGAAGAGCTTAAGAGCAGAAAAACTCAATTACAGTACTACCAGAGCTTGAATCTTTTCAAGGTAATAAAACCAACCCCAAAGTTTTCGTTATTTTTGGGTACAATGATGTTTCTAACTGCCATCTTTATAGATGGGAATCGCTGTTCTGTGCTTATTTTTCGATCCATGTTTTGAATTCACCTCTCATACGAGAAATATGAATAATTCAGACTATCTAGAGCTGGATATCCAACTCAAATAGATGATTATCTCACTAGATTTGCCTAATTTTCTCCAATTCATCTCATTTTAAGAAAAATAGAGAAAACCCATGTACCCAAATCGATTATAATTGGTTCTAGATTAACCTTTTTGCTGATCCCTTTTTCACAATTTGTTATGATAATTCACCGAATCGTTAAAGGCTTTCCTTGTCTCTCTGATATGTTTGCGCAACTCAACTACCTGAGTGTCTCTCCCGATGTTTTCGAGAAATCCTTGAGCTTGCAGAAGAATCTATCTTTCAATTTTCTGAAAAGCCAATCTTTTTACAGTAGTAGATATTTCCATAGTGCAAAATCCTCGCATTCTGAGTCGAATCCTTCGTCCAGTTCTCTTGTTGCACCCCGAATCACCCGGGTTGCACGAACTGAAGCACAAGATGTGCTATTCAATTACCTACACAGTACTAGAAACTTGCACTATGTCGATGCGGAGCACATTAGCAAGAACTCACCCACTTTCCTTCAGAATCTGCTCTCCAAGGTGGAGAACGAACAAGAAATCTCCCGGTCACTGTCCAGGTTCCTTCGATACAATCCCATTAATGAGTTTGAACCATTCTTTGAGAGCCTTGGTTTGACTCCATCTGAACTTTTGTCACTTCTTCCGCGTGACCTGATGTTTTTGAGTGATGATGATATCATGCTTGAGAATTTCCATGTTCTTTGTAATTACGGGATTCCTCGCATCAAGATTGGTAAGATATACGTGGAAGAGAGAGAGATGTTCAGATATGACTATGGGACGTTGGCTTCGAAACTCCGTTCTTACGAAGAACTGGGTCTGAGTAAACCCACTGTGATTAAGTTAGTAAGTTGCTGCCCTTCGCTCTTGATTGGTGGTATTAATAGGGAGTTTGTTTCAGTTCTTGAAAAAATGAAGGGTTTAGGAATTGAAAATGATTCGATTGGACGATTTTTGTCAGATAAAAGCACATATAATTGGAACAGAATGCTTGACACAATGGGTTTTCTGGATAAATTGGGTTATAGTGAGGAGGACATGGGGAAATTATTGAAGACACATCCTGCATTCCTGTTCGAAGGTTCTGGAAATAAGATTTATGCATTGGTTGCTCGGTTACTAAAATTGGGCCTCAAGATGTCTGAGATTTTGTCTTTGTTCCTACAACACCCTCAAATCCTAGCTGGGAAGTTTGCAATTAATCTCTGGCGGGCCTTGCATTTCTTGTCCGAAATCAGGATGGAAACCAAAGAGATTGCAAATATTGTACGTACCCACACACATCTTTTGTGCTCATGTTCTCTGAAGGGACCCAGAACTGTTTTGAAGAATTTAAAAGTAGGGCGAGATAAGTTCTGCCAAATCATAAAGGAGGACCCACATAAGTTGTTCAGTTTGGCTTTGAAATCAAGGATCATCAGCATTGACCAGGTAGCTCATGAGGACTCGAGGCAGCTTGTGGAGAAAACTGCATTCTTGTCAAGATTAGGGTACATTGAGAACTCAGATGAGATGACAAAGGCTTTGAAACAGTTCCGTGGTAAAGGGGATCAGCTACAAGAGCGATTTGATTGCCTGTTACATGCTGGGCTGGACTACCATGTTGTTTCTAACATGATTAAACTGGCCCCACCGGTGCTGAACCAGACTAAGGATGTGATAGAGAGGAAGATTGATTACCTAAGAAACCATTTGTGTTACCCCCTGGAATCTTTAGTGGCATTTCCGACTTATTTATGTTACGATTTGGAGAGGATCGAGCTTAGGTTTTCAATGTATGTTTGGCTAAGGGAAAGAGGTGCAGCAAAGCCCAGATTGTCCTTGAGTACGATCCTTGCATGCTCGGATGCACGATTTGTAAAATATTTTGTAGATGTCCACCAAGAGGGTCCAGCCAAATGGGGGAGTTTAAAGAAATCATCATCCTCAAGCTAATGGCAAATTCTCTCCTTAATTTCTTCTTAAATGGTTTGTGAGATGCCAAGCCTACTTGTTATTAATCTGTTGTTTTGTCTTATGGGGATAGTAAGCGGACTCACCTGTTACTAACCTGTTTTTTAATCATATGTTTAATTGATTTTATTAATGGATGCTTCATTACATATTTATATTTGCAGTGTGGTTTTTTCTTAGACTGGTTACTTACTTGGGAGATGGAGAGGATGAGACAACACTGACACCGCAACAGTGTCCACTTGACATCTCCACGGGGTTAATTTCCTTGATCCGGTAAGTAACGTGACAATATCGGATACTCATTAACTTATAAGGGTACGTTATTTTGCCGAGACTTATGAAGCTTGGCATTTTTCCCTTTGTCATGTTAGTTCGTAGGGAAATTGAGTCACTTTGTCAAGGTTTCTAACAAAATTAATTCTTACCACCATGAGATTTCAAGTCTTTTAGTTTTTTTTTTTTGAGATTTGAAAGTTTGCTACATTCGAAGTCTTACGGGAATTGTAGCCTAGGGGATGAAAAGCATGATACATCTAGTTCTCAAAAGAAAATGCATTTTTTTTCGATAGGCAAACATCATCATCATATAATGAAGTGTGCATATTGTCAAATGATAAAACTTGTGAAGTGCTGGGACTTTTATCAGTCTGAGCAAAGGATAAGAGCATTAAAAGAAGAAAAATAGTAAGATATTTGCCACATTTAAACAACAATCCATGTCAGCTGTGTTATTGGCTTTTGTCAATTGGAACCAAAATCTCTAGACTGTGATGTGAGCAGTTCAAATTGGTTTGATCTTTCCCATTATTTTAACTTGGATATGTTGGTTTGCTGGTAAGTATTTTTCTTAGTATCATGGAAGCTTATGTTGGTGGGTGATCCATTTTCAGATACTGATAAATCTGTATGTATAAAGCTTGTTCCTGATCTATCTTCAATGAAGATCGAGTTACAACATCCGGCATGTGATCAGAAACATGAAAATGTTTGTAAATTGCAAACATAGAAGCCCATATTTGTGGTTGATCTGCTTTCAGATACTGATAGATATATAGAAAGATTGTTCCTGATCCATCTTCAACAAGGATGGAGTTATTAAAGTTCGAATAAGAAACGTGAAAATGTTTGCAAATTGCAAGGTAGGTGTTTCAGCACTGTAAGAGCATAATTGCTAATGACTGCATTATCTCTTTTTTTTTTTTTTTTCCAAGAACTTATTCCAATAATCCAATCCTTGAGTAAGCTGATAACTATTGAAATTGATAAGAGGGGCTTTAAGATTTTTGCTGAAAAAACTGCTCTTGGCTGCACAGATGAGTTCTTGTGTAATGCTTGGGCCTGATATCAAGGTATGCTAAATAGTAAATACTACAGGCAAAGTAGGGGTGTACAATGGGGATCCGGCTCCCCTGCTCGAATGAGGATGCTGAGATCTTGCTTGGGTTTTAACCCCAAGCAAGACATGTCACTCCATTGGGATCCAACGGCCCACGATAGTTCACCTTCGTAAGTTTGTTTTTAAAGTGAAAAAATGGGCGGCAAATCCACTGTTCTCCCTCTCTTCTCGTCAAAGAAGGAAAAAAAAAACTCTGCTCTCTCTAGGTTTCCGGCGAGCGGCGAGCAGGGCTGCTCCACTGATCTCCACTGCTATCTCCAGGGTTCCGGCGAGCAGGGTTGCTCCACCGATCTCCACTGCTCTCTCCAGGGTTCCGGCGAGCAGGGTTGCTCCGTGGCAAAAAAAATTCTTCTCCTTCTCTTCTCCGACCAAAGAAAGGGGTTTCCCAGCATGAGCTCGTCTGCTTGACCAGCCCAGCGAACCCATTCCGACGATTATTTCAGTGAGACTAAGGATGCTTCATATATAAGCCCTTCTGCCAAAAAATGGCTTCCACTCGAAGCTAATCCTGATATCATGAACCAGGTATCTCTCTCTCTCTCTCTCTATCTACCTATCTGTGTAAATTTATCTGAATCATTTGTCGATCTCATCTCTGATACTGTATCAAAACTGCTAGATTCTGTTAATTACTATCAAGGATTTATTTACTTACTTTTTCAGATTAGGTTTTGTTGGTTGAATGCCTGAAATAACTCAAATTCTTGAGTCTGGTTTTGAGGATTGTATTTTTAGCTAAGTCTAGATTTCAACTTGAACTGTGATTTTACCGAGCAAAAAAATGAAATGAAATGGAAAAAGTTGAACTGCGTGTTTTTTTTTTTTACTTCCCCCAAAAGAAGTGGTTTGAATGCTTGAGAAGAACATAACTTTTGAGTTCTCTTTGAGGAAATGTTATTGTAATTGAAAGGATTTCAAACTGAGTGTAATTTTATTCGATTCAAGGATCCCATAGAACAACTAAGTTTGAGGTGGTTTGGATGCTTAGATTAGGCCTATCTGTTATAGAAACCAAAAAAATCTTACTATTAGTTGAAAGGATTGTAAACTGAGTGTAATTTCTCTATAACATACTAGGTTTGTTTAGAGGGGAAATAGGTGCATGGAACTATTTTCCAGTGAATTTTTATTTTTTTTTGCATTTGGCCTGCTGGAAAATGAACTTTCTGCTGGAAATGATTTCCCAATACTACTTGGTTTTCCCTTGTATTGATAGAAAGTTTTTTCTTCAAAAAATGAGGAGTTATTTCTGGGGAAAATTTGTCTTTTCCACACCAATTTTCTGTCCAAACAATTGGAGCCAAAAAAAATTTTCTTTGGGTTCTTAAAATGAAAAGTAGGAATCCATTTTATGAAGGAGAGGAAGACCATTTAGTTTCTATCCTTAGATTTCCTCTGGGGCCTCAGTCTTCCAGAGGATGAAGCAGAGTGCTATGATGTATATGGTTTGGATGAAGAACTTCTGGAAAGCGTTCCGAAACCTGAACTTCTAGATAGACCACAAATGATATCAGGATTAGATATATATATTCATCACTTGGTGTATTGGGCCAATATGAAAAATACTGTAGTTTAGATACATATAACATGTCTATTGACTGATATGCTGCATATTGGTCAATACATTGAAAGAGCTGAAAATTTTAAGAAATACTACAGAAAACAGTTACAGAGTTCCAAGCTAGCTACCAAAAAGAAAGGTTAAAAATGAATCTTTTTTTGGTTGGGATTAAAAGTGAATCTAAAATGTATAAGATTGTAACTATCAAATTGCTACATTAAGCTTAAGACTATGTGAAAGCATAATAGAAATGGTAGTCTAATAAAATGAAAGACAAGCTCTAATTTGATCAGCATGTTGGATGGTAATCGTATCTATATGGCTGTCCTGGACTGGGGGAAATACTGGTCCCACCTCAAATGTTGTTCCAATGTCTGTATATGTATATCAAGCATCATAATTTGTTCAAAATTTAAAGCCAAATAACATGAGCATCTTTTTCTGTCATGTATATTTCACAATATGTTGAATTGGTAACTTGGCATGCATAGCTGTCATTGAGCATCATAATCTGTTTTTTGTGTCATGGACACCTTATTATCTCAAATGTGTAATGAGTATTAGATGCATGTATGTGAACTATGTACTAGAATGTAACAACCATTGATAGAGCATCAAGGTAGCATAGCTTGTAGTATCTGTGTGAAGAATTAACACATGCAATTTGAACTTATTTGAATATGGAGCTGAAGTTCGAAACATGCTACCCTGCGCGGGAGGTTTGCGGAGGTGTTACAAAGCATGACTTATGCATTAATATAATTATCTTTTTATTTATAAGGTGAGAGATTATGGAGTGAAAGAGTTCAATTTGGATAAATGAGTGATCGGAACAGAGGCCTTTTGGGATTCTATAGATTTTCAATGAAAAAAATAAATTTTTGGTGTTTAGATACAATACATAAAGCTGGAGTGGTAGGAAATGGAGCAAGATGCAGATGTTTGTACAAAGCTTCTAAATAAAGTAGAATTGAAAAAACTAAAATATATTTAATATTTGATAGACATAAGAATCAATGGAGGTCATAAAGTTATAAAAAATTAGAATACCAATATACAAAGTGGTATTGATATTGCTAGAATTTGGAACAAGTGGTTACTTGCTGTGTATTTGGGCTTTTGCAGGCAAGTGGACAACCTTGAGCTGATCTCCACCTTGTTTCCATTAAATCAAGTAGTTCTCAGTATTTTAGAAGTAAGGGTTTTGACCTGTGATTGATGCAAACCGAGAGGCACTTTGAAGCTTAGCTTTTGCTAGAATAAGAATAGTGGTCCTTTGCTGTAGGGATCGGTCCACGTTCCATCTAACCTAGTTTCAGGGCACCTATATTTTTTAGTTGATTCTACTGGAGCAGAATGTGGTTTCCTTATTGTTATTGCTAGATTAACATTTGACATACTTTTGAGTTAAGAATGTTTATAAGTTGAAGCGACTCCCCTCCTGTCAAATGTCCAATGAGATTGTTGCTCATATACTCGTGCGCCTCTGGTTATGGTTTTCTTTTGTGCACATATAAGTCAAATTGAGAGCTGCTTCACAGATTAACATGGAATTGAGGCAAGCACAAATGCCTTCAAATTTTTGTTTCGTTTTTATTTGTGCATTTCTTTCATCAGTATAGGCTGGTGCTGCTTATTTGTCACGTGATATTGCATAATTTTAGTTTAATGAATATAATTTCTATTATGAAGATGTGCAAGAAATGACATGTAATGACATCTTTTTACCTGCACATGAAAGATTGTCCGATTGAGTTACTGGCGAATTCTGCAGAAGATTGTGATCCTGCTACTGATGCGTTCAAAAGCTCCACAGGGGAATCCTCTTCAATCTTTGGTTCAAAACCTGACTGTTCGATCTCCAAAACTGAGAATGGAGCATCATCTCAAAGCAGTAATGATATCATTGAGAATAACTCTATTCAATATGGTTCAAGAAGTATTGAAACAAGTAATGTTGGGAAATGCTTGTCTGAAAGTAAGGAATGAGTTCCTCATCAGTTAAATGCCGATTGTAGTCCCATCGGATGTTATTTTGAGAGAACTATTGATACAGCTAGTACCTCCTCTAAAGAACAGCAGTCTCTAGACTCAGTCTCTGTCAATGCAGGAACTAACTTGGATGCGGTCGTTCAGGTTGATTCTGAAATCGAGGACGGGTCTCAGATTTATACGGAAGGGATATGCTCAAGTAGTATGCCTTTTCAGGAGCTTGGAGATTCATTTACAGATAGGGTATCACTAGTTGAAAATTGCGTTGATGAAGATATAGGCATCCATAATTCTGATTCGAGTTCTGTTCTTGTTGTTTCAGATTCACTAGTATGCAAGAGGTCGAGGTTTACACAATTGTATATCAGATAGTGGTCTGAACCTAGAGGTTTACACAATTGTATATCCCAGTCTTTTTAGATGTAGGCCATGAATACACCATAGGCCATTGTTCAAATGTGCATGTAATTTATACCAAAATTAACATAATTTTTCCATCTAATCTTGGGACATATGCTCTGAATTCTCATCCTTTTTTGGTTATGTTGGTTATGGGAAGAAACCTATGCTGGTTATGGGAAACTTCAGTTGCCTAAGTTTATTTAATTGGAGTTTTCTCGTTAGTATGTAGAGTCCAGTTAATTGACTTGTTATATGCATTTTTCTGGGAACAACTATTTTGGAATTGAACTATGAGATATGTTTCTGAACTGATGAATGGGAGTATCCGCGTGCAGTTTATAGAGCTGCCATATAAAACTTGCAAGAAGTAATATATTGCTTTGCACTGTTAAAAATTGCTGAAAATAAAAGATGGGTTATAAAAGAGATCAAACTATGACACTATTGTTTATGGCTACTGCAAAATTTTCCTACAATATTTTTTTGGGAAAGATGATGTTAAAGCTATCGTTTTGACAGGTAAGCTTCAGCTGATAAGCTATGTTATGGTGTTGATTTGTTGGTCTGTACATAGTGTTCTCAAGGATTTAGATACACATTAGCTCAAGTGGTGATTGGTTTTAGAATGGCATGGTGGATACCTTTGTTGTACTTATAAGCTACATTCAGGTTTCTGCCCTAATCGGCAGGTAGAACCAGCAAAAACAGGAAAATAAGAGGTCCAATTCTCCAACCTAAACCTTCTGCTTTTCTTAACTACAACTGTATCAGAGTCCTCGTAGTTCCCTTTGCACACTGGGTAATAGGCAAACCAAAACATAAGTACTCAAAAACATTCAACTGAACATGGTAAAAAAAAGCCCTTAATTTGATCCTCCTTAATCCTCCCTTCGAACAACGGACATAATTCCGATAAAACATGGTAATCTCTCCCACTCTGAAGAACCTCAACCATTCCAGCAACCTCTCAACCAGAAACACATATTTCACCAAAGATTGCCGATCAACCGTTGTAATCGATGACATTAAAACACCAGACGAAGAAAGAAGATTAAAAACCCTACCTGCAAAAGCAGAATCATTCAACGCGTGAATTTGATCAATCCATCCACTAGATGATGACGATTTCTGGGACAATGAGTCTTCGAACCCGAAAATCTATCTTGTACCTGGTTTTCCATACTGAACTTGTACACTTTCCATGAATCATCTGAACATCAATTCATGCTTTCACTTACTTTTTGGGGGGTGATTTTTTTTTTTTTTTGGGTGGCAATAGAGAACAATCCTGATGTTTGATAGATCAATCATCAATTTACTGTCTATAACTTACCCAAAGAGATGCTAAGAATCATAATTTCAAATTAACATTAAACATTTTGAAAATAATGAATAAAACTTTTAGCTAAACTAGTTTAGGTAGGTTTGGCTGTTTAGTACTTTTACAGTCATTATTAATACTAGCAGGTGACACGTGCGATGCCGTGAGAGCAAGAGGAAGGAGTTAACCACAATTAATAGGAGTTAAAAAGAACATGTGTTAACCAGCATGTGCAATTAAACTCGCTAGTGGCACGTGTGATGCACTTGAGCACGAGGGGAAGGAGTTAACCACAGTTAATAGGAATTAAAAGGGACACCCGCGCGTGTGATTGATTCTAAATAGATAGATGAGCAACAGGTAGTTTGGGAATTAAAGTAAAACATTAAATCAAATGCAAGGGGTAGTTTGGGAATTAAAGTAAAATATTAAATCAATGTTTTGTTTTTATATAAGGGTAGTTTGGAAATTTCGGAAAATTCATCTACGCAAGGCTCTCAAAAGAAGAGAAGTAAAAAAAAGAATCATGAAACAAGACTCAAAGCATATATTTGGCTCTCCCTTGTTTCAGCTACACCTTCACGGCTTCAGGTTGATTTACGCTGAGAAGAAACAGATAGCTGAGGGCCGGTTTGGTAGTAGACAATGTCCCGTGTCATTAACGTAATGGTCCGGTTTCAAGCTTCTTATTAGACTTCCAATTAGGTAAAAAGGTAGAGGTCCAGATATCTTTGGCTCTCGGTAGAATTTTCCAAGCACGGGCTGCCTCCGTCTACAAGAAGATGGTAACAAACCATAAGAGACAGTTCTTAATGAAGCACTTCTCGCAATTGCTTATTCAGTCATTAGTTTCCAATGAACGAGATACTCACAGCTTCTACTAAGTGATAGTGTGGAATTTGAGGGAAGAGATGATGTATCACATGGGTACCAATATCATGATGGATGTTATTAATCCATCCGTAGTCCCGATCAAGCGTCATAAGCCCTCCCCCTTAAGTAATTCCATTCCTGCTCAATACAAAGAGAAGAAGAAATTATCATTTTAAACAAAAATGCAAAACACAAGCTTTAACTTAGCCTACCAAGATAAACCTCTACAAATTTATACTTCTTTATTATAGCTAAGCATGGATACTGTAACGGATAAAATTCGTAAAATCAACTTAGCGTTGGAGAACGAGCTCGTTTTTGTTGTTTTGTTCACGAAAGTGACACGTGGACACGAGTTGGGGTCACGTGCTTAAGATAGAGGGATCACACGTTGTCTGATGCACAACGTTCACGTTGTGCGCATTACGACGTCTTTGTTTTCTTGTAGAACAACGCTTCCGTTGTTGTTTGACAACGTGCTCGTTGTCTGAAGCACAACGTAACCGTTGTACTCTTGACAACGTTTTTGTCGTTACATGAACAACGAGTCCGTTGTCTCACCGACAACGATGTCCTGGCTGTATTTTAAGACATCTACACCGTAACCGAGCTCGAGTCAACAACGAGACTGACTCGTAGGAGGAAGTGATCAGGAGGCGATCCATAATTCTGACATGTGTGCCGAAAGCACTGTCTTGGCATTTAATGCTGGTCACTTCTGCGTACTGTCAGATCTCGTCCGACTGAACTCATAGCAGGCTCTCACGTGTGATGCAACCGGCGGCAGATATGTCTGACATATTTGGCAATGAGTGCAGGACACGTGGTATGGACATCTATGGCCATCCATGGTCATCGATGGCCATACCAACCTTACCCTATAAATACCCCGTGATTTTTAGTGCTTGGGATCACGTTTTTGGCCGTACTTCAGAGGATATTTGTTCAGTGCTTCCCAGAATCTTGCGTAACTTTCAGTGCCTATTTCAGAGTTTACTGTTCATCATCTTCTACATCTACTTACTTTACCATCGGAGTACAGGTCAGGGTGTCACACCCTCCACTCCAAGCTTCTACCGGTAAACCAGAGCGTGTGTGGAGCTGTAGCTGACGCGTGTTCGTGACGGTATTTTTCCTCTTCAAAATTGGCGCCGTCTGTAGGAAATAATAAACGAACCCCCCTTTTGCTCTTTGTGATCATGGCTGATCAGTCATTGGTGTTCGGGCGTGAGGATCAAACCCCTCAGGCCACTCCTTTTGCACCTTCTGTCTTGCACATCCCTGGGGTCAGTCCTTCGTCTGGGCAACCAGAGAGGACCGAGCCTCCTCCTGTTGAGCTTTCTGTTTCTGATCGCATTTTGGCGATGTTGCAAAGGCAGCAGTCTGCTCTGGATCAGATCACCAGGCAGCAGCAGTTGATGCAGGAGAGGCTGGAGGCGTTCGAGCATAGCAGGCTCGAGGTGGATGAGGTGCCACTGCAGAGGTCTTCTGTGAGACGTCAGCTTGACGTCTCTTCTTCTCCTTCTGCACCGGAGAACCGTGAAACCAGGTTTGTGCTTCTTCTTACTGAAGGAGATGTAAGGCAACCTCAGGTTCGGGCAGAGCAGAGTATTCCTTCAGATCGTGTGGATTTGCGAGAAGGGGTAGGGCGAAAAGACTTCAGAGGGGGTACCGGAGGTGCAGACGCCCAGAAGACTTGGGTGACTGCCAAGGAGGTGGAAGCTTTGATCGGTGCTCGTGTTAAGAGCATGAAGGGAGGGATTCCTGACCACTTTGCTCAATCAGCAAAGGACAACGTTGAGAACTCTCCTTTCACAGAAGCCATCAATCAGTCATATACTTCTTCCAAGTTTATAACTCCGATCTTCCCCATGTACACTGGAAGGACGGATCCTGAGGAGCATTTGTTTGATTTCAAACATGCGATGGCTGTTCGCAATCCAAATGATGACCTGTATTTCAAAGCTTTCCCCAACAGCCTGACTGGGGCAGCGTCGAAGTGGTTTCGGAACTTGCCTCCTGGTTCCATCAGTAATTTCTCAAAGCTCAGGTCAGCTTTTATTGATCGTTTCATTATCAATAAAAAGAAGAAAGCAGGTGCAGATACTCTCTTCTCTTTGAGGATGAAGCCGGCTGAATCCTTGACGGACTTTATTTCGCGTTTCACTGATGAAGTCCAGAACATCGATAAGGTCGACGAAAGGAGCTGTATCGCTGCTTTCAAGAATGCTATCCCTAGGCATTCCGAGCTCTATAAGTCCTTCGCTCTTGACTATCCTGTCAAGATGGACGAGATGATGGTTCGTGCCACCAAGTACGGAAGGTATGAGGAGGACGTATCCGTTGTGCCGAAGCCCAGGACGAGAGTGGTGGATGTCGTAGAGAGGACACACCGATCTTCGAAGAGGAAGGAGAAGAAGCAGAGGTACGAGTCTTCATCATCTGAGGACTCACCACCAAGGAAGCAGAAGGAGAGAGTAGTCTATGTGACTCAGTGGGATCAGCCGGTTCGGCGTCCGCTTGAAGGAAACTTTAATCAGCAGCAGAGTAGGACGGAGAGACGTCCTAATGATCAGCAGCAGGCGAGGCAGCAGTATTAGCCACGCCAGGTGCAGCCTCAAGTACAGCAAGAGAGAGGCGTGCAGCCTAGTGAGCGGCGACCTTTTGCAGATCGAGCACCGCCCATCAATTTCACAGTTAACCCGGCGACCATCATGAGGTCAATGGAGGATCAGGCGTACTTCGAGTGGCCGGCTAGGGCTGTGCAGGATGTTACATCGGGACCCCGGGTGCATGAGTATTGTCATTATTACAAGTGTCGTGGTCATCTCACCAACCGATGTCGTATTCTGAGGGAGTACTTGGAGAGGCTGGTTCAGGAAGGGTACTTGGGAGAGTATCTTGCTTCTGGCAACGGCGGCATGGAGCATGCCAGGGAGTCGGTATCCCAGACTCGTGGAGGAGAACCTGCCAGTAATCCAAGTACCAGTGGAGGAGCTTCCTTGGGCACGATCAATGTCATTTGCCGCGTGCAAGCGCCGGAAACAGATGTGGAGAGGAACTTCAGGGCGAAGGCCAGGAAGCTGTCTCACGATGCTGGAGTGTGTCAGGTGCAAGTGCCTACCAGAAGCGTTGAGCAGGCACTTACTTTCATTGATCGTGATCTGGCAGCAGTAATCCGACCTCACTATGATGCTCTTGTTCTCACCATGAGAATAGGAGATTTCGACATCAAGAGAGTGCTCGTGGATTCCGGGAGTGGAGCAGACATCTTGTATCTTCATGCTTTCACCCAGATGAAGCTGGATCCTTCCGTTCTCATCTCTGCTCAGACTCCACTGTTCGGATTTGATGGCAGCTCGATGAAGCCTGTAGGCGACGTTGTCTTACCCGTTGTGGCTGGACCCGTTGTCCTTCAGACCAGGTTCTCCATTCTGGATGCGCCATCGCCTTACAATGCCATCTTGGGTCGTTGGTGGACCCATGAGATGAAGGCCGTTCCGTCCTCGTACTATCAGGTGTTGAAATATCCAACGCAGGACGGGCCTCAGGAGATCAAGGGTGATCGGTTGGCATCGCAGAAGTGCGATTTTCCTGCTTCCGTTGTGCCTCCATAGCAGTTACAGGTCGTTCCCGTTGTGGAAGAGAGCTCGGAAACCTCGTTGTGCAGACCTTCCGTTGAGCCCATGAGAGCTGTCAATTTGGGAACGGAAGAAGAGTTAAAAGTGTTGTAGGTCGGGACGAGCTTGACAGCGGAGGAAGAGCTCGAGTTGTTGAGTTTCCTTAGGCAGAACCTCGATGTCTTTGCATGGTCTCACAAAGACATGACTGGCATCGATCCGAGTGTTATCTGTCATCACCTCAATGTTGATCCTGCTATCCCTCCAGTGAAGCAGAAACCTCGGAGGCTTGCTCCAGCTTATCATGATGCAGTGAACGAGGAGATTGACAAGCTGATTCAGTTCGGGTTCATTCAGGAGGTGCAGTACCCTGATTGGATAGCCAATGTTGTGGCTGTGCCTAAGAAGAACGGGAAGGTGAGAGTTTGTATTGACTTCACTGGTGTCAATAAGGCCTGCCCCAAGGACTTTTTTCCCATGGCAAGGATAGACAGACTCATCAACGCCACTGCTGGCCACGAGATGTTATCCTTCATGGATGGTTATTCAGGCTATAACCAGATCCTGCTGGCAGAAGCAGACCGAGAGAAGACTACCTTCATAACGGAGCGGGGCTTGTTCTGTTATCGAGTGATGCCTTTTGGCTTGAAGAATGCAGGTGCCACCTATCAACGTCTTATGAATCTCATGTTTGGGTCACTTCTTGGCAAGACGGTTGAAGTTTACATCGATGATATCGTTGTGAAGAGTCGAGTACGAGGTACTCTGGTGACGGACCTTGCTGAGCCTTTCTCTGTTCTGCGATCTTTCAATCTAAAAACAACCCAAAGAAGTGCACTTTCGGGGTTACCTCAGGAAAATTTTTGGGTTATCTTGTGAGTCAGCGGGGGATTGAGGCTAATCCAGCTCAGATCCGTGCTTTACTGGACATGCCAGAGCCTAAGTCGAAGAAGGAGATCCAGAAGCTGACAGGCCGGATTGCTGCACTCAATCGGTTTATCTCCAAGTCATCCGATCGTTGCAAACCTCTTTTCGAGTTGCTGAGAAAGGACTCCATTTTTGAGGTGGACTCCAAAGTGTTCTCGAGCTTTCCTTGCCTTGAAGGAATATTTAGGCTCAGCTCCTATCCTTTCGGTACCTGAGCCTGGTGAAATCTTATATCTTTATCTATCTGTTTCAGAACAAGCCCTTGGTTCCGTCCTGATCAGGAGTTGTGATGGCGTGGAAAAACCTGTTTATTTCATCAGCAAAACCTTTCTCAAGGCGGAGTGCAATTATAGCAAGCTCGAGAAGGTATGTCTAGCTCTTGTCTTTTCTGCGGAAAAGCTTCGTCCTTACTTTCATGCTCATTCTATCGTTGCCATCACAACGTATCCCTTGAAAGTCGTGCTGGGATGACCCGAGCTGGCAGGGAGGATGTCGAAGTGGGCTGTGGCTCTAAGTGAGTTCGATATTCAGTATCGGGCTAGGAGTTCAGAAAAGGGGCAAGCAATGGCAGGTTTTCTTTCTGATTTCCCTGTGGAGGAGGAAGCAGAGGAGGTGGTTGTTGATCTTCGGGAACTTCCTATTGAAGTTGACAACGGAGATGTCGTTGTGGATGAAGCCGAGTCATCAGAGTGGAATGATTGGTTATTGTACGTAGACGGATCTTCTAATTTTAGTGGTTCAGGACTGGGCGTTGTGCTTATAAGTCCGGAGAACATCAAAGTGCAGAAGATGTCGCGTCTTGGGTTCACTGCCTCCAACAATGAAGCTGAGTACGAAGCCTTACTGCTTGGGTTGCAGAGTGCTCGAGAGCTGCAAATCTCCATGTTGAGAGTGTTTTGTGATTCACAGCTCATGGTGAATCAGGTGAATGGTGTTTATGACTGCAAGGACGACCGGATGAAGCAGTATGCTACTCTCATTCGTTCGCAGTGTGAAGCATTCACCGTTGTGGAGATCAGGCACATCCGGAGAGATGAGAACAGGCATGCTGACGCTTTGGCATATCTAGCTTCCATGGTGCAGGCTGACGAGCCTAAGGCTATTCTGATGAAGTTCCAAGAGTATCCTTCAATAGCTCTTCAGGCACAGCGAGAAGTGTTTTTTATCAATCCAGTTCCGAGCTGGATGACAGGGCTGGTGGCTTATCTGAATGATGGAATTCTTCCTATCAGTGTGAAGGAGTCGAGGCGTATTCTGTTCAAGGCACCTCGTTATGCCTTGGTGCAAGGAGAGTTGTTCAGGAAATCTTTTGGTAGGCCTTTGTTGAAGTGTGTTCATCCTGCAGATGTGGAGAGAATACTTGCTGAGTTGCATGAAGGTATATGTGGTATACATTCAGGCGGGAGAACCATTGCCCATCGAGCTCTGGGGCAAGGTTACTTCTGGCCTTACATGTAGGCTGATGCTCAGAAGTATGTGAAGAAGTGCAGCCAGTGCCAGCGGTTTGCTCGTTTGATTCATGCTCCGGCTCAAGAGCTCAACACTGTATCTCAGCCTTGGCCATTTGCGCGTTGGGGACTTGATATTGTAGGACCTTTCCCTAGGGCTCCAGGGAATCTGATCTTTCTTCTAGTGGCAACTGATTACTTCTCTCGTTGGATTAAAGCTATTCCTCTTGCTCGTATCAGAGAGCAAGAGGTGAAGAAGTTCTTGTGGGAACATATCATCTGCAGATTTGGCATACCGCAGTCCATCATTACTGACAACGGGAAGCAGTTTTCAGGACGTTTGATTGCCGACTTTTGCAGCGAGCTGAAGATCAGGCATGTTTTCTCTTCCCCGTATTATCCTCAGGGGAATGGATTAGCCGAGGTAGCCAATAAGAATATTCTCAATGCCTTGAAGAGAAGACTGGAAGATTTGAAGGGGAAGTGGACCGCCGAGCTGCACAACGTTTTGTGGGGGTACAGAACAACTCCGAGGAGTCCTACCAATGAAACTCCTTTCTCTCTAGCGTATGGTATGGAAGCTGTCATTCCTACTGAGATCAGTTTGCCTACAGTGCGTTCTTGGCACAACAAGAAGAAGGATGGAGAGAAAGATCAGAACACAGAGCTTATGGCTATTCATCTCGATCTGCTAGAAGAGAAGCGAGAAGATGCCAGCATTCAGATGAGGAGGTATCAGCAACGACTGAGGAAAGCCTACAACAAGAAAGTACAACGGAGAGTGCTGCAGGTCGGTGATCTCGTTCTCCGAAGAGTGTTCCAGAACACAAGAGAGCTTAACAGTGGCAAGTTGGGACCTAACTGGGAAGGGCCTTATATCGTAGAACGATTGGGAAATCCTGGAGTCTGTTACTTGAAAGACTTACAAGGTAACCTCATCTCAAAATCCTGGAACATTATGAATTTGAGGCAATTCTTTCAATAGAATCTATGTCATGCTACTACATGCATCGTTGTGCTTACAAGTTTTCAGTGATTTTACATAATCATAGTGCTCATACTTCAACATATGACTTGCAATATTATGCGCCTGCTCGTTGTCTACACTATTCTCTGTCTGGTTCATCAGTGTAATATTGTGAATGTTTTGCAACTAATTCAAATAAAATTTTGACTGAACAACCTACTCATAACGAACACGAGTGGCTTATATAAGGGTGTCATCTGAGCAAATCCAGTAGCTTATCCTAATGACATCCTCTGAGTATGTGCTTCGAAACTGAGTTACATTGTGTTCATCATATGAATTTTATTTGTCAGATTGCATTCACATTGAACTACGCAAATGATGTATCTGGAGTAGTGCTTGTTCGTAGTGCTTGTTCGTAGTGTTTGTTCGTAGTGCTTTGTTCGTAGTGCTTTGATCGTAGTACGTGTTCGTAGTACTTGTTCATAGTGCTTTGCTTGTAGTGCTCTACTCGTAGTGTTCTGATCGTAGTGCTTTGATCAAAATAATTTGTTTAAGTATGTGCATCAGTTATAATTTTCACCCTCATACACACATTCACATAGTAAAGTGCCATATTCACATCAATGCTGTGAACCGTGAAAATTAATTCAACTACTTGTGTTGTGTTGTTTGTGCATACGTTGTGCTACGTTACGAGGAGGAAAGAAACACGTACATAAGAAAGTAAGTGATCCATTCATGCAGAAGGCCCATTTCTGGGTAATTACAGTAACAAAGGAAAGAGAAGAGTTTACATCATCAAAAGAGAAACAGAAACATGAAGGGGAGCAGCAGATCAGGCGAGCTCAAGGTCAACGTATGTCGTCGTTGCAGCAGGGGCAGAAGTAGAGGCTTCAGCAGTTGGGGTTTTTTCTGGAGTAGCTTCATCGGCAGCAGCAGGAGCTTCGGGAGCAGTTGGCTTGAAGTACGGCTCAGCTGGGAGAGGTGCAGGACCTTCGAGAGAGTGAGGTTGCTCGACGCCTTGGACCTCGGTCTCGTTGTCTAGCTCGATCACGTCTTTGCTCTGAAGCTCGGAGAACGTGATGGCGTCCTCTTCCTTGTCTTCTTTCAGACGGCCTTGTTGGCGGAGCGATTCAAGTATCTCTTTCTCGGTCTCTGCCCGATCCTCCTCCAAGAGCGTGTCCAGCTGAGACTGATAGTGTTGTTGCAGTCTCAGGGTCACGGTCCTCTCGATGGTCTCTTTAGCTTTCTTGGCCTCCTCGAGCTCCTCCGCCAGTGCTGTTCTGGCTGCCTCAGTTTCCTCCAGCTGTCTGCCCAAAGCTTGGGAGACGAGCTCCAGTTCGCTGATGCGTAGAACAGCGTTCTCTACCTCCTGTTTGACCTTCTTCTCGGCCTCCTTTGCTGATCGTGTCTCAGCCTCAGCTTTTTCTTGTGCCTTGGTGGCAGCTTTGAACTTCCCCTCGACGCGAACAGCGCCAGCTTTGGCTTGAGACAGATCAAAGTCTGCTTTGAGTCTCTCTTCGGCGAGAGTCTTCTCCAGCGTCTCAGTCCTGTCTTGCCAGTACTTGATCCCGTCTCGGAGGTAATTGTAGCTATAATGGCTACGATCACAGAGTTCGTGCACGAGCACGTTCATCTGCAAGGAAGTATCCGGGCATTAGCACAACGAGGAGTAAAATTTCAGCAGTAGAGTAAGAAGAAGAGGAAGTGAGAAACTTACTGACGCCACAGACTGGCAGGCGGCGTAGGACAAGTCGGTCAGATTGAGATTGCCGACGTCAGCAATGTCTCGGGGCAACCTCATAGCATGAGTCAGAGCTCGGGCGGCCTTGTTGGATCTTTGCACCGAGTCGTTTACAGTCGGTCTCCCGTACCGAGAGAAGTCGGGCGACCAGTCCAGAGCGCTCGGCGGTAGCATACGAGCTGGAAGACTCATTGTGCCAGCTTCCGTTGCGGCCAGGGCAACCACAGCGGAACTCGAACTGGCTGGAGCAGTTGCAGCTCGAGAAGGGGTAGGTGCCGAGCTGGCTTCGGGCACTGCCGTTGTCACTTCTGCTCCTGGAATTGTTGCAGGAACGGTAGAGGTGGAGGGGGAGCAGCAATGGCTGCGTTCTCTTTCTCCATGCGTATGTCCGCTTTCGCTTTCTTTCTGGCCTCGTACTCGGCCTGGGTCGGCAGCTTTCTTTTCGGGTCAGCAGTCGTTGTACCCTTGGAAGGAGGGTTCTTCTTCTTCAACGGTGGTGGCGGTGGTGGCAGCAGAACTGTAGGGCGAGCAGACCTTGGCTTCCTGCTCAACGAAGGTGGATCTATGCCAGCCATGTCGTCTTCTTCTTCTTCGTCTAAATTAGTTGCTGGTGAAGGTGCAAAAGTAGAAGCACCTGGATGTTGTTGTTGTGGTTGTTGTTGTCTTCATTGAGCAGTTGCAATAAGAGTGCTGAAGGCGACCCACGTGTCAGGCTCCAGTGGTTGCCACCGGATGTATTCCCCACCTCGAACACGTTTGATGTTGGTAAGGAGGCCTTCTTCTTCTGGGGCCAACTTCTTATATGGGATCTTCTTTCCGTCAACTGCACACAGAAAAAAGCAGAATGAGTACAACGAGAGTCAGCAGGACGAAAGCATACAACGTACAACGAAAACAGAGTCAGAACAGTGGTGCACAACGGACAACGGACGACCGTAGTAGTATACCTGGTTTCGCTCGGAAGACATTGGGGACCGTGGAATTCTCTGCCTTCCAACAGCTAGAGACAACGAAAGGAGTGGCTTTCCACCCTCTTTCTCTATCGAGAATGCCAGAGACGAGCTCCGGATGTAGAGGTTTCTTGTTCCACGAGTAGTAGCAGAACAAACCATCGTCAGTGCCTCGGCATCTGACAGCATGGCAGAAGTGGAATAGATGCCTAGCTTCTATTGGGTAACCGTCCTTGATGAATTTGATCATCATGGACATATATTTGTAGAAGCTCGGATGCATTTGTATCGGTGCGAGTTGCAGGATGGACAGAATGTCATCCAGGACGGGATGGAGAGGGAAGCGGAGGCCAGCCTCGAGCTGGGAGAGGTAGACGACGGTACAAGCAGAACGCTTATCAATGAGAGCGTCATCTCGCTTGAAGTGGAGATTGACATGGGAAGGGAAGTCGAAACGTTCCCTGTAGTGGTTCAGATGTGCCAACTGATGTTGGCGTAGAGCTGAGGATTGTTCGACGTAGGCACCATGAGGTGCGCTACCTGTGCAACTGGTCTCATCTTCAGTAGGGCCTCTAACTTCCTCTAACCTAATGGGTTCTACGAGAATGTTGACAGCCATAGTAGTTGGAAGAAACAGTGAAAAGGAACAAGAACAGTGAACAGAACACGGAGAGTACACAGAGCAGAATCACTCAAGAACCAGAGAAGAATAGAGAGAGGGAGAAACAGTAAGAAATATTAAGAAGAAGGGTGAAGAGCATACCAAACAGAAGGCGACTGAGAGAAACTGTTGAGAGCTTGAGGAAGATGAACTTTCGGTTAAAAAAAAAATTCGGCAGAGTAACAGTACTTGAAGGAACAGGGTGAAAGAGAAGGTGCGATTCGATGGAGATTTATAAGCATCTCAGATGTGTGAAACTACACCACTACCCTTCATCAGAGCCGTACACCTGTGTCAAAATGGAGAAGAGCAGTGGCAAGATCGTCTTTTCACCAAAAGAGAGTAACCGTCAGAGTTATTAAAACATTTTGAAAATCGAAACGACGATGATGACAGCCTGTCCTCATTAACGCGACGTGACGGCTCGCACGCGCAGCCAGCTGGCGTGAACGGTCGATCTTCTCAGCGAGCGTTTAAAGCACGCAACGTTACATCTTCTGGAGCAGTGCCAGGTATGATCTTTTTGTCCGTTTATGACACTTCGAACTACGTTCCAAGCATCATAAAGGGGCAAATTGTAACGGATAAAATTCGTAAAATCAACTTAGCGTTGGAGAACGAGCTCGTTTTTGTTGTTTTGTTCACGAAAGTGACACGTGGACACGAGTTGGGGTCACGTGCTTAAAATAGAGGGATCACACGTTGTCTGATGCACAACGTTCACGTTGTGCGCATTACGACGTCTTTGTTTTCTTGTAGAACAACGCTTCCGTTGTTGCTTGACAACGTGCTCGTTGTCTGAAGCACAACGTAACCGTTGTACTCTTGACAACGTTTTTGTCGTTACATGAACAACAAGTCCGTTGTCTCACCGACAACGATGTCCTGGCTGTATTTTAAGACATCTACACTGTAACCGAGCTCGAGTCAACAACGAGACCGACTCGTAGGAGGAAGTGATCAGGAGGCGATCCATAATTCTGACATGTGTGCCGAAAGCACTGTTTTGTGCCGAAAGCACTGTCTTGGCATTTAATGCTGGTCACTTTTGCGTACTGTCAGATCCCGTCCGACTGAACTCATAGCAGGCTCTCACGTGTGATGCAACCGGCGGCAGATATGTCTAACATATTTGGCAATGAGTGCAGGACACGTGGTATGGACATCTATGGTCATCCATGGTCATCGATGGCCATACCAACCTTACCCTATAAATACCCCGTGATTTTTAGTTCTTGGGATCACGTTTTTGGCCGTACTTCAGAGGATACTTGTTCAGTGCTTCCCAGAATCTTGCGTAACTTTCAGTGCCTATTTCAGAGTTTACTGTTCATCATCTTCTACATCTACTTACTTTACCATCGGAGTACAGGTCAGGGTGTCACACCCTCCACTCCAAGCTTCTACCGGTAAACCAGAGCGTGTGTGGAGCTGTAGCTGACGCGTGTTCGTGACGGTATTTTTCCCCTTCAGATACTCAAACCAGATTTCCATGGGCATATTCTTTCCAAATTTCTGAAATTTTCATCAAATATGGAGAATGTTTGAACAAAAAATCTAGGTAAAACATTCAACACACGGTAACAGGGAAGCTTTTGCTCATGACCATGGTGATGCAAGTAAGTCACCAAATCCAACCACATGACAAAGACCTACAAATGAGAAAATTACAGGATCAGAGAAGAGAAACTATCAGGAATTCTTCCAAATGCCAAAGAAATACAATCAACAATTAAGAAACTAAATATACCCAGTAGGGAATGCCGTAGAGCTTAAGCATTTGGATGAGACCCATTATAAAGGATAACCCCACAAGCAGTGCAGCCATTGTCGTCCAGCATGCGGTGGAGGTAATCACATCTTTCTTCATATTAGGTACAAACAAGTCGCTGTTGGGGTGGAATGAGAATGAGAATGCGAATGTGAACATGATCCCGACCCACCATGGGCATGATGGTGCTCTTCATGAAAGAAGATCAAACCCACCACATTCACCAGAAGATTGTGCTCTTCATTCACAGTTGGAGTTTTTTTTTTTTTTAAAAAGTAAATGAAGTTACTGAAAGATACCTCAGAGGTTGTTTGAGACTCAAGAGAACACTTCGAGGGACATCAGTACTCCTGTAGATCTCATCGTCGGAACCCCAAAAGTCACCGGAATGGGTTCTTCTGTTGGGATTCAGAATAATAATGTTAAACCTAAACAAGATTATTCATATCCTAGATCTAGACCAAGCGATAAATTTTCTAGAATTCATAATCAAAACAGATAAGGATTGAAACTGATAATCTCATATCTTTCGTTGGAATTTTCCTATTCCCTTCACGGTGTGATGTTGGGTTTCTCGGCGCTTGAGAGGGATGAGAGGAGTCTTCTCTTTTCTCCTTAGGTCGGATTCAATGGGGCTTCTAAATGACGTAAGAGAAAAGAGGGACTCCCCCTTTCTTTATATACCCTTGGAACCCTACCCATCATAAGATCCAATGGCTAAGAGGGATCACACCAAAGATCTAATAGTCGCCAACCCTGACCATATTGTTAGCTTTAATAACACTTAAAGAGTTCCAGTTCGATCACATCTCTTTAGTGGGACCCATTAACCTTAACATTCTCTATTGACAGCAATACAATCCGAGTTTTGAAAACTAAGGATTGCGCCAAACCACATGGTTTTTTATTTAATAAGAAAAACCCTAACATCTTCTTCTTCGTTAACCTACCATAACATTTGGGGGTTTGAGCGATGCTATATCCACTTTCCGGCCATCCACTCTCCGGCTGTTTTTACTAATGAAAAACAAAAAGGCAAAACAAAAATGGTGGAACCCACACAAAAGTGTCACTATTTTGTTTTCTTGTACAAAAGTAGGAGAGAGTGGATGGATGGAAAGTGAACATAGCATTGCTCTTGGGGTTTTGGTCCCTTCTAATTCGAAAGTAGGGGACTGTTGACTCGGGGGTTTGGGTTTGCCGCCCATTTTTTTCCCAGAATTTTCATGAACCCATTTTGCCACCGTTGGATCTTAAATAGGTGACGTGTCTTGCTTGGGTTAAACCCAAACAAGATCTCAGCACCTTATTCGAGCAGAGGAGCTGGATCCGTACAATGGGCCGGTTGGACTGCTTTGGGCTCAGTTGGTCTTATTTATTTATTTACATGTCTAATCCAATCCAAACTCAAAACTCATTCAATACATGAAGCCCAAACCCAGCCAATATATGATATTGTACATTTAGGTTGGGTTTCGGTCATGGCGTATGCCGCGTTTGAAATGGGTGGAGTGCACCAATAGATACTAGTCAAGGTTGTCATCAACATCCTTGGTGTAGGATCAACAGCAAAAGGTTTCTACAGTATAGCAGGTGCAGAACCAAGGACAGTAAGTATATCATGTTGGCAATTAGGGTTAGGGTTGAAATACCTAACTGGTTCGGCTTGAGAGATGTTTGGAATACGCTTTTATGGTTCACAATTTCCAACCATGCTAAACAGTGAAGAATAGACCTAGGGGTGTAAATGGGCCGGGCTAGCCCTTGACCCATTCTAAACCTAGCCTAGCCCAACCATATGGTTGGGTTTAGGCTTGGGGGCGTTAGACTAAACTTCTAACTGGGTTTAACCGGATGGCCCGGCCTGATAAGACTTGATTACCAAAATCCAAAAAAAAAACCTATGTTTCCCTTCTTTTTCTTGGGGCCCAAGCCTGGCCCTAGTCTAATAAATAAGTGAGCTGTCTCGGCTGTTTTTTAATCAGACCTAGATGGACGAGTTCAAACCAATACCTATCATTGCTTTAACTGGTGTTAGTTTTTGGCTGAGACTAGGGAACGCATGAGAGTAGGATAGCACCACTCTTCAACTCATTGGCGTTCGGGTTATATTTGAGCCTAGCTTGGCCAAGCTTGAGCATGGCTTTAAAATGCTCGATCTCAACTTGAGCTTGCTTCGAGCTCGAATGTTTAGGTTTGAGCTTGGTTTGAATAAGCTTGATTGAGCTCGAACCTTATTCAATTATATTTTGTTTAATTTTACATGATTTTAATTAAAGTACTTATTATTAAATTATAATACAACTAAAATGAATACAATTAATACACAAAAATAAGATTGGGATGTCCTTCAATCCTTTTTTTTTTTTTTTTTGCGAACTCAAGGTGTCCCCAACCCTTTGGGTCAGGACTAATCCCTGAGGGTGCAACATGAGCCCACAACCCGCTACACCAGGTAAGTCCGGGGGCTGGCCCAAAGGGGAAGTGAGAAATGGAACCCAGGACCTTCCACTTGGGGAAAGGCCTGGTCCACCCCTTTGGGATGTCCTTCAATCGAGAGTTACGATTAAGTTTCTGTTTTTAACTTCTTAATTTGTATCAGTTTTTATTATTTCTTAAACATATTTATTATATTTCCTTGCCTTGACGGCAGCTATCACCTTATGGTATAGTTGCCTTAAAACAAAAAAAACATGATCATGTGTTTAGTTCCACATTAGACAATGCTCTGAGTTCTCAATTCCTTAAAAGTACCATCACGCCCCCAAACAGTTGGTACCCGTTTTGGGGATTGTTTGGGCGAAGCTTCTAAGGGTTTGAGAGTGTGTGTTGTGGTGTAGGGTGTGTGTGAGTGGGTATGTGGGTGTATGTTTTCCTTGCCTTGACTGCAGCTATTGCATCATCCATAAAGCCAACAAAACCCCGGCTTTAGTCCCCAAAAAGATGAAGGCCCCAAAGATGCTGTGGCTGCCAGGTTAACAAGTCTAATCAAAGAGACGTTTCAAGATGGTATATTTGGTAATTATAAATTCAGTTAGATGTATTTAAGTCATTTCACTAAACAAAAGACAATGCAGAAATCACGTACTAGAAAGTATTTATCCAGTGTTCTTGGAAAAGGAAAAGGACTCATAGCTGCACACTTCCAAACGATACGGTAAACTCATATTGTCGTGATAAAGTAAACTAATCGTTGAAAAATTAAATGTTTCATGATAAATTGAAAAATACGGAAAATGGGTCATACAAAGTTGCTTAGAAAAGGATACTGTAATTTGTAAAGATGGACAATGATGCCCATGTCCTTGTAGAAATTGGAAAATTTCTCACATGATTCTTGATTCTATCAAGTTGTAACTGGATTCCTGGTGTTCCGGTATGTATGGCCCTGAGGTCGTCACGTGTCCCTATTGACACCCCCTTAATTGTGGTTAATATTCACCACTCTTAGGATTCACCCACCGATCTTTGGTTTTTAGAAAAGAATATTAAAAAAAAAAATTAATCGTAGGAGTTAATTAATTTTAATCTAGGTTAAAACAATTGATTATTTTTAAAAACTAAGGATATGTGGGTGAACGCTAGGGATTAATGAATCTTATCCACATGTAAGAGATGTCAAAAGAGACGCGTGGCGACCTCAGGGGCATAACCAGACTCCAAAGAGTCCAGTTACAACTTGAAAGAATTTGAAGTCTTTTCATAATGCATCCGTGAAAATGGCACTAAACTTCCAAATATACTCATGAGTCCTAACCATCTATGACTAACCAAAAAAATGAAGGCCCAAATAATTTTTATAAGAAAAAGAAACCTTAACCCTTACCTAAACCTCAAGTATGAGAGCAAAGAGTAAATGAGATGGTTTAACCACTTGAAGTCCTCGACGCTAAAAATATATGGCTTGGTTCCCTCATATGTCAAAAAAATGAAGGCCCTAAAATATGAAAGCCCCATAATTTTATTAACATTACCTGTAACAATTGCTTGTGCAGAAAGAAGTTTTTCAAAACTAAAATTGATAAAATTCTACCAATGATCGACTATGTCATAAGAACGATTAAGTGAATTAGCTATGTTATCAATTAAAAATGATATATTAAGAAAACTTGAATATAAAAGTTTAATTAGTAATTTTGCATCTCAAAAAGCGAGAAAATAAATTTTAGTTAATTTTTTTTTAATAATATTTTTAAAAAAATGTCTCATTTAGAATTCTCGTTTTAGGCCTCCAAATGGCTTGGGCTAGCCCTGAGCTATTGCCTTGTGGTGTAGTTGCCTTAAACAAAAAGACATGATGATGTGTTTAATCCCACATTGGACACTGTTCCGAGCTCTCAATCTCTTAAAAGTACCATCACACCCCAAACGGTTGGTACCCGTTTTGGGGAGTGCTTGGGTGAAGCTTCTTAGGGTTTGAGAGTGTGTGTTGTGGTGTAGGGTGTGTGTGGGTATGTTTTTTCCTTGCCTTGACTGCAGCTATCGCCTTGTGGTGTAGTTGCCTTAACCAAAAAAAACATATTTATTATAAATTAAACATTATTATTATCTACAATAAAGGAAACAGAAACATCTTGTTTTATATATGGCCAAATTGAACCCTAAGCGAGCCAAGCTTGAGCTGAATCAAACAGGGTCTGTTTAAAGTTTAAACATTGAACTCGATTCAATGCATTGGTGAAGCTTAAAATGTCAGCTTGAGTTGGTTTCAACAAGCCGTGTTGAGTCAAGCCAACGAGCCAGCTTGGCTTGAATGCATGGCGCGAAATGCATTGAGAAGAAGAGGCTATTTCTGTAATTCAACATTTATTCAAACTTCTAACATCTCATCTCAGAATGCTATTTTTAGGAAAAAAAAAATATCAATAAATTCTGCAACTGGCAATGGTGAATTCCTCGCGCCTTTCTCTCTCCCTTTCACAGAATCCAAAAACCCCATTAAGATCTCCCAAAATTGCATTTTTAGGGTTTCTATCTTCGCTCATTTGCAGCCCAAATGACGAAGAAACAGTTCTTCGAGTTCCTCTTGAAGTTTCTCAACTTCTTCTTAACCCTCTCTGGTCTGTCCATGGTGGGTTACGGACTCTATCGTCTGATTAATTGGCACCAAGCTTCAATTGAATCCCATTCGAACAAAGCCAAATTGGATTTAGTTCGTCGAGTATTGCTCTCTGTTCATCAATCTAAGGATTCCGACAAGCTCCCATCCGCATGGTATGTGATTTGAGTTCTAGTCTTGGAGATTTTTTGTAACCAAGATAGAATTTTTTTTTTTTTTGGACTTGAAACCATGGTTCTGATGACTTCTAATTCTCTTTGAATGTAGTAGGAATCGTGGGTATTGTTCGGTTTTAGGGCTTCTGTAGTTCTTTTTGCTGTACATTGAATAAAGCTCATACTTTAATGTCTTGTTTTGTTCCAAAATTGTGATTGAGTGAGTAAGGTGGGAAATTAAGGAATTTAGTCAATTTAACAAACAAGAACTACCAGTGAATTTTCATAATGAGGAGCAGCAATTGCTTAATCTTGCCGGGTTTGGGTTATCTTTGATTTTTCTTTAGACGGCAAAGAAAAGGGAGAGAACCCATCACAATGGGATTGATATAATCATCTAAGTCATGGAAATATGAACTTAATAGTATGAATTTTGAGATTGTGGAAATTTCAAGTGGGTATAAGGTTAGGTTGAAGTACTGGTTCATACACCATAATACTAATTTCTGCCCTTTAGCTGATATGGTAATATCATGAAATTTTTCACAGGTTTCTTTTCCTTTTCGTGGCAATTGGCGCAATCCTCTTTGTGATTTCTTGTTTTGGATGTCTAGGAACTGCAGCAAGGAGCCGTTGTTGTCTTTGTTTTGTATCCTTTAGTTTCTTATTCGAAATTATGCTGGGATTTTGTGTATAGGTGTGTGTGTATCTATTTTTCAGTGTCCAGAGTTCCTTTCTGACATGCTCAAGTTATCAATTCCTTAAGATGCAATAGTATGCTGCATTCATGGCCGGACTTGTCCTGACGGAAATAGGACTTGCTGCTTTTGTGTTCTTTCATCACAACTGGGAAGAGGTAAGTAGTTTCGTTTGATTATCACAGCTCTAATCAGGGTGCCTTTTCTTCTCTTAGAACATTATGGTGGTTCTCAAATCCTCCATTTTCCTGGATAAATGATGAATTTTTTTTTATCAAAGATAAAGGAGAGAGTTACAACAGAAATCATACATTTTGGATGAAGCTATTAATCCTCTGATCTTATTGAGGATAGGATGAAAAAGTAATGGGTGCTTTATAATTTCAATTAAAATGATGAGCTGATTTTTGACACACAAAAAAATGCTATGGCGTATGGAACTCCTGAAGATGAATTTGCAGATTATATTTGTAGTTTGCTGTAATTTTATTTTCTAAAATGGTTTTGCAAGTTCGAGTTTTTTTTAAAAATGTTGAGTGATTTTCAAAAGAGGAGAAATATGCCCCACTTTTTTAATGTTAGTACATAATTTGGAATTTTTCAAATGTTTAACATGTGGGTTTCTTGTCTATTACTTCGTTTCCTCATCAATTAGCAAAGACTCAAAATTGCACTATATCTTACAGCATATCCCCACCGATAAAACTGGCAATTTTCACTCAATCTACAATTTCTTGCACTCGCACTGGAAAATCATCAAGTGGGTTGCACTTGCAGCAGTAATTCTCGAGGTGAAGATTGAGAAAATGAAAGCCCCTTTTTTCGTTCCTTTTTTATTATTATTATTTTTATGAAGGCTGAACTTCTTTTTCTGTTCTGCAGGTCATGGCTTTGCTGTTAGCTCTGTACGTGCGAGCAATGAACCGGACATCATATGATAGCAGCGATGATGAGATTATTGTCCATCCTGGTTTTCAGCGACCGCATGTTGAGCAGAAGGGTACCCCAGCTACTGGCAAACCTTCAACTGTTGGTAATGAAGGGATGAGTCGAATTTAATAATAGGTTAGCATCCAGCTGGTTACTTGGATGTAAGATCAATTTAAGAGAAAATCAATGAGATGGGTTTACATTGTTGCAGTTCTTAATCTTCACCTCAAAGTTAATGTAGTCCTCAAAATCATAATAATGCACTCAAAGTACATTAAAATGTGAACTAAACAGATCAAATGATGAACACTACCCCTGTGCCATTTTCATCTAGCACATCTTTAGTTATTGCTACGTTTGTTTTGATGTAAAATAGGGGAAAACAAATGAAATTAATGGAAAACGTCACTTGTCCCACAGAAAATACAAGCGAAAAATGACATTTTCCGCGGAATTCTTTTGTTTTCCTCTGTTTTACATCAAAACAAATGGAGCATATATTGAAAAAAGGTTTATGCAATATTTTTGCTACTCAATTTGCAGAAAAGTGATGAGCTAAAATGAAATTCCTAGATATCCTTATTTCCAGCCTCTGTGAGGAATTTGAATTCTTGAGATACGGGTTGTAATGTATCATTATTAGAATAATTTGCCAGAATTCAGACCTCCAGCTGCTAGAATCCAGAAGTTTGATACTAGAGTCCAATAGAAAATTAGACCAGGGTGGACTAGCATTGCTATTACTGTGCAAGCAGATACATTTATACGGATTTTTTCTTCACAGCAAGTTGGGATTTTTATGCCATCTTGGCATCAGGGAGCGATATTATTGTATTGTTAATAAAAATGAGATTTGAAGTGATAGATAAAGAACATCTGATGAATGTATTCTGCTTCAATTATATCATTAGACACATAATACTGTTTTTCCTACTTTAAACTCAACAAACCCATCCCTCTTTTCAACCCAACTAAAACCATGCTCCTTCAGCCCCCTTTTCATTCATCACTTTCCTTGCCAGTCTATATCCACAGCATAAACTGTCACAAAACCTCTAGGCCTTTTTAACCCCATTCTGAGAATCTCCTTTGGCGTCTCCTTGAAAACTTCGAAAAGATGGGACAGCCTCCCAGGACCCATAAAATCAAATCAACCAAGCATGCGTAATTTAGAACCGAAATCCTCAAAGCCCTTCCTGACCAAAAACCCGGTCTGCTAGCAGGAAGGAGGCAGGTGAAATTGACACATCTTCCTGTATTCTCTCAAACAGACCATCTATAGCAATCAAACCATGCTTCTTGTAACAGTCAATTATGGCATATCATAATGCAACACAATCTGGTCCCAAAAAAAAAAAAAATTCAAGCATTTTCATGCCCTGGCATGTCTATAAGTGAAGCAGCGATAATGAAACTGATTCAGCCTCATTATGTTGATTTGGCCATGAAATTGGTTCCTTGAACCTGTCAATACAAATGCAAGGAGCAAATACTGCACCTGTAACCGGAAAACAGCTCAATAGTTCCACTACAATCTCCATTTTTGACGTTCACTATTATCATGGCCTTCCGAGTGGTAATTGGGTTTCAAATCTTACTTCACATCTGCTAAGAAAAGGATTTACAATTGATTGAGCTTGCCTCTAGGAGAGTACCCACACATCATGGGTGTTCAAGATACATCTCTCTTAGCCATTCTGTCGAACAATGAGCAAAATCTAGATTCCTGTATTTATTACTGATCAGATCATTCACCACAGAAACATTCACTCACTATTTTGCAGTGAGGTTCTTTTCCCTTGTTTAATTAATCAGGACACAGGTGAAATTGTTTGGATGAAATGCATCCTGCATCAAGGAAAAGTAGTCCTCTTGAAATGCTCTGAAGGGGGGATCATCCAGTTCCATGAAGAAACATGATTTCTGAATCTGTTAAAAGATTAGCCTGGCGGTCAATCTCCACAACCCACGTACACACTTCCGAGCTTTGAATTCAGAGACTCCTTCATGTCCATTCCAGACTCGTTCTTAATTGATGCTTATCAAAAGCTTGCTTATAATCTAAATCCATGCATTTTATTATAGCTCCCTTTATTATGAAATTTTATTGGATACAGACTTCTGGTTGATAGATATACTGAGAAAAAGATTGGCACAAAGCGATTGTTTACGTACTTATATTAAAAACTTCAAGACTATTTGAACTGATAAAATAAATGGACACTATTAAGAGACAGATTCTACGTTTTTGCGCTAAAACTACAAGAAATATTGAAGGTAGTATCCACTAGAAAGATGTCTGAGACCAAACCCTTGGTTTTTATTGCCTGTGCAAAAATTTAAAACACCTATTCTCATTTCCATCGGTTTTTGGTGCTCACCATAATTTAGCTCTTTCTCAAAATGCACAAACCTCGAAAAAGAGGCACTGCAAGAGCCAAATATAATACAGTAAATGAGAAATAATAGTAAGAACTGAGAAAGAGTATAAAATGCGCAAACAAGGTATAATCTTACCTAGGGAAGGGTTGCATATACACTAGAATTCATATAAATAAAATGTTTCTATTGGGGTTCTAGTCATTGCTTGGCAAAGTAATAGGGGTAGCCACCCATTCCTGTGGGTGTTGTTGCCGGGAGTCCTGGTTCTTTCTTTACAGCGACTTGTGCATAAGATATCTGAGGTTGTGTCGGGTATGGAGCAGCAGCATTGGCATGACTTGGGTAGGCCGTAGCAGGGTATGCTGCTATGGCTTGAGGGTAAGGGGGGTAGCCGACAGGGGCAGTGCTGACAATATGTGCCTTTCCAGGCTGTGCATATGCGGCCGGCATGGGTATGGCTATTGGAACCATAGCTGCTGGTAGCTGTGTTTGTACCACTCTTCCCTTTTGGGAGTCAGCGAGCTTCACAGTGACATTCCTCCCCTGCAAACAAAGGTAGCCAAACAAGAAAAACCACAGAATTACCTATGTATTTCTGCAAAGTTACGGACACTCAGATGAAGTTATAAGATCAAGCAAAAACTGAATGTAGAGCGTGGAATGGTTCCGAATACAATTGCAGTTGATCCATAATATGAGTTGTAATTTGATAGAGAGAAAATGGAGAAAGAAGATGGTGAAGAAGAAGAAGAAAAAGAAATAAGAGGGGAATCGTGAATCATTTCCCATGATCCCTATGATCATCCTTTTCATTTTATATATATATATTTGATCGGTAAAGATGAGATCATATATATGAATGAAAAAGGACTACAGGAACATAAGCCATAATACCGGGAGGATACTGAGGAACCTCCAGGAATCAGAAAAATAAAAGGGAACAGACAAAAATAACAGCCACTCTAACAGCCCCCAAGGAGAGAAAGAACCCAAAAAGCCTTC
Source organism: Tetracentron sinense (assembly GCA_015143295.1). Taxonomy (NCBI): domain Eukaryota; kingdom Viridiplantae; phylum Streptophyta; class Magnoliopsida; order Trochodendrales; family Trochodendraceae; genus Tetracentron; species Tetracentron sinense. The sequence goes on from CM026563.1 coordinate 41,830,589, forward strand.
GAGAACAACTCCTCTCACCCCAAGAGATCCCTTGTGTCTAATTCGATACGTCGTATAGAACACCATTCTAAGATTAGATGTCTAATACGAGCACATAGTGATGAGGAAGAAGAGTCCTTAAACACTCTAGAATTCATTTATTTCCAGATCATTCATGAAATGGCCCCGGCAAAATAGACAAGATTGCCCACGTGCACTATCCATACTCTCGAAAGACCAGCAACATGGTTGTTAAAGGTGTCACCTCATGCGATCCCTAGGTGACAAGGCGCTTTACTGGACACAAGCGACTGGCCGCCTAAGCGGTCATTATTAAAAATCTGATTTATGTAATATTGTTATTTTTTAATGGTATAAAAAATTATTTTATTTGAATATGGTAGTTCGATCAACAAAAAAGCACATTATTTTGCATGCATGTCCTGTCTTTTACCACATAATATGTTAGAGTTTGTTTATCCAACAAGAAAAAAAGATTTGCAAATTGAAGGGGGGGGGGGAAAAAAGATTGTACGGTATTAAGTATGTTTCCCTCATGTTAACCTGCCATCTCTGTCGCTCAATGGGTGGACCAATTGCTCTCTCTCTCTCTCTTTGTGGGTAGACCATATGCCCCCCTGTTTTTTGCATAATTGTTGAAGGCGTCACTTAAGCGACCAAGCATACAACTTGGCTCATGCCGTCATGCGGCCCAATAACAAAAAAAGGCCTTTTAAATGCCCCAAATTTTCTCTAAGACCCTCAAAGCTCTCATAAACCATTTTAAGGGGATCCTTTATAATTGAAATATGTGTAGGCTCCTTAATTATATATTAATGTTTGTTTATTACCTTTTTTGGTCATAATCAAGAAGAAATGATAAATGAGAGTAAGAGATAGAGCCTCTTCCTCTCTCCCTCTCCCTCTCCCTCTCTCCCTTGTTCGGTAGTCACATTGACTGTCGGGCAATTTATTTGTTTATATTCAGTTCTACACCAGTGTAGTCAAGGCGTCGCCTAGGCGACTTTGGGCCTGCGTCGCCTAGGCGCCCCTTTAGGCGGGCGATCCTATAAAAAAAAAATTTTTTTTTTTTTTTTTTTGCTTAAAAAAAATCCAAAATTTCCCAATAAATAAATAAAAATATAAAAACATGTAATGAAGTAGTAATAAAATTCTAAATCGTAGGGGGCAATTGTAGGGGGCTCTGCCTAATATTATACATGGACGACACAAATTTGGGTATTTTGCCCAGATTTTTAAGTGTTTAATACTCCACTATGTTAACATGTCTTTGGTTATGTGATGAATGCTTGTAATAGACTTTTTATTTTATGTTTTTGTGGAATGTGGGTGTGGAGTTTTGATCTTTTTGATGTTATATATATACATGATATATATATGATTATATATATATTTATATTAAATTTATCGCCTAGGCAACGCCTCGCCTAGCCAGGGCTAATCGCCTAGGCATCGCCTAGACGCCTTGACTACACTGTTCTACACTCTCCCCCTTCTCTTCCTCTCTCTCTCCCCTATTCAGTTGTCACTGTAGACAGTTGTTTTCCCTGTTTTTATCCCCTACAGTCTCTCTCTCCCTTCCCCCTTTCGACAAACATTGTAAACTTTTTTGTTATGTTTTTTTTATTCCCAACACTTTTAATCCCTCTTTATTAATCCTAAAACTGTCTCTAATGATAGTTCAGTCAAAGTGCATTTTGACAATTGAGATTTTAAATTTTATATGAATTGTAGGGCTTCTTATTCAAGGAAATGCAACATACATAGATCTCATATTTGGGGGAAATTTCTACTGTAAAAGAGTTCATCAGGCAATGCCTCGGGCGCTTTAGACTACGGCCTTAGGTGCCCATGGGGTTTGTCGCCTCAAGTCGCCTTGACAACCATGACCAACAAGATAAGAAGTTCTAAAAGGACAAAGGGAAGACCCAATCCACACCTGGCCTAGATAGGAAATGTCCAAAAATCGCAAATGCAACAGCGCAGTGCATCAGCAAATTATCCACCGATTCTTCTGCATATGTAGGTTAAATCGGATTCATTGGAGTAAAGGCATACTTTTATTGTATTATGATTTAGGTTTTACATAATACCCATGACAAAAGAAATAAATGCAAGAGATGATAAATAACTAATAATATGACTTGAATACCATTATAACTCCTATAAACACTAACAACACTCCCCCTCAAGCAGGAGCATAAGTCATGACTAGCTTGCCTATAATATGGAAGACGTTTTTCCATCCAATTGGTGAAGGGGCCATGCCAGATTAGTTGCTATGGATAGTATTACCCAAATGGAGTTCATCTTGGCAACCAGGTCAAACATCTTCAGGTAGTCAATGGCGTATGTCTATGTGAACCTCTTTGTTACTAATCTTACTTTAAATCTCTCTATAGACCTATTATCCTTGTGTTTAACAGTAAAGACCCATTTGCATCCCACAATTTTGTTTTCTTCAAAAAGTGTTAACAATTCCCAAGTATCCTTGGTGACAGCTTTCATCTCTTCCTGCATAACTTCCTTCCATTTTGGGTCCTTATGGCCTCTGCAACATTGTGTAGAACAGAACCGGAAGACAGAGAAGAAACAAAAGCAAAAAACGGAGAAAGAAATTTGTAGGAGACAAAGTTAGAAATTAAATGAGCACTGTGACTTCCCTTGCTTAAGGCTATAGGAATGTCTCTTGGGAATCAACTAGAATAGGAGTAAAGTTGGAACAATTACTTGGATCAGAGATAGTCAACTGAAGTGGACAATCCATTGCAGTCTCCTTCTGAATGCGTTTGTAATACATTTTCAGCTTCTTCTCACCTTCAGATGACCTAGAGTTCACAAAAACAATAGGAGAGATGGAAGGAGACTCAATGGAAACAGGAAGAGGAACAGGAAAACTGTGCCTCTTCAACTCCTCTCTTCTCCCCTTGAAGAGACTTAGGGTCAGCACATGAGCAGGGAATCGACTAAAAAAATGAGACATCTGTAGAGACATTTTTTTGCCAAACATGGGATTAAAACATCTATATCCTTTTTGAGTTGATAAATAGCCAAGAAATATACACTTCAATGCTTTAGGATCTAATTTTAATTGGGTCGGACCAGGAATTTGAACAAAACAAGACCGAAGACGTCATGGGGATTAACAAACACAGATTGGTCCAGAAGGAGTAACTGATGTGGGGCCTTGAACTTTAGTACACGTGATGGCATCCGATTAATCATAAAATTGCAGCCATTACTGCATCAGATCAGAACTGCTTGGCACATTCATGCATAGAAGATGACTTTGAACTACCTCCAAATGGAATCTATTCTTCCACTTAGCTACCCCAATTTGTTGCAATGCGCAAACACAATTGTTCTGATGAATAATTCCCTGATCTTCAAATACCGCTTCAACTCGCCTTGTCACGCTTGAGGTACTCTTTGGCACTGACAGATCTGAACACCTTAATATTACACCCAAAATGTGTATGAATCCTCTTATGAAAGATTTTGATGGTGTTTTTTTTATCGATAAAGATGGTCAATGCATGGTGAAAAAATAATGTACAGGAATTCATCAAGAGATGAAAATGCGATGATACAGAAAAGCCAAAAAAAAAGGACAGAAGAAACAAAGAATAGACACAATACACTGGATAAATCACAAATGAAGAAGAAATATTAAGTTAATCAAATCTTCATGAATCGAGCAACATGAGCACAGCCAATCAAAAACAGTACATTAAATATGACTCAATGCAAAATAAGAGTTCTCGAAAGATCTCTTGTTTCAATGTGAAAGAAGAGTTCTCGAAAGTTCTCTTGTTTCTCTGCTTGTAATTCCCCTGTTATTTTAATATATTCCTCATTACCGATCAAAAAAAAAAAACAAATAGCACTCAAAAACAGTCTCCAAATTATGGCTCTAGTATCTGACATATCCTTTAGGAACTAGCTAGAAAGCATATCACAAAAATCGGAAGGCCCAACCCAATCCACCCCAATACGAGACAGAAAGTGCCACCACAATCTACTAACCATCTGATAATGGAGAAGTGACTAACCGACTCCTTGGCCATGCAAAGGAAACATTTATTGGATAGACTCCAACCCCTACACTTTAGATGAGCTAGGGTGGGGCATTTATCCCAATAGGCTGTCTAGAGAAAGAAAACTAATCTTAAATGGAACTCCTGGGTTACACACTACTCCAAGAGAAAAAGAGGAAACCTAAGCACCCACCAGAGCCATGTAATATGATCTTACAGTGAATCTCCACCGAATCCCTCTAACCCACAACCGTTTGTCCCTAAACCCTGGACAGGGACAAGAATAGGATAATAAAATCAATAGGCGTAAAAGCTCATCCATCTCCCACTCCAACAACTCCCTCAAATGAGGGAGCCAAGATGTGACACCATTACCGAACTCAAAACAATAGGCTACAGAATAAAGTTTATTAGTTACCATGGAGTATTTATTTGGAAATCGACTCCTAAGCTCCCCTTCCCGACACCAATGGTTCTCCCAAAATCTTATATCCTCACTCGAGCCAACAGCAAAAGATAAATGTTTGCTAAATTCACCAAAACCTCTAACAATGGCTTTCCACAATTCGACACCATACTAACATTTGACCTCTTTTGGTTCCAAAACCAAGAGATTGCCACAAGCTATCTCTCTCCTCCCCGAATCTCCATAGCCACTTCCCTAGAAGAGCTTGATTTACCACCATAGAGTATCTGACTCCTAACTCACCCTCTCTCATTGGACGACAAACCTCCTTCCAACTCATTAAATGACTTCCTAACCCCATGTCATTCCATAAAAAAAATTCTCTGAAGTCTGAATTGTGACCGCAATCGATTCCGGGATAAGGAAGAGTGACAAGTATGTTGGCAGGTTCGACAAGCAGTTTTTTATTAGAATGGCCTTGCCTCCTTTAGATAAATAAGAACCCTTCCAACCAGCTAACCTCCTAGATAGTCTTTCATGATCGGGGCTTCCAGACTGACTTGATTTTAAAACCCCACCCCCAATGGCAATCCCAGGTATGAAGAAGGAAAAGACCTAGGATCGAAGCTAGCAAATCTAAATTAACCACCTCCTTTATACCAAAATCTTACTCTTCCTAAAGATTAACCTTAAGCCAAGAGACCGCTTCGAAACAACCGAGTAAAACCCTAAGATGACAAATTTGATGGACTGACGCATCGCACAATATTAGAAATTTAGAATATCACCTGCAAACTAGAGATGCGACACCAAAATACCTTCATTTCCCACCCTAAATCCCTCCAAGAATACCCCCTTTGCCTTACAAATCATCCTACTTAAAACCTCAAACACCATTAGGAAGAGAAAAGGGGATAACGGACCAAGCACGAGAACTTCTAAAGTGTCCCCAAGGGCACCCGTTAACCAAAATCGAAAAGGATGCCAATCTGAAGCAAGCTATCATCCATCCTGTACATTTAAGCATAAATCTCATTTTTTTCTAACATATAGGCTAAAAATTCCCATGAGACGTGATCATAGGCCTTCTCTAGATCCAGCTTACATAAAATCCCTTCTATCCCACTTTTCATTCTTGAATCCAAGCAATCATTGGCCATAAGCACACCATTAAGAATTTGCCTACCTCCAACAAAGCCATCTTGAGAAGAGATAACCGAACTCATAACCCTTTTTAAGCGACAAGCCAACAACTTAGATAAGATTTTACATATGCTAACTACGAGACTAATGGGCAAAATTCCCTAAGGTGAACCGCTCCACTTTTCATTGGAATAAGGGAATTATAAGTGTTGTTCAAGACATCATTGAATCGCTCGGTCTGATAAAATTCCTCAATGATCTTCATAAAATCTGATCGAATTATGGGCCAACACCTCTCATAACAGGATAGAGTACAATCTGGGCCAGTTGCTTTATCTCCAAAGATGCCCTTAATCACTCCCACAATTTCCTCCTCCGAAATAGCCTTTCCAAGATCGTTATCTCCTCAAACATGCAGTCGAAATGGAGCACCATCTAATATGGGCCTCCTGCTATGTTTCTCCTCAAATAGATCTTTATAAAAGCAAATAATTTCTTCCCGAATATCCTCCTGGTCTAACAACCCCTCATCCACTTTCAATCTCAAAATGTTGTTCAAACGATGGAAAAAAATTATATTCTTATCACATTTAGCCACCGAATCCAGGATTTTTGCCTCCAATGTAATTCTTCATTAATCACTGGCTTTTGATATTCATGCTTCAACTCCAACCTTTTCCTACCAAAATCACCCAGATGCTCCAAGGATTCCTCTCTCATGTTTATCTCAGATATCGTCTAAAATCTTAGATTCTCTGAAAGACAACACTCCAAACACCTCCCTATTCCAAGTCTTTAGTAGCTTAACTGCTTTCAACATGCGACCGAATCTCATACTGTGAGCACCCCAAAAAGAGGAGGAATCCCATATCTCCTTGACCACCTCAAAGAAGTCTGAGGCTGTCAACCACATTTCCTCGAATCTGAATGGAGCTAGCCCACCTCTCACAAACTTTTCGAATAAAATAGGGATATGATCAGAGGTCGGTCTAGGACTTACTTAAAATGGGGAAAGATTGAACTCTCAAAGAAAGAGTATCTATCCATAAAGAAACCCAATTCCTTCTTCAATCTAGCTCTCTTAGCACCCGCTTTCTTTTCCTCTGCATATCTGATGGTATTAAAGTCACCACCCAAACACCATGGCTTATTCCATCTGGCCCATATGTCATCCAACTCTTGCCAAAAAGAAGGGAATTTAGAATTTCTTGAAGGGGCATAGATACCCAAGAAGACCCAAAAGGAGTGCAATCCTACCAGACAACATAATATCAAGAGAGAGAAAGCCCTCTGAACCCACCACCTCAATCCATTGGGGGTTCCAAATGAGAAGAATCGCACCTGAGGCTCCACAAGAAGATAGATCCCTCCATTGACATTGATTATGTCCTTCACACCTCTTTCAGCAACCCATCCATCATGACCTCCACCTTGGTCACCTGCAGACAAAGAATGACAGGCTTAACTTTCACCACTACTTGTTTAATAATAGCCCTTTTATTTTGGTCTCCCATGCCATTCACATTCCACGACAAAATTCTAAGAGCATATCAAAACCTAAGCACCCCCACCTCTTCTTACACTCCCCTTCTCAATGCTACATGGTCTGCCTTCATAATTGACACCACTTTCCAAATGTTTTAGTTCTTTCACAAGTTTGTGCACTTTGCACTCCCTCGAGACCTCGACTTACCAACTAGCAACTTTGGACACCCCTTCTCCAACTCTTGAAACAACTCTAACACTATGTCCCCGTACCCCTCATTCAGCAACCTCACGAATTTACTAAAAGCGCCAATCTTACTAAGAACCCACTCCGAAATCTCACTCTCATCCAATCCCCAACCCTTCCCATCTTCCAACAAAAATGGGGATGATACAGTTGACTAGGCACCTAGAGCTAAAACCAAGGAATGCCCATGATTTAAGGACAAACAACCATCCCAAACAGCTAAAGGAATCATCGGGATCATTGAGCAGTCATTAACCGCCTGACTAGATGGAAGAACCAAGTTAGCACAACTTTCCTCACATACTAGAGGATAGGAGGCTCCTTCTTACCACCTATTAACACGAGAACCTCACTTGCTCCAGACCTATTGTGGCTTTCGTGAAAACCCACATGTCCAACTAAGGGAGAGGGATTCTGAACAAAAGCAACTGAAAGAGCTTGAGTTGGAGACATTCCTAGCCCAGAAGAATTAGGAAAATCTGTCCTAATAACCCTACCTCAACCAGAGATTGTGGTTGGTTATAGACTGCGCATGGTCTCTCTTAATACGCTTGGGATAGAGGAATCTGCCCTCTCCATAAAGCTCGACACCATACATATGGGACCAATAACCAAGATTGCTTGAGATGGGGGATCCACAGACTTGCATGAATCTAGAGAAACAAATGGCTGAACTCTGGTGTCTGAGGATAGAAACCTCAAAAGTCTGAAGAGGCAATGAAATATGTTCGATAACCTCGATGACAGGCCCCCTTCCTTCCTCAAATTGGAAAATGCTGCCAGCCTTCTCTACTCTTTCCAGACTGCAACCTCGAGACGAGCCCCCTTCCAATCGAACCATAGACAGGCGACTGATAACCACAACATCCTCTCTAACCTGCAACCAAGACGAACCCTCACCTTGCACCAAACCGGCCCCCTCACCGCTTTTTTATTTTACAGCCATTAAAGCTATTCCAAATAAGATCCCGCAACCCAAACAGATCATTGGACTCATATTTTGACCTACGGATTTGAGCTTGGTGCTTTTTTATTCACAAGAAAGCAAAAGAATGGTCAAGAGAAGGCAAAAAATGAAAGAAAGGGGGAAAGGGGGGTTTATACCCCCAAAAGTGATCCTAGCATTGTACCATGTCTTCTATATCCTTATATATTTTAAATGATTTACCGATCATAAAAAAACCAAAAGTATCGATCATTACATAATGGTCGACTTGGCCGTTTTGAAAAAACTAGCCATGCATTTACGTATCGTGTAATGTAACATCATTTCAGTAAAGAATCATAATTAAGTGAATTAGAACAAGCCAGCTTATCATTGTTCCAAAAGGCCAACCAAAAAAAGACATTCCATCTTCTAGAAAAATTGTGCGATACAAATATTGCATGCCCACATCTAAGCAATTATTATGAGGAAAAGTCTAATTCACTACTTTGTATGATTAACTTAGGATATTTGGTTCATTATTGTGGTACATATCTATTAATTGATTAATTTTAGAGAAGTATCAGCATGTTGAATTTTCCCGTGTCACCTCTGACATGGATATACGTGCCAGTGTCTGCATTAAATTGTCCATAACACAAAGTTTGAAGCTTATATATTAAGCAAGCTATACCGAAATTATACAAAGGAAGAAAAATGAGGCATGGAACTCATCTTACTTACCCCAAGGGTCTTATTTGGATCGTCTATGGCTTTCCTTGCCGCCTCCACCGTCTTGTATGTAACAAAGCCAAAATGACTGCATATGACAGAGGAATAGGATTATGATCTATTATGGGTGGTAACAGTCCAATTTCTCCCGAGAAAAACATCTAAAGTTAAAAACTAAGTTTTTATCGCGATATTTTAAAATCTCGCAAGAAATACAATTTTCTCTTTTTATCCGGTATATGTTGCGAGATTTAGCCGATATTTAACCGAGATTTTAAAAATATCGTGAGATATACACAATGTTGTTGGTTTTATGAATTTATAACTTGGTGATATTTATTACTATTCTCTGTAATTTTAATATATATTTTTAATCATTGCCGAGATTTAGGCGAGAAATACCCGGAAAAAATTCAGATTTGAAAATCTCCCGAGAAAAACTTTGACCGATAAAAACCCGGGCACGAGATTTGTACCACTGGGTAACACAAGGAACAATTATATGGGAAATGCAACATGCTGCAAAAGTAAGTGTTCTTATATGTACAAAGTAGAGAAGAAGGTGTATGGTTTTTGTACCGTGATTTGTTTGTATCTTTGTCATAAGCAACTGAACCTTCTTCTATCTCACCATGCCTGCCAAAAAAATGAAGCAATGTCTCACTTGTGATATCCGGTGACAGGCCCCCAATGTAGAGCTTCCTCTGGGCCTGATCAGGTGTGATGCTCCCACTGCTAAGGCCCTCACAAGCTAGATTACAGACAGCCAAACGACCCTGAAATGATTAAATAAAATGCATTCAAGCAACAGATGACGCATTACCATGATAGGCAATCAAAGGTGGTGACAAGTCTTGGATGTCTCAACGGATTGAACATTGAACTTTCATAATGTTAAAACAACCCCCACTTTGTATAGTACGAAAAATTTCACGAATAGGTAGCCAAACAAATTCTACTGATAAAAAAATATAATAGAAGTACTGTCCCCATATGTGACATAACTAATTTAAACGAAACAATCAGAAGCTGATAACAACTTTTCGGGGGGGAAAGTCTTCAATGACAATCATACACTCGAATTACAAGTTATAACCATATTCTAGTAATCCAGTGAACAATCAGAGAAAACTGGAAAGTTTTGTTATTGGGTTACTCCGTCAAACAAGAAGTCATTTGCTTGGTCTTCAAAGTTAGTTCTTTGTGCATATTGATGACATACAAATTTTATTTTGACCAAAAGGTTCCGACTCCCAATACTGAAACTCAGGGGGAGAGAGATCATCCTAGAAAAAGAATCAGAAAGACATACAGTGCATATCCATCTCTTAAACCAAAGGAGAGAGACTGAGTGCACAAAATTAAAGTCAGGCTAGTGCTTACATCAATCAATTTGCTCGGTTCCTTCAATGCGCTCTGAGTTGATTCCATATGTTTGTAAGTGATGAACCCATATCCACGTGATTTTCCTGTAACTTTGTCAACGATCACAGCTCCTTCCTCGATTTCTCCATGCACCAGAAATGCCTGGACCAAAATTTACTGTCAATAAGTTTAAAATGACATGCTGATTATTCTAATCCTCGGAGGAGTCCAGAAGAAATAATAATGAAAAAGCAGTATGGATGTTGGATACAAAATAGATAAACACATGAAGCAAATTGCTTCTCCAAAATGGGGAATAATTCGGCTAAAGCATTTATCATATGGGGCAAACACAGCCACAGACACTCCCACCAGTCCACCACACAATCAGCAATCAGCAAAGCACTCACAGCACACAAGGTTTCTGAAGTAGTATCCCAAGCCAAGCCACGAACAAAAAGCTTTCGGTGGACTGGATCTGCACTGGCAAGACTCTTAATTTCTTCAGCAACTGAAGGATATTGGGAACCTCTGCACAGCTCGACATGCAAACAGACACACATGCAGAGAGTCAATTCACACAGCATACAATCAGGAGCAAGATTCATATGCCCCTTCTCTTGACACAAACACATGGTTTGGAGGAAAACCAACCACCACATTCTCACATACAATGCACACCAAGAATTAAGCCTTTTGTATTGGCTACTATTGCAGAGATGATTTAACAAAGAGGGTAATTAAACATAAGTAACTTGTTCTAAGCCTTTTTCTGGCTTCAAATTTTTAGCACAGAGGGATCAAAAATGGAAAAAGCATTGCCTCAGATATATCAAGAGTCCAGAACTAACAGGAGACAGTTCACGTATATCCACAAGTTTCCTTTTCAATTTTTCTATATTGTAATTTCCAGCTTGGGTCCATATCACTTTCACATGCACGCTAGGTTATCAGTCATGCATTGAGTTCATATTCTCAGATCCTCCTATTTGTCCCTCTAACGTCAACACGCTTCATGCAAGCATCAAACATAACGGCTAAATAAACGGTGACTCAATAACAAGCAAGCAAGGATGAACATTCTATCAACTAGCAGGCCATGCTCATTGCTCATAAAGCAACTAGTTCAGAAAGGTTGAATGTTAAAGCAGCCCATGACTAACTTCATATTATTAAATATGCGGCTCATACAAATCTAAGTTATTAGCTTCATTATATATATATATATATATATAGGGAAGGATACTATTGAGTCATGCTCCTTAAAGCTTTAAATGAGTGGTCCCTCTAGAAAGATGACACGTGGCGGTCTTTTTTTGAATCTAACCATTGGGTTTAAGGTGGGTCCGGAGACACGTGTCAAAAAATAGTCCGACCGGACATATTTAGACAGCCCGATTAGACCCTAGTTTGTTAACATTAACTCCCTGGGGTTCACTAGACCCTAGTTTATTATTTTATTTTATTTTTAAAAAAAGTATTCAAGCCGAGCTCGGCTCGAGCCAAGCCAAGCCTGGCTCGAGCATGAATCAATTCGGGCCGGGCCAGGCCGAGCCGAGCTTCGAGCTAGACTTTTGAATTCGGGCCGAGCTTCAGGCCGAACTTTCAAGCTTGATTTCGGGCCGAGCAGGGCCTCAGGCCTAGAACAAACCCTTTCAACCGAGCCGAGCTTGGCCAAGCCCGGAAAAGCCCGGCCCGAATACAGCCCTAGAGACGAGTCTTGACATCCAACGGTCGAATTCTTAAACCCGCCACATGTCACATTATTAGGGACCACTTTAAAGGCTTTAATGAGCATGGCTCACTAGAATGTTACTATATATATATATATACACTCTCTAATCTGTAACTTGTACATATGAAATAAGTCGATAACACTTCAACTCACTCAAGTCTTTCAATTATATAGATAATTTAGCCTTATATATCACTTCGTGTTATATAACAAGTCAAAACTTATTAGTACAGAACAACCATTGAATTAATATTATCTTATGTATTTTTTTTTAAATGACACATTTTGGAATCTTTTGGCCAAAATGTGTCAGTTTGAGAAAGCTACATGTAATATTAAATATCTAGGATTTATAGTCTATGTTTCCTTATGTTTGGATTGACTTGTTTCAATCAACTTCAACCGAAGTGTTACATTTGCATTATGTTAAATGCAAAACTTGAGTCAAAATCAGAAGTGTGTACACTGTCAACTGAAGCTTCCTTGAGAAGAGAACTCGTTTCAAAACTGAATGAAACCCTTTTGTTATAATTCTTTAGGAAGAGAGATTATAATTTTATATTATATAAGCAAGGGAGAGAGAGAGAGAGAGAGATGGAAAAAAAATTCATCTCATTCCGATCTTTGTTTGTCTTCCTCTTTGATTTTCAGATTAAAAGACGTTAAATAAGTGGAATATATAGGGTCCAACCCCTTATCTTTATATGTTTAATACTAGTAACACAGAAAGATGTTTTTATAATTTATATAAATAAATTAGTGTATGAATCTGTTTGTACGGCAATACATTACTACAAACAAGCATCTTTATCCTAGACATCCAATCGTTAAGCGCAGTTTAGACATGTTGAATGAATTTCTGCAATATCTATTTGAAGTATTATCTTCAATCATCCAAATATAGGTGATCGGTGTTAATTGTTACACAGTTATGCACATCAAACTAAACTTGTTACTTCCTTAGAGTTCTCTTTTAAACTGTTTTACGGTACTTGGTTGTTTTGTATCTTTTAGGTTCATTCGAGGAAAAGAAGATAAAATTAAAGATTTACAAGCTTCAAAGACTCAGAAGAACCTCAACCATGTGAAGAACCAAAGAAAGAAGAAAACCACAGAAAAAAAGCTACCTGCGATCGATCGTGACTTACTGTGCGATCGATCGCTAGTCAAAACACTGTGATCGATGATTGAACATGGCGATCAATCGCACCCCAAACAATAGCTCTTTGTAAATTTTCCCTGTATGCGATAGATCGCAAACCACTAGCAATCGATCGCTATCGGCCTTTTTTTTTTTTTTTTGCCTCAAGAATCATGTACGGAAAGAGGAATTTGTGCCTTATTGGGGTTCCTAAAACCCTAATTAGAAAAGGAAACTTTCTCTATACATAGAAAAAGCTATTGGATAAGAAAAGTTCTGAATTTTGAGATTTTAAAAAGAAGAAGCTGCTCTGGAGATCTGTGAAGGCAAAAAAATGTGTTATTCATATTCGTCGATGAAGACGGTGTTCTCCTCCCTCGCCATGAACAAACTCTCCGTTCTAGGGTTTAGATGAAACCAAGGTTCTAAATGTCGATATCGCTCGACATGTCGGAGCCGCGGAAAAAAGATATATCGGAGATATATCGGAAGATATATCGTTTATCGGTGATTTTTGGAAAAAATGGCAAAAAATAGGGCAAAACATGGAATTTTGTAGTGAAAATTCAGGAAATGTTAAAATAGATGTTAATACACCTTTTAAAATAAAAACATTAAAAAAAACAACAATGTATACAAGAGATGCAATAAGAAGAGAGCAAAGATGTGCGTTGACGAGTGATAATAATGTATGATTGATTCATGTTTCATTCATTTCTCAAGCAATCATAAATTCATAATTTATAAGATTCATAAGAAAATAAACATACATAATACAACCCACCAAAAAACCTACAATCACCACCAGAAGGAGTTACGCGGAGGTTCGATGTCATCATCTCTGTCTTGACTTGGCTGGCTATAGTGCTGATTCTCCACATACGTACAATACTGTGTCCAACTCATCACATTATGGTACATGGATGTATACTCATGTACATAATGTTGGTAGTAATCTGGGCTAAGATGTAGTAACACGCCAATTGGTGGATACTGTGGGTGATTGGGCACAACTGGCACAGGCACTGGGATTTGGAAATTGTCTCCTCCATACCCATATCGAGGTGGCTCATATCCTGAGACATATCCATAAGGATATTGATCCTGTGTGGAATGTGAATAACTATGTTCTTGAGAGCCTGATGTCTGAGACTGTGTATCCTGGTCATGGCTGGAGAACCATGTATGTTGAGACCCTCTGGAACTAGAGCCCGAATGTTCCGTGCCCCCAAACCAAGCATCGTGTCCCACATCTCGTTCTTTGCCCTTGCCCTTGCCCTGACCCCTGCCCCTGCCCCTGCCCCTGCCCTGGCTTCCTCGACGAGGGACGTAATGAATCGGTTGGCTTTCTGCTGGATGTGAAGTTGGGGCACCATGATCTTGGTCCTGTGTGGCATGGTCAAAGTCAGCCTCTGCGGTGAATGGGCTCAGAGGCCTCTGCTCTGGCTCAACTCCGATGTTACCTCCATCCCCAGGACTGTCGCCGCCTCCGTCACTCTTATCATGGTCATCAGACTCATCACCACCCTCACTATTACTATTGGACAATCTACTTGTCCCGGCGGTTCTTGCACTTAAAGTCTCAGGACCTTTTGGACTTCTGATCATCTCATCAAATGATTCTGTGCTAAAGCTGCTCCTGCTGCCGCTAGTGCTAGACCCCACTTCTGTAGCAATAACCCTTTCTACATCGATGCCCATCTCAATGGCCGCGCTAGCTATAACTGCGTTTGGACGCCCATCATCTTCGTCAAGTGATGAAACCTTAACCCACTCAGAAAGTGGATTATCTTGATCCTCAGTGGCACCGATTAACATCAGGTCTAAAGGATCCTGCTCAGGTTGCTTCCCAGTGTCAATCTGCAATTGCCTGAGTCGCAGCTTCATATTATAGTGACAGAAGACCAGTTTTTGCAGCTTTTTGTAGCCAAGTCGGTTCCGCTGCTTTGAGTGGATGAGGGCAAATGTACTCCAGTTTCGCTCACATGCTGAAGATGAAGCAGTCTGTGCTAACACGCGAGCTGCCAATTTTCTGAGGGTCGGACAGTCGGTTCCGTACATTTGCCACCAATCAGCTGACAATTAAACGATGTTATCCATTAGTTTCATATATATTTTGATGTAGAGAAATAAAATATAATTACTTTATTGAGAAGAAATTACTCACACGGCGTCATCCTAGACCTTCCCTCCTTAGCAGCAGTTCTTCCAAAGCTCCCCCGCGCATCCCTGAAGCGCACTAGCTATAGATTTTGAGAAAAGATGTTTCAATTAGATATAATAAATTAGAATGCAATAATGCACATAAATATGCTATAGTTAACGAGATAAAGACATTTCACCTCATTCCCGAAGTCTCCTTTTCTTTTACATTTCGGGTCCAACGTCTCGAAGACGTCGTGAACAGCCTTCATTAAGTCATCCCGATTCCCCAATTTGTGGTTGTAGTGATACTTTGGGTTCAAATAATATGCTGAAACCTGAAAGTTATACGACATGCAATTAGTATTACAAGCATGCAATAACTTCAATGTAAACATCTAGTAAACATCAAACTTACCAGCAGCATGAAGGGGATGCTCCATTGTCTTATCCCAACGAGCATCGATAATCTTGTGGACCCACTTGTATCCACGAGGGGACACATTCTTTATCGACAACTTCATTACCCGCATTAATTCGTACACAGAACCCATAGTCGGCCACTTATCTGCATCTATCACCCTTAAGACACGGTAAATAGGCTCTAGTATGGCAGCTGTATCATCCACTTTGTCCCAAAATTTGTTATTAAGGACAATGTCCTCAACTTTTTTTGCCAAAATAGTGCGCCTTTGTCCATATTCTGTCCAATCAGTCCCAGTGAATAATGCCTTTAGTCCAATTTTATGTTTGGACAAACTCTCTAAGGCAATAAAATTGGTGGCGAAGCGCGTCGCCCCTGGCCGTACTATTTCACCACCACACAAAGCCCTCATCTTTGCTAGAACCCAACTGTGGTTGTATATGAAGTTGGTTACCGTTCTTGCCTCGTCAATAACCTCCTTCACAGATTTTCTTTCTCCTATTGCCTGTAACATCAGGTCTATGCAATGGGCTGCGCAAGGGGTCCAGTATAGGGGATACTTTTTCATAAGCATCTTCCCAGCCTTCACGAAGGCACTCCCATTATCAATCACCACCTGGACTACATTTTTTTTTCCCACTTCCTCTACAACACCCTTCATTAAGTCATATATATATTTTGCATCTTTTATATTGTCAGATGCATCAACGGACTTTAAAAATATTGTCCTTCCCTGACTGTACACCATAAAGTTAATGATCGAAAGCCTAGTGGGTCCTGTCCAACCATCACACATAATAGTGATACCAAAATTTTCCCACGTTGGCTTTAGAGTGTCAATATAGTCTCTCATCTCCTTCTCCTCTGCGTCTAAGTATTTACCTGTAATCTCATATGGAGAAGGAGGCTCTACCCCCGGCCCAACCCGTTCTGCCTCGTGAATCATGTTCTTAAACTGTGGGGTTGAGGCAGCATTAGCAGGCACATGACTATGTATGAAAAACTTGGATACAGCTGTTCCAAGCGCTTCCACCAGACTTCCCCCACTCCACATTTCTTTCAGCCGCTTCTGTTTTACATTTCGACTTTTGTACAGAGATGAATCATGTGGCAGATCCGGGACTTTCATGCTTTGGCTGCGGCCAAACATACCATGCGATTGTGTCCCAGTCCCAAAATCAGATGTCCTACCAGTCGAACCGGATGGTCCTGCTCCGACACTGCCTCTGAAATCGGCAGACTGCATGCGAGCTGCAAATGAACGCTCCTGATCTCTGTCTCACTGCTGGCGCATAGATTGACGATAGCCCTGTCGATATGCTAGCCGCTCGTCAACTCCAATACAGTCGATTGGGTATAAAGTATCATCTTCGTCGTCATCATCGACATCTACTGGTGGCTGTAGACCACGCCTTTTTTTTTTACGGATTGCCTTTTGCTCAGCGACATGCTCCAGTCTCTGCTTAGCCCCAATGGTAAGGTTAACCTTCATAGCTTGTCTGACCTCCATCGGACAACTTGGACAGTCTGCTACATTCGAATCACCCCCAGCAAGATGCCACTTTAACCGAGTAATTCCACCGCTTCTTATTTTTTTGCCACAATAATTACATATTGCTCCATTCTTGTTCCCTTCTATTTGTTTTCCATGCGACCAACCTATGTCTCGCACCATCTCCTAGTGGATCATCAATAAATATTAATGTCAAACACATAATATAATCAAGCACCAAAACCTGTGATTTTTTTTATGATTATCCATGTTAATTGCTTTAGAAATATGAAAAGCTTATGAATGTACATTACAGTTGATAAATAATTGAAATTTAATTTAGTTTCTTAAACTGTTTCTATATGATAAGTAATTGATTTTTAATTTAGTTTCTCAAACTATTTCTATATGTAATTGATGAGCTCAATGTTTGTACAGGACAAAATCAATATGGAAAAGAGAGGAGATGGTTAACTGATTGGAGACCCTGCATCAAGAAAAAAGGAAGACAATTGTAATTTTATTTGGGTATCAAGTTGATGTAATTATGTAAAAAGAAGTGGATGTAATTTTATTTGACTATGAAGTTGGTGTAATTATGTAAAAAGAAGTTGATGTAATTTTATTTGACTATGAAGTGGATGTAATTATGTAAAACGAAGTTGATGCAATTTTATTTAAATGTGTGAGAGTCCTGATTAAGTTTTAAATATAAAATAAAAATTTTATTTTAATGTAATCTATGTATATTGAGTGTTGTTTAGATGATTACAAGCTTAATATCATTAAGCAAAACTTCTTTGTCGAAATACAAAATACAAATGTTCTTATTTCTTTTACAAACTATAGAGTGGTAGAATTATTTGGGCTAATTCTTTTACAATATAAAAAATACTGCACAGTGGATCATTAAAAAATATAATCAAGTTAAACATATAATATAATCAACTCCTATTGCCTCTGTTTTTTAATGATTATCCATGTTAATTGTTTTGACAATTTCAAATACTTATGACTTTATGAGTGCACATTAGAATATATAAATAATTGAAATAGATGCAATTTTCCTAAAGCAATGTGCAGACCCATAATCAAGTTTCAGTAATATATATATATATATATATATATATATATATATATAACATTGATCATAACTAAATAAAAATATACATGAATTTCAAGTATAATTCATAAAAATTAAAATAGAAAAAACGATCTTATATTACAATTTTTAATACTTTTTAAAATTTGGTGTAAAATATAAATTAATATTAGTTTACAACATATTATTTTTTGTCATATAATATAATTTCTAATATGGCAGACCAGTTTTAAAAAAATTTTCTCTTCAAAATAGTATGTTTTATAATCTTTTAAAATTTTGTAATAAAAATAGTATAATAATTTATAAATTTTTGTGCTAAAAAGTATGTTAACTTATTAATCAAAGTGATTACCGATTAGTAAAAGTTTATTAAATTTTTTTACAAAAAAGAATAGTTAAGTGATTACTAATTAGTCAAGGTGTTATTATATTTTTAAAAAGCCCTTATGAGGTTAGAGATATTACATATAAATTATTTCTAATTTATAAAATATTATTAGGAAATTATTAATTTTTTAATATATCTAAAATGGTCTTGTGGGCATAATTTGCTAGAGATACATCTTTATCAAGAATTATTATTATTTTTTTATATTTCAATATAGTGAAGCTTTTTTTTTAATTAAAGCCTCTATATAATTTATAAAAAGAGTGAAAGTGTGAAACTAGCATTACCTTTTAAATTTTAGGTTAAAATCCCTAACATTAACCAGATAACTTTTTTACAAAAAAGAATGCATTAACAATTAAATAACCCTTATAAGGGTTTATTTCAAAATTAAAATAGAAAAAACGACCTTATATTACAATTTTTAATACTTTTCAAAATTGGGTATAAAATATAAATCAATATTTGTTTACAACATATTACTTTTTTTCATATAATATAATTTCTAATATGGCAGACCAGTTTTAAAAAAATTCTCTTCAAAATAGTATGTTTTATAATCTTTTAAAATTATGTAATAAAAATAGTATAATAATTTATAAATTTTTGTGCTAAAAAGTATGTTAACTTATTAATCAAAGTGATTACCGATTAGTAAAAGTTTGTTAAATTTTTTTACAAAAAAGAATAGCTAAGTGATTACTAATTAGTCAAGGTGTTATTATATTTGTAAAAAGCCCTTATGAGGTTAGAGATATTACATATAAATTATTTCTAATTTATAAAATATTATTAAGAAATTATTAATTTTTTAATATATCTAAAATGGTCTTGTGGGCATAATTTGCTAGAGATACATCTTTATCAAGAAATTATTATTATTTTTTTATATTTCGATATAGTGAAGCTTTTTTTAATTAAAGCCTCTATATAATTTATAAAAAGAGTGAAAGTGTGAAACTAGCATTACCTTTTAAATTTTAGGTTAAAATCCCTAACATTAACCAGATAGCTTTTTTACAAAAAAAAATGCATTAACAATTAAATAACCCTTATAAGGGTTTATAAGGTAATGCTAGTTTCATAAAAAAAAATGCATTATCATACAAATTAAATGCATTCATATAATTTTACTTAAAAGTTAAAGCCCTTGAAAAAAAAAAAAAATTAAGTGAGAGTCACGCTAGATAACCCTTAAAAGGGTTTTAAGTTTTATGTAAGAGTGGAGTTAGATAACCCTTATAAGGGTTTTAAGTTTTATGTAGGCTCGAGTAAAGTTAGCAAACCCTTATAAGGGTGTTAAGTTTTAAATAGGGTGAGTGAACTTAGCATACCCTTAAAAAGTTTAAGCTTATCTATAGGGTGAGTGAACTTAGCATAACCTTTAAGGTTTAACCTTATAATCTCATGAATCGTATACTGGAACCGAACGAAAAAACAAAAAAAAAAAACGCAGAGGAGCCGAGGGGAAGGAGGAACCTGGCTTGGGTTTGGGCGTTTGGCGACGGCGACGGCGACGGGGACGGCGACGGCACAGACGACGGCGACGGCGACGGCAAAGGCGGTGGACTGGCTCAGGTATGCTCCAGTCTCTTCTTCCTTCTTCCTCCTTACTCCTTCTTCCTTCTTCTAAATCAACCCTCTTTTTTTTTTTCCAACTAAATCGAAGATTTTCAGACTGTGATGAATGCTATGTAGGTTTTTCCATATTTAAAGACAATGAATCGGCACCACTCACGGGTTTTCTGTAGTCAGTACTAATTTTTTTTTTTTTTTTTGGATTTCTGCTTGCGCATGTGAAAAAAAAGCTAACCCTGACCGAATCTCTGATTTGGATGGGACTCACCCACTTTTGGTCGATATCGGCATGGTATCGGCGATATATCGCCGATACCAACCGATAATGTGTAATTTTTTTCATACAGTGTATCGATACATCGGTCTTCAACGATATCGAAAAATATCGGCGATATATCTCCGATATTTTCGATTTTACGAACCTTGGATGAAACTCTAGCCAAGTAATTGTATCATTGTTTTTGTTTTTATTTAGATTTCTCAATTGTAAACATTGATTCCATAATAAGAGGGTTGTGAAACAATCAGATTTATTGATTATATTCGATTTCAATGGAGTTCTATCCTTGTCTTAGTGTTATGAAATTGAGATTGAAATAGCTCATGTTAATTTTCTGTGATTGTTAATATGAGTTTTATGCAATGGTTTTAATTATTCAAGAGATTAAATACTGAAATATTTTATGCTTAGGGAATACGAGTGATTTCACTACCCTAGTTTAATGTGTATCACTCACTCGTGTTAACCGAAGATAAGATATGCCTAGGATTTGATCCCTTATACCTTTTTCGCTCTATTGAGTAAGGACTTGTAGTCACTCTCACTTTAATGTTTACACTTCGAGAAATCTGAATAGATGCAATTCGAGATAGAGGATAGTGGTGGATTCAAACACCCTAGATCTTCTCTCCAAAAGATCACAAAAACCCACTAGTTGATTCCATAATTAGAAGTCATTAATTTAATTCTTGTTTTAGTTTAATTTAATTTAAATCAACTTTTGTCACCCATTAATTTAGAATTAATCTTGATAAAAAGGCAACGAAACAGCGCAATCCTCTGTGATTCAACACCCTTACTAGTAACTATTCTACGAAATTATTGCTACTACGAGGTATATTAAATTGTGAAACGACCAATAGGCTCTTGATTTAATGGTTAAAATTTTCCGTATTAGTCTGAAGTTTACGTTTAAGTTGATAGAAGTCAACCTACGATTCTAGTAGTTCTGGATAAATAATCAAATAACCACCTTGTGTGGCATCTACATTCTACACTACTGTTCTTTAATCTTTGAAAATGGATGTCATAGAATAAATGGTCAAAATCATCCCAAATAGGGTAACTTTTAAATATCAAATATATATATATTTTTTCCTTATAAAATATAGTAGATATTTTTTAACCGTTTAGTGTTGTTTGCAATGATGTATTTTAATCATAATTTTTTTTTTTTTGATCATTCATTTTTTTTATACATTCACATTTTATTTAAAAAAACAGATTAAGAAATGTCATATGAACATATATACATGCGGTGATGTATTTAATTATCATTTCTTAATTAAATATTAGAGATACGGTATTTAATTTTGAAAATTAAAAAAATGGAAGAAGGAATAAATTAGAAAATCTTGTACAAGGATAAACGCATATGTATATGATATCCTAGTAGTATATTGTGGAATTAAATAGTACTTTATGACTTAAGTTTATAGGTAAAAATACTATTTGAATACAAAATAAGAAATTAAAAATATGGAAAATAGAATAAATCTCTCATCTTTTTCATATCCTTTTCAAGCCAAGTCGTAACTCTATGCAAATTGTGGTGTTCCCTTATTATGAAGTTTTTTTTTTCTTTTTGGGGATTTATTAATTTATAGCCATGGTATTGACCATAAACCATGCGGAAGTCGAAATTTTAGAGTTTCATAAATGCACAACAGTTAATGTCGCTTGTTATTAATCTCACTTTTGCTATTCAAAATGGTTGTTTTTGGTTATATAATGAGTTATAAGAGTGGTAATGAAGCTCATTTTATCATACCTAAATTTTTAAAGTGTATTTCCAATGTTACCAATCAAAAAAAAAAGTTCATGTAATGTTAAACAATTTTTCTGGAGCTTATGGACATGATGCTCAGTCCCAAGCATCGAGTGAAAGTTTTTGACAAACTCCACAACTCTTGGGCTGAGAGTCTCAGGTTTGCAACCAATCGGGATAGGGTAATGTGTGTGCTCTAGATGCCAGTCAACAGCAGATGAATATACAAATGTATCAGACCACATACCACGTTTACATGAGTTAGCCACATTATTGTAATCATGTTTGTCACACTTATTATGAACCACTCTATTCATTTCCCGAGCCCACAGTGTTGGATCCGACATATAATTTACTGTGGTATTGATCTTGTATCATGTATGTCATTTACTTTATGGTCGTTAAGTCATTAAATGTTTTTTTATTGGTAATTACGTAGATATATATTTCAAAGCTCTAAATAGTACATAGCTTCCACACAAAATATGAACCAAATAACGGAAAAATAACTAAAACTACGACAAATACTACTATAGCAGAAGAAATTGATTGAAGCACTACTAGCACATCAAGTCCCACAAAATTCTTATTTATCGAGCACCATTCTAGGAGTAGCTTTCGAGATCTCTGATACACATGCTCCTCGAATGATGCGATAAGCTAAGATACCTTACTTATGTATTTCAATGAATTTAAGGTTTTATTTAGATTGTATTGCCTATACTTTGCTAAGTGGCTATGGTTTGTGTTTTCATACCTATTTGCTCGCCTTTTTAACTTATAAAATTCTTAACTCTTGTTTGCAGCTAGAGTGTATGCACATGCCCAGGGGGCAATATGGAGCGTTTTGTCAAGGGCCATTTCATGGATAATCTGGAAAGAGAGGAACTCGAGAGTATTCAATGACTCGGTTTCTTTTTCACCTCGGATATGCAGGCGTCTTAGGCATCTAATCTTTGGACCGGTGTTCCATACGATATATTGACTCAGATCTGGGAAAACCCTTAAGGTGAGGTGTAACATCGATTGACCGATCCACCCTGAAGGATCTTTGGTTTTTCTTTGGTTTCTACTTTTAGGGAACTATGTCCTAGGTAGTTGATTTTCACTTCTTTTGATTTCTGGATTCTTGGAAGCTACTACTCAGTATCTTCCAGGTTCCTCTTTATATGCCAATGTAATCATCTTTTCATTTAAGATATAAACTCTATTTATAGATCAAAAAAAAAAAATCTTAACTCATACATATGGTTATAAATGTAGTTGAGTGACTTAATTTGTTTGTTTTTTTAGCTTTTTTGTTTTTAGCTTATATTGCATTAAAACTGCAAGGTATCCAAGTTTTTTCTTGCATGTCAAAGCATATCTTAATTTTTTTCCCGATGTATCCACGCATATCCCTGACACGTATCCTAAAATTGCCTTAACTATACTCGTAGTGATACTTTGAACCATGCTTTTAGGGTGACCAATATACCAAAACAGAAGTTTAATAGCTAGAAATTCGCCAGGATGCTTTCATGGGTAACTCAACCAATCTCCCTAAATTCTATAAATGAATTGGGCAAATATAAATGATAATCAACTTCTTGTAGTTGTGTTTTCAACTCTCTTATCAAAGATTTACACATAATTTCCCTTCTTCTATCCCAAAAATTTTGCATTGATTAGATAATGTTTAATTACTAGTTTCGAGCTTAAGAGACCATGGGGTTTGATTGATTTGCATATAAGAAGAATTGTCAATGAGAGCAATTTTAAGAAAAATCAAAGATATGGTGTTGAAACATCTTTGGCAGGTTTTCCCTACTTGAAGTAACCAAAAGGCAAAAGCTCAATTCCAATTCTCTATCGTGCGTTTGTTTGTGCATATGACCACCGTGTGCCTATGTACAAAATGTGAAGTTTAAAAACCTTAAGACTAAACAATATATCAACAGGTAGGCCAGTGCTGCTTATGCATGTTCCAATCTTCGACGTTTTCTAGGAGGTACAGGTAAGCACTTCATAGATACTTGGCAGGCACGCTACATTAGTTCACGTAATTTTTGAACTCTTAGCTTATGCTAGATTTGTCTTCGGGTTTACTTAGATGATCTTACTTGATATGATATGCATGCTTGCAGTCATAGTAACAAAGTTCTCCGATTTTTTCCAAAAGTTTTGAATGATATGCAACTTTTTCGTCAATTGATTCATTCAAAAAATATTCAAGACTTATGAAAAAATCACTAAAAATATCTAATATATGAAATATATTAGTTTAAAATGTTTCATAATTAGTAATCTTGTTTTTTTTTTTGTATCTTGCCCAAAATTTCCCCCTTTTTTCTCAAAATTTTCCATCACCGAATAATTCCCGAACTCTGACTTGGTGACCATGCTTGCAAAATGAGTAAAATCTAGCATATAAATAAGATTTTTTTTTTTTTTTTTTTTTGGGGTGGGGGGGGGG
This sequence comes from Tetracentron sinense, assembly GCA_015143295.1. Lineage (NCBI taxonomy): Eukaryota > Viridiplantae > Streptophyta > Magnoliopsida > Trochodendrales > Trochodendraceae > Tetracentron > Tetracentron sinense. Next base: position 41,855,437 of record CM026563.1, read on the forward strand.
ATGGGTAGATAAGATTGTTGCACTAACAAAACAAAGAAAGAACAAAAGAGGTTCATAGACAGGTGACAAGATAGAGCACCTACAAGGGAAAAGATGAAAAGAAGCTATCACTACCCATAATCAAATGAAGAAGAAAAGTCAAGTTCGTAAAAATCACTACTAATCGAGTACCGACAAAATAAAGAATCAGAATTGGCACAGGCGATATACTCGATGAGAATGGAAGTGTTATCAAACACCCTTTTATTCCGCTCCTCCCATAAGCCCCAACAAATAGCGTTAGGAAATAGCCTCCAAATCACTCTCTGAGCATCATTCACATCTCTCAAGAAGCCCTTGAAACTAGAAGTGAAAGCCCATCGTAGTTTGTACCCCTAACGAAAAAGGAACTGCCCCCATATCCAGCTAACCAGAGGGCAATGCATAAGCAAGTGATTGACAGATCCCTCCTTCGCCATACACATAAAACACTTGTTAGCCAGCCTTCAACATCTACGCTCCAAGTGGTCCACCCAAGGTGAGAATTTTGGAGATAAAAGTTTATTACAAGAAAACATAGAAAAGCAAACGGATATTTTGAGGTCATGGTAGAACATAAGGCTAAATACTAAACTTCAGTTCTGCGTTGAGTCAACCAAAAGCCTATATAGGTCCCACATAAGATTTCTAATTCAAAGTGAATTATTTTGAACCCTTCACACCATTCATCCGACACCTTCCCTGATTTTTTTAGCAATGTGAGAATGGAATAATTTAAATTCTATGGACCGGCTCATAGCAATACGAATTAGCAATGTACGAGTTTTTTGTAGCTTCTAACTTCCGTGTGATAAAATAAAAGAAGAAGAAAGTGCGAGAAGAATCCTCCACCCTAACCCAATTTCAAGATACAACATTCATCAAATAGCTTCCATGAATTTTTAGCAATGTGAGAATGGAATAATTTTTAAGGTCCATGGACTGACTCATAGCAATACAATTTAGCAACGGAAGATTTTTGAGAAGCTTCTGTATGATAATATAAAAGAAGGAGAAGAGAGTTCAAGAAGAACCCTCCACCGGTCCATCCTTAACATACACATCGTATAGTTGTTGTTTATGCCTATTTGAACAGTAAGCCTATTTTTCTCCACGCATGATGGAAATATGTTAAGAAATGTGACTGTCATTGACTCATTGTATATGATTCTTTACAGTTTAGTTCCTCAACTTCAGAACAAATAACTTACTCAAATTCGCCGTGTCATATTAAAAATACCACAGAATGAGGAAGATGAATTGGGAAACTCAAGGGCTTGTATCAAAGAAGGTACTTCTAGTTTGATTGTCATCAACAGAACCAGAACTGCAAAGCCTGGGATACCTGGTATCCTCCCTCTACCAATATCAATTTTCTATATTTAAGGGACTGAGGACCCAAACTCTATAAAGAATCTTTAAGGAAATACATAAATGATTAAAGAAATATTTAGAGACTCGCATATAAAGTTCTTCTAATCAAATAGGAAATGTATAATTAATGAAAAAAAAAATTAATGCAAGCAGATTAATTAACAATTTATTGCACTATTTATTGTTTTCCTGTATGCTACACCCTGCATAGATTTAACACAAAAATACTTTATTTTGCAATCTCAAAATCTAAAGGGAATACAAGACAAACCATAATTTTAAAAGCTGTAAAGTCTTTAAAAGAACAGAAATGGAAATTGGTTTTTTAAAGGTTGGCGATATAAATATAACAATGAGAAAAAATTGATACCTTTAAACAGCATTTTTCTGAATTTCCATAAATATCTATGAACTTAACCCTATCCCTTCTTTAAACAACAAAAGAAGACAGATTGACACACTCCAACTCCAAGTCGATATACGACAACCTACCAAGAACATAAAAATTGAAGAAAAAAAATGGTCATCTGTTTTTCAGCATTTTTTTACAGATTGATGATTAAAAATAAAAACACAATGAAATAAATTACAAGTCCATTATAAAGTTCTCTCACTTCCCAAAAAATGTTTTGTGCAAATTAAACCCTATAAACAGACTGAACATTCATATAAGGAAAACCCAGTAATTTCTAGGGGAATAGAAATGAACCAAGAATACAATAGCTAAAAATTTTGATTAAGGAAATAAAAGGGTATTGATTTTCTATCTTCACAATGAAAATGAGATAAGTGAAGAAGTCCAATTCCCAGTTCTCCCGAATTCCAAACAACGTTTCATACAAACTAGACCTCATTTGGTCTTGAAACAACAATCTAAAACAAACCCAGAAATCTCTAAGGGAGTACAAACGGGGGAAAAATCAAAAATTGAAATTTTTTTCAATACAACAAGGATATTTGTTTTTCAGTTTAATTTTACAGTTTTTAAGAAAAAAGAAAACACAATACATCTTTCATCCAACCTAAAACCTTACATTGTCTCAGAACAACAATTAGAAACAAACCCATAAATTCGAATGGAATAAAAACCAAAAATAAATTAATTAAAAAACTGATAGATTTTGGAAAAAACGAAAAGGGAATTTGATTTTGCAGTTTTATCTTACAGCTTCAGGAGGAGATCAAGCAGCTGGTCTTTTCTGAGAGGATCAAGAAGCATTCGCAGATGTTCTCCAGACGACAAGGAAGAAATCTGGTCGATGTCTGTCTCTTCGAGCTTCCTCTTCTTTGAATCCTCCATTGTTTCTCTTTTTCTTCTTTGATTACAACCAAACGAGTCTGTGAGGGGTTTATACAGAGGTGCGTTGGATGCACCACAAGGGGGGCGTTTGGTTACGAAGTTTAAGTTTAAGCTGGGCATCGAAAGGCCAACAGGACTTCTGTAGTCACACAAGTGAAAACCAAGTTCAAAAAATAGGTTTTCACTTGTACCAACCAATCCAATTGTTTCCTATCCAAGACAAGTTATAAAGAAGCAAACATAATTATCCCCAGTCGCAGTCTTCCTAAGACGTAAGGTGGTGGCAATAAGTGTTAAACCATCTCCCTATCAACACCGCATGTTGCACTTACTTTGCGTTTGTGGAAAAATTTTGACTTAGTGCGTCTGGGTTAACAAAGCAAATATCATGCTCGTTTTCCCAAAATTAAAATTAGAATTAAAAATTTTCCCAATAAAATCATGCACAAACCTTTTCCATTCTTGATTTGGATAGTGTGTTCCTATAGCCAAACACAACCAAAAAAAAAAAACAGGGTTCTTTTACGAGGTTAGGTTATGCTTGAATAATGTTTTTGGCTAAGGAGATGGTTCATGCTTGGATCCTGGACTTGACTAGATTTTGTGCCAGGCCCGTCGCTGTTGCAAAAAATTTGAGTTGGGCTAGTTTAAGATTCCAAAATTTGGGTAGGCGATATCAAATGCCTCTTTTTTAAACCGGACAGATGGTTGCCTTACTTGCCTAGAAATTTATCAACTTATAGCTAAGGGTGGTTATCAAACAAAGATGCTCGAGCTCATTCATTTATTTAGTAAACAAGCCAAGCCCAAGCTTGATTTTCTAGTTCCGTTTAATTAGCAAGTCAAGCTTGAACACACTCCTACTTGGCTCGTTAAAAGCTTGGCTCAATTATATATATAACTAATCTACTACAATATCTAAATATACGATGTCATTTAAATTCTAAAATTAAATATATTTATTAAATAGTGTCACCTAAAATTTTAGCTATATTTAATGAATCAAGCTGCTCGTGAACTGCTCGAGCTCATGTGTTAAAGCACGAGCTCGTTTATTTAGTTATTTAGTAAACAAGTCAAGCTCAAGCTTGATTTTCTAACCCATTTACCTAATAAACAAACTTGAACATCCCATTTCGTGGTTCGGACCGATAACACGCTTACTTATAGCTCTTCACATTGGGGCCTCAAAGCATCTACTAGATTTATGATGATAAAAAGAACACTGAAATAATGTCTAAGAGCCAATAGATGCAACTCAAGCCAGGCTTGATCGAAATTCCAGCAGGACCTAACCTGATTTTTGGTCAAGGTGGGTTAGAACCCTTTTTTTCCTGTCAAATTATGTATTGTCAAGCAACATAACACCAATCTGGTTATACAGTTTACATTCTATTTTTGCATGAAAGTAGCAAAATTCTGTACCTGAAGTGAACAAGAATAGCACTTCATTAAGAATCTAGGAACTAGGAAGTCAAAACTTTGATGGAAATATAAATCATAAGAAAACCCATATCGGCAAGAATCTTAACAAGGAGAGGACAGATTGTCAAGCTTGAGCTCCCTTAAAAGCTATGTCAATCTTAGTTTCATGAAGGATGATAAAATAATCAAATAATCAAATAACAAAAGAGCCATTTGAGAGCTCGGACCAACCGTGAGCTAGAGATTGCACACTCTGACTACAGCATTTATCACTAAAATGGTAGTACAATGGAAATGTCGTCCAAACCAACACTGGCCTCACATAAGAGAAACTGTATTATCTCAGACAGCTAGGCTGCAATCAAATCCAGACCTTGGAGTTGAGAAATTCGGATCATAACCACTGTTACAACCGTCAGGCTTGAACCAGAACGAAAAGAATAACTCAGAACACTATAGTCATAGCACTTGGGAGACAGCCCTTCAGAACTCCAGTTTGTATTTCGTTTAGGAGAAACCAATGGGTGTTATTCTTCAGAACCATGGAATCTCCCCTTCCTCTAATTCCTCCTCCTCCGAGAGTACTCCACTAACTGTTTGATCTCTTCTTTCTTCCAGTACCCCTTCATCAGCAAACCCACCTTCGAGATTGAGAAAGTCGTCAGGATTAATTTGTGCTAAAAGATCTGAGTAGGCATCTCTCAAGTCTTGCTCAATATCAAAATTCATGTCTTCAGTATCTTCCAGTCTGTTTGCATTGGATCCAGGATAAGTATCATTATCTTCTGCACTATACGTCCCTAATTTTGTATCTTCAGCAAGTCTTGCCGATAATAGCCTATCGGATGAAAGAGTAACTTCTTTCTCCTCTTTCCTGCCTTGAAGAAGTGAACCACTGAGGATTTGCAACACAGGGTCTTGATTAACATGCTTCCTAAGATCCAAAACCTGAGGATCCCTAGAGATGTCATCGTCTTCAATTTCCTCCTCCTTGAAGTGAGCACCTTTTGGGCTCGGGTGATTAGTTCTGACAGGCTCCCTAAGCTCTGACTTCTCAGGAAATGGGTTTGCATCTTTAACAACATCAAAGTCATAACTATGTGAAGGGAGAAAAACATGAATGACAGGGTACTCCACCATAACTATATTGGCCAATTGTTGAATTATTGGCGCCTTTATGTCCAACTCACGGAAAGGTGACCTGGGACCCTGCAAGAACACCGAATGATTAGATATTATTTTTTGTGGGAATTAATCTAGTGAAATATACTCCAAATAGATAATAATATGAGGGTACCTGCCACGTAGGGCTAGAACTTGGGCAGGTTGGGTCTGATTTGGGGCTAACACAAGCCCAATGCTAAGATCAGAACATGCAACCCGTAACCCCACCCAACCAAAGCACCAAGTAACCAACCCAAGGTGCTCATTTCTCAACTCTAGCCAACTTGGGTTGGGTTTAGATGAGGTTAACTTGGAGTTAAAGAATCATGTGCTCTTTTATCAGGTGGGAGAAAGCAAAGTAAGAAGGATTAGAGAATTGCAAAACCCATACCATTGAATCAAAAATGTCGTTATTTATGCTTCTAAGATAAATAATACATAATATAACATCACCTGGCTCAGGTTGCCTGATACCTCAACCCAATCCCAAATGCCCAACACTCAATTCATAAAGTTCTACCTAACCAGACCTAGAAACTGGATTGGGTAAGCCAGGCTCGGGCAGAGCCTGGCCCAAGTTGCACCCAACCATCAGGTAGGTCGAAAGCTTCAGGATTACGTGTGCAGGTGCAAAGAAGGACCACAATTTGATGCAGCTCACCTAGGAAGACCTATGGCCAAAATCGACTCAATCAGATGTTCATAATCTATATTACATCCATGTATTAAGTGAGCTCCTGATGTGTGGCTTGAACAAAGGGTCTATTCAATAGATAATAAATGAGTCGATTTCTGCAAAGGAGCTTTCCTAGTGTACCTATTTTGAACTTGGATTTCACTTGAGTGGCGATTTCTGCAAGGGTCCATTTAATGGTGGTCCAATGTCTATACATGCACCTATTTTGCTGGTACAATGTCGGCAAAATGTCTTGGCGATTAAAAAGGTATTTTAGATGTTCACAGTATAAAACTATTAAATATTAAAATACCAAATACCTTTGGATATTTTCTGATGAAGAATTTGAGGCAATCCAACTGTTCCTTGCAAAATGGCCTCAGCTGATGATTCTTCTGACCAGGTTTAAGGTGGTTCTCAATTACGGAGAACAGGCTCGTGTTTTCGTCTACTCTGCAACAACATCAAGAACATCAAACATATCAGTTTTCTATATGACTCAGCTATTGGACTATAAGGTCCTTTAGCAACATTTAAGGGTGAACCCTCAGCCATGAGTGATGAAACACTAACAAATTGCTAAAAGGGGAGGGAAATACTAAGACTCAAAAGTTCTTTTACTTGAGATAGAAATTGGTTTCGCAGCTCACCCATGGTCGATTAAGACTACATCTGTTGAATGAAATCGCCACTCAATTGTCCAAGAAATGGATTTCTTCCTGGAAGACAAGTTATCAGACGGAATTAACAATATGAGTCATTTAAAGTAGTTTGAAGACTCATTTGTTTTGGATAATAAAAAAAAGAAAATTGACAGTTTTATAGAGCTTCAACAGAAGAATGACTGGAATGAATGTAGTTACAGAGTACATAGTTGTTAGGTATGTGAGTGTTGATAGTTGATACCATACAAGGGGGTTCAAACCAGTCTTTTCACTTTCGAACCATTAATTTGCTAGCCTTCCCAAACAAAAATAAATATAAATAACTTACATTCATCATAATCTGAGTATCTGATATATTCTGACAACTGAATCCACACACTGTCAAGTCAAAGGTAGCCTCACGATATCAATTATTTTCTCTCCTTTTGTGGGAGTAATAGTGATCTCAGGTCATTATTTTCTCTCCTTTTGTGATAGAAGGGAAAATCCATACATAAGCTGAGATCTCGAAAGTGGTCGCTTTGGGGTATCTCCAAGCCATTACTCTTAACTATCGTTTCTCTCCTATTAGTGTTCTTATTAAAGTTGCATCCCATATATTTTTTCTTAGTCTAACTTATTTAAAACCCTTAGAATACAAAATTAGCCCTCCATACTTCTATTTTTTGCATTTACTCCCTCTCCAGTCTCATCAACCAATATCATGCCATTTGTAAATAACATGCACCAAGGAACCTCATCCTGAATATGATCCGTCAATTGATACATTACTTAGTGTAATAAGATGAGGAATCTGAATTATATAAGAGAAAAGTTAAGATTGATAAACAGGATATGGGTAGTAGTGAATAATAAGATATTTGACGATCAAAACTTCTTCAAATAAGCAAGTTTGCATATTTTCAACATTTTAGAGAGAAAAATAGATAGAAAAACATTGTAGAAAAAATGGAGTGCTCCTGGTACATAGACCTTCAATACCAAGTTGTATTATCTTAAATTTGGTCGAATACTAAGTTTACCTCCTTAGCTTTACATAAGGCATGAGTAAAAAAGATTCTTTGATTTTTTTTTTAAGCGAGAGAATTTCACAGCACCCAGCCTAGTAGAACAATTTAAACAGCGCATTTTAATGATCATATCACTAACCAAGAAGACATTATAGTTTCCTCTTGATGTTCCAGCCAGTTGCATACCATATATTAGATGTTCACCTACTGTGATTTTTTAACATGGTTGTCAAAATGCCTATACAAAAACAGGCGTTGGACCTGGCCAGGCGCATGGGCCCTCACATGGTGACTTTGCGAAATCAACTACATATGTAATTCTATTTGAACATCCAACACAAGAAATATTTATTATGATCAATTATTAAATCTGGTTGAGGTTTCACCAAGGAGGACCCCTATGTGTGCTCCAGCTGCTTCCAGTAGTGGGTCATGACACAAATCATGGGACCTCGTGTCCTGCTATTGTGCTTATTGTAGGACACGACTCATTTTTAATACTAAGAAGACAAAGTTCCACTTTAATAGTTGGCTGATTGAAGGTATATCTCTCATTTGCAAATCCAGAACATATCAAGAATACTAAATAAAGTAGTTAAAACTTAAAACTCAAGAACACTTCCAATAACAGATACATATGCACTCATTGACTCTTCTCATCGAACTTGCCTACAAATAGTGTTAATAATAGTTTTAATTGTCCAACTGAGTTCCCCTACTCCGAAAGAGAAAACACTCAAATCATATGCGATGTTGACTGCTCTCCTAAGTCCTAAGAACACATTCATCATTTTCTTTTTCTTATTTTCGAATTTTGACATTCTCTATTTTCCCTTTAACCAATAATTTGGAGCTTTTCTTCTTTCCATAAGCCATCACCAATTATCCTATAGCTACCACAGCTGCTCCCTGCACCACCTCCGCCATTTTCATCATCAGCCCACTATCACTGTAGCCATAACCACCATGGGTACCTACCAACCATCACCTCCTTCATAGGCACTGCCACCACTAACACCATCATCACTATTGTCATTAATTCATCACTCCAACGACCATCATCGTCACTCCATATCATTGCCACCAAAATCTAACCGGCAGTGACAAGTAACTTCTTTAAGATATACCTTATAATCTGCCAGTAGCCTTAAGCCATATAACTTAGAACTTCTAGCACCCTCTAAGAAAGAAAGAAGTAGAAGTAAAAAATTATGAAATTAAAAAAACAATTAACATTTATTTCTCATCGTCTGACAGTTGTTGCTCATAAATTTATTTTCCCAAGTAACACATAGTTTAAAGGAAAAATGATGTTTATAAAGTCATTGAGGCTGAAAGAGTAACTTGCATTATCCAGCCAATCCACATTGCAAATTTCTCGAATTATTCAAAACTTCTTGAAAAAGTCTCAAGTACTTCGTGGATTATTCGTTCAAAGAAACAGGCGCGACTTATTCGGGGATTTTTGAAATAATCGGAGAACTTTGTCACGATATGTTTGAAAAAGTCTCAAGTACTTTGTTACAATATTTTACAATATGTTTGTATCAACTCCTAGTTGTCTGAAAGTCTAATGGCTGCATTGTTGTAATTAGATATGGAACTGTTGTAATTAGAAATCAAACTGTGTGTGTGTGGTACAATTTTTCATAAAGAATAATGGTATGCACTATTATTATTATTTTACATCTTTTGATCGACATTTTCAATTTTCCAAATTTTTCTCTAGCCAAATAATTGCCGAACTCTGAATTGGTGACTTTGGATACAAAGCCATCAATTTGTTTCTTATAACTACCAAGAGGAGATCAGTTGATTACACTTATCACAAATTGGGTATCTCCTGAATTTTTAGAACTTACAAGATCAAGTTCAATCATAGTAAACCAAACTATAAATCCATGATGGCAAAACCAAAAGAAAAATTATTCAAACAAACTAAAAACGTATCAAAGATTTTTTTTTTTTTTTTGTTAAAGCATAAATATTAGACAGAAGAAATTAAGAACAAACTTTTTGTCAAATCGTGATTGATTTTTCTCTCTCTTTGACATTCCGCTTGAAAGAAACAGGAGTTTTGTCCTACGATGATTCGCAGCATTCCAAAGGAACCGAAGCTTGGGCGGTAACTTAAAACGAAAATTCCCACACAATTTATCTCGCATTTTCTGTGCCGACTCAGTGACCCGCTTCACTTCCTCAAGTAAATTGTAGTCTAACCACCATAAAAGGATTCAAAACAGTCAAAACGGCAATAGAAGATTGAAGAAAGAAGAACACATGAGATAGAGAGAGAGAGAGAAATACCAGAGATGAGAAGATTATCGTCGAATTGAGAAAGCGGGACAAATTCGGTGCGAGATCTCTTGCCTGTACATCCAGTGCGTTTTTTGTGAGCTTTAACACAAGGAAGACTGCATGATCGGATTGAACAACCTGGGCATTTGTATTTTGATGGATTCAAACTGCACTCCTCGCAAATAGATGATTCTTTAGGGTTAGGGTTTCCAGCAGCTGTATGATCCTCCATGAGAGGGTTTCAAATCATAGACTTGACAAAAACCAAGTTTCTTCTATGTTGATGCTCAAGGTTTCTAGAATTGAAGAATTGTTGTACTAAGGGTTTTGGGGATAAACTATTAGAAGAGAGTCCGTGTCGGTTCGGGTGGACCAGTGTCAGTGTCTTCCAATCGGGTTGACCCGTTTTAAAACGAAGTGAAACATAAACCCGATCCCTTCAAGCACAACACCTACCCGTCCGACCTAAATCAATGTTTTAAAAAAGAGCAATAGTCACCTCCTCGCGCCTGAGGAGGGGAATATTCCTCCTCGCTCTCACAAACCCTTTGAACTATGGTTAAAAAATTAACCATTTTTTGTGGTTAATTTTTTCTAAAAACCAAGGATAGATGTGTGAACCCTAGGGTGATTGAATCTTAACCACAGTTAACGGAAGTAAAAAGGGAATACGTGGCCCCAAAAGGGGGAACAAGACAGTAACTCACCTCCTCAGCCCGAGGTGACTATTTTCCTTTTAAAAAAACCGGACACACCCATCAAGGGGAGAGTTGGTCCAAAGTCCAAACCTGTCTTTGGGTCTGTGAATTGACCCAGTTACGTCAAGTGGTGTTATATTTAATACTATTATAATAAAATAATTTAAATTTTAAAATACAAATAATTTGTTCAAAAGAAAATGTCAGGCAATTAAAAAAGTTCAAGTCCTACCCGGTGTTTGAGAGTTCGGGCAAATTGATTGGGATATTGAATATGTGATTTTTAACAAGTGTTTGATTGATGTTTGGGAGTTTTTGTTTCGGTTAACTCAACAAAACCATAAGGCGAAACTGAAGGCAATAGCAAAGAAAACATCACACGCACTCACTTGCACACAATACGCAGTTACACTCTCGACCCAAATAAGCTTTACCCAATCTCTCCTCAAAATGGGTACCAACCAGTTGTAATGTAATGGAACGTAGATGGGAGTAAGAGCTCGAATGGACATCCGATGTAGGAATTTAACAATGTAGATAATACAAAATTTTGAGACTTTAGAAATCCTACTTCAAAATTCTAGAAAAAACACAACCTAAATGGGCTCATCCTTACCTTCCTCAAGACCGGACATTGGCAATATACATACCATTCTGAACTTCTTTTTATGGATTTGCTAGGCTTTATCGTTTCATTACAAGCACCTTTAGGTGTGGGACTAAGGCTGTCAATGGATCGGATCTCCGATTCCAATCCGATTAGACGGGATCATAATCATAATATAGATTCGTCGGATACGGATCCGTGATCTTTAATCCGATTATAATCGGATTAGGTTTGGATCTATAGTGATTCGATCCGATTAGATTATATATAATAATATTATTTATATAATTTTACAAATATACTATAATAGTAATACTATTTTTTTAATTAAAATATTATTTTTTAGATATATTAATGTTAAAACTCATATCTTCTTTATATACCAATTTTTTTAGAAAGTCATCACAAAATTTTTCATGAGTTCAATATGTTGTATGATTGTATCACCTATTTGAATGGTTTTCTTGAATAAAATTTTGCTCTCTTCCGGCCCTTTGGCTCAGCCCAGCCCGGCCCTAGCCCTTGAGGGCAGGGTTAGGGCCCAATCGACCCCGGCCCTTGAAGGGCTAGGGCTGGGCTAGGACCTTACTCTTATAGGGAAGGGTAGGCCTAGGGTTGACCCCGGCCCTACCCCTACCTGGCCCTTTGACAACCCTACTTGTAAATGTACCGTGCCAAGCTAGAGCTATTCAAAATTACAAAAACTCAAGCCCAAGCGAAGCCCAGCCCATTGACACTCCCACACTGCACCCAGCCGGGTGAAATTTGGCAACAATAATGATCTGCAATTTTCTTTCCCGGGTAAGTGACATTATTTATCTAAATTAGTAGTGTAGGTTAGGAATTAGGCTAGGACGAAGTTAGGTCTCTGATCAATCAACCGCCACTCACATACTCGAACTCGTGTCCTCTTACCTTGATTATATTGTTTCAAGTACTTCACCTGACTCCAGCCCTCGAGGGGGTGGGCTTTGATTACTCTGTGGATCTTCATCATTTGTGCTCTATAGTGTTTTCATTTTATTTTTATTTTTTTGAGAAGATACCCAGACTGTCTTGCCGTTCAATGATATGATGATCGATCCGGTTTCAGGCTATGTATGAACTCTTTTTCGCTCTACTTATATGTTCTGTCTCATCATCTATTCTTGTGTGAAGATGATGGCAACCTGATAACAAAATTATTAACACAGAACACAATTTTAAGTGGTTAATCAAGTGACGAAAACAATCCGAGGATACCATAGCAACATAGTAACAAAAAAATCGATTTTTTCAAAAAGTCCTAAATCATACGCGACTGTTTCATTGAATAAATAATTCACGAAGTACTCGCGGATTTTGAAAAAAAAAATCGCAAATTTTGCGAATTAAATATGAATTTTTCACTGACTTAAAAAAATCTGGTTTTTCATAAGTAATAATCTTATTTATATTTTCTTCATATCTTGCTGGGTATTTTTTAGATTTATTCCTAGACCAATAATTTTCGAACTCCGATTTGGTAACTATTATCAGTAGTATCCTTGAATTGTTTTGATTGTTTCTTATGACATCTTTCCAACTTCCTTATTAGCTTCTTTTTTTTTTGGTAAACTCAATCATACCACAAGGCAATGACCGAAGGCAAAGACAAGGGAATACTCACACCACCCAAGCAAACACACACACAGACCACATGCAAACTCACACACACACCACATGCAAACTTCCTTATTAGCTCGATACTAGCCTTTGGAGAAGTAAATACTAATGAAATCTTTCCAACTTACAAATGAACTAGAGGGTTGGCTTTCAGTTCAAGTGATGGGTACCTGTTCCATGAGCCATTGTCCCATAATCAGAGACCAATTAGTTAAATCTAACCATCTAGGGTTCAAACTACCGTTCAAAATCATTTCACCTCATGGTTAGATGAGATATCCATCGCCATTAAATGTGTTCAATATGTGGGCAATGCTCCATGCAAGAGGCGACCCACCGATGTATCGTCCGGTGTGAACTGTTCAATGAGACGATGATCTCGATGTGGCACTAAATGAGAGGTCTAGATCAGATGATTAAGGGGTGGCCCACCTAGGAGATATCATGTGCTAAAATTGGAGCCACCAAAATGGCCCTCACAATCCCATGTACTGCATTATGGGAGATGTAGATCAGATGGGTCAGTCTCATCTAACTGAATGATAACTGGGTCAGGGGGATCTCCACAGTGGGACTATCAAAGGGTGTTACTAGAGAGAATAAAAATACCCTTTTGGCCTGTAAAGGCACCATTCTACCTGAAAGGTAGTGAAGCTTTCCACCAAACCGAGCGGCTCACTTTCCACCTGTCTTGTGGCTAATGTTACCATGAAGTCTAACAACTCATCCCAGAGTCATGAAGGGAATTATTCGTATGGGGAAAATTTCAAAAAAAAATCAGAAATAAATTGATAAAATGTCAGCAATATATGAAATATATATATAAAGATAACTAATTACAAAAAAAATATAACAAATATTTCATATATTAGATATATATTTGGAATTTTTTTACAAAATTCGTGAATAATTCACGTTTGAATCAATTGTTTAACGAAAAAGTCGCGTTTTATTTGGAACTTGTCGAAAAAATTTGAAAAACTTTGTTACTATGCTCATCCCTACCATCCAAAAAATACTATGCTCATCCTACACTCCTTGGGCATGAGACAAGGTATTTTAAAGAAGAATTTATCACATTATTGCAATCTACTTCTAGAAAATTGCTCATATGGGTATTCCATCATTTCATTTACTTGAAAATTTTCCCACAGACACTAATAAAAATAAATATATAACTGAACAGAATACTATCACCAACCAATATTCACGGATTTCTGGCATTACTTGGTGATTCTGCATCATTTGCTAGATTTCTATTGATTGGCGACGGGAATTGGGCAATATCTGAAACAGATAAATACTAAGTCCAACATTTTCTCACATAATTATATATACACTTCTCTCTAATCTCATCCTACAATGTGCCACAAAATTGCAACAGAAATTTAGAAGAACTAAAAAAATTGAAAAATAGAAAGGATTGCTCTTTCTTGTCGAGATCTCGAAATGAATACCATCGAAATTACTTGTTCTGGATAGGATTCCATACGCTTGGCGGCACCTTCTTTAGACTTGTCCCCACAGCTTTCTTGGGCTCTTTCATTGTTCCATTCAACTTGTTTAGATTTGCAGAAACTGAAGCCACAGATAACAGCAATCTCCTTGCTTGGTTTCTTTCTCTTGGAGTACTCTTTCTTTCATGGTGGAGAGAAAATAGAGAGCACATGAGAAGGTGAATGAGAATTATTGCAAACAGTACAGGCAAAGCTCTGCAACTGGACTTCATGGTGATGGTTGAGTGAAATAAAAATGAAACAGAGATAGTTAAAAGATGGAAGAGAAGAGTTGGTTTATATGGAGAGATCTAAGGATGTTGGAGATGCATGCTTTTTACAATGTGGGTATTGCTTGATACAAAATATGCAATATAGTAATCATTAAACAAAACCTTTGTCATCTCTCAGAATCAGGACAGTGCTAGGTGGTCAATCACTCTTACCATGCCAAGCTATCGGGTAATCGGGTGCCGTGAGCATAGTTGCCGGAAAGCTATGTACGGAGTAGATTATTCGCTTCCGTCATGTCTTATTTAGTGCTCAAAGAGAGCTATGCAAGGACGGGGCTAGGATTTTCTTATAGGAAGAAAACATGGATGATTGATAATGTTAGTAATTGGTGATGAATGTGTGGAGAATGATTATGCATGTACAAAATATTATGGATTTAGGTGGGGTTCTAACCTTGTGGTTCTTCCGAGGCATAGCCTTCGATTTTTGTTTTTTGAAGACCAAGTTCATGGGTCATCTCATCCGCACGTTTCATACAAATCATAAAGGTTTTGTTTCTCCTTCTTTATGGGGGCAGCTACTCCTGACTATGTCTTGTTAAATAATTAAATAACATAGTATAAAAGATATTTTTTTCAAAATTTCATGGGGCAACTATCCCTTGCCTCATGGCTATACCTCGTTACACTATTAAAAAAATTGAAAGTTTAAGTGGCTTGTATTTCATTTCTTACTTCTCATTTTCTAAGGATTTGTTTTCAATCTCCTTTCTCGCTTCTTGTTTTTACTTCTCGTTCTGGTCACCCTGATAACAAGTCCAGCCGGACGGACTTGATTACTTATCTGAGTCTAAAGAGATAGATCCGGTTCTAGTTAATCAGGATCCGATAGTCGGGTACCCAGTGATACTCCTAAACATAAATATGTTCTAAGGTTAAGTAGGGTAATATTTGCTTTAGGTATTAAAAAAAAAATTTAAGATAGAATACTGATTTCCCTTTTTTCTTTAATATGTTGGAACTTGGAAGCAGCTGATCATGTGATGCTGATTTGACTATTCCATTCCTCTGACTTCTCTGCAATCCTCAAATATTAAACCATGGGATTCATGTGACTACACACGTGACACCAAATCAGCCACCTTAGTCATCCTTCTTCCTTGTTTTCTTATATATCTAATTAGTTTAGTAACTTTAACTTTAGCTAGCCCAGCTAAATTTAGCTGGGTAAGCAACTTTCCACTGCACCTATCACCTTTGGGAAAATGCCTTGCTTCCCTGTAATCTTCTACCATTTTTCACCCTGTTATGTTTATACTTTCCGTGGGAAACGTTTGTTTTCCTAAGGCCATGTTTGTTTGAAGGGATAATAGGTGCATGAAATAATTTTCAGAAGAAAAAACTACACATGTTTGGGATACTGCAAAATGAGTTTTTTGTTGTAAATAATTCTCCAATTCTACTTCATAGTTGAGCGAATTTTTTTTTTTTTGAAAAATGAGGAGAAATTATTTTTGAGAAATTTTGTGTTTTCCATAACTTACCCCCAGACAAACAGAGCCTAAGATTCAAAAATGGGTTGAATATAAAACATGAATTTCAGCAACTTGGAGGTTTTCAAAATAAGACCTCATCAGCCATCTTCACTAAAGAATATAGAAATGATATGTGCACAGAAAATAGTGGGTTTCCTCTGTTTAACTATGTAGATTTGCATCATTGATGGAATCAGTGCTATTGTTTTGTATTGATATTGGAAGTTAGTTTTTGTTTATAGTAAGATCCCATCACCTTATTTGAAAGAAAAATGATGATGGAGATTGAAGAAAGCAAGTTTGCAAGATCTGGTCATGAGCCTCATGGCATCTATAATCTAATTTGTTGAGGTGGATTTCAGTGAAGACATTGGAGTGTTGTTTTGGAGTGTTCTGTGGACTTGGATTCATAAGCACATGGATAGAAGATTCTTCATGTTGAGAGAACCTGTGGGATGTGTCGATAGGTTAGAAGATGCATCATGCAGGCTTCCAACGCCATCGAGCGAAAGATCAGATGGTGTTAAATGCAACTTCTGCAATATCAAGTAATGAAACCAAAGTTCTGATCTTTAGATCAGATAACTTCAAATGCCTTGAAAAGCTGAGTTTCATAGTAAGTTCTCCCCTTTTTTTTTTTTTTTTTTTTTAGAAAAGTGTCAAATAATATGCACTTTTTCATCGAACAATTATTTCACAAAGTATTCGCAACTTTTCAAAAAAGCAAATTTCGTGAATTATTCTCAACTTTTTTAAAAAAAATTATAAGTAAATATCTAATATATGTTCATAATTTTTATAATTAATAAACTTATTTAATATTTTTTTCATATATTTCTTGACATTTTCCAAATTTCTTTCAAAATTTTCCAAATTATACCATTTATTTCCATATTTTTTCCTAGCCAAATAATTCTCAAGCCCCTCACTTGATAACTATGATGGTTTTGACTGTTGGGGGCCTGTTGCAACTGTTCTATAATGGGCTTTCCAGTTTCCACATGCATCTCTTTTATATAGACATTTTTTCCCCAGTAAAACTAGCATGTGCCAGCCGATGTTGTCTATAACTTAAAATGAAAATAAGTAAATAAGAATCCCTCAAACTGGCCCCAATGACAATGTTTTGTCACATTTCCAGTGATGATCTCAACAATGTTGGGTTAAGACCCAAAAAAAAATTAACGAAATAAATATATCACAAAAATTACATAGGATCCACCTGACACCTTTACCACTTAACGAAAGTCTCATTTGATTTCCTCATTCTCTGACAATATTGATACATTCTCTTTATATACAATACTACTATAACCAAACAATCTCGCAAAACCTGAAATCAGCTGCTCTTGAATCACTTCTTCAGCAGGAAGTAACTTGTTTGTCTCTCTTCTCAAAGATGTAACTCCTTTATCAGCAATCCCACAAGGCACGATATGCTTAAAATAGTTTAGATCTGGATCAATATTAAATGCCAAACCGTGAGATGTGATACTTGACGAGATTCGAACCCCAATTGCACCGATCTTTCTGTCTCCTACCCACACCCCTGTCTCACAAGTTCTTCCAGCACAAGCTTGCACACTATATAGAGACGCCAATTCAATCATCACCAACTCAAGATTTTCTACATATTTTCGAGCACCTAATCCAATATCCCGGAGAGAAATAATGGGATATAAGATCGCTTGATGTGGACCATGA
Source organism: Tetracentron sinense (assembly GCA_015143295.1). Classification (NCBI taxonomy): domain Eukaryota; kingdom Viridiplantae; phylum Streptophyta; class Magnoliopsida; order Trochodendrales; family Trochodendraceae; genus Tetracentron; species Tetracentron sinense. Next base: position 41,873,284 of record CM026563.1, read on the forward strand.
AATGTTATGTCTCCCCCTCTTTGTGTGTAGTGAAGTTCAGCTCCAAGAGTTTGAAGGTCAGCCTCGGGTACTAATAAATTGTGGTATGTTCGCCGTTTCCCGAGTGTAAATGTAGGTGGATGCTGCAGGGACAAGAGGGTGTCTAAAATTTTACCAGATTTTCTATCAGAGACAAGCTTCTCCTGAAGCTTAAGTGCATCTAGGTAGTTGACAACGCCCATCTTCCAAACCTCAAGGCTCCGTTGGAGTCTCATTCCCTGTAAATCATGAGAATTAATTTCAAATTTTCGTTCTACAATCACATAGCTCAAAGCCACCATATTGAAGAGGTCATGCACAACTCAACTCCCAAGGATCACACACACACACTGTTGATACCATATCCACTTTAGCAACCAAAAAGTTAGTAACTTGTGTTAACATGTTCAAATATGAAGGATTGCAGGATGCACAATCATTATATGGTGATTCTTATGCTGCCACATATGGCTCATCAACTAACCGGCAACTGTTTTCTCTTGTTAAAAAACCATCTCCCACCACTACCCTAGGTTACCAATTTTTATATGGGATGCGCGCCCCATTTTGAAGAGTTTGGTACCGTAGTCCCTAGTATCATAGATACACACAAATACACCATGCTAAACTCTCCAAGAGTAAAAGTTGTGAGAACGATAAACAAGACAAAGTAAACATGACTGCTAAGTGCTATCTTTGAGAGAAAGGGTCAATTGCTTTCAGCTCTATTTCTTGAATACAAACCTGAACATAATCTCAAACTTAGAACCATGCTTTTTATTTCTCCAAGTAATATTTGCTCTTTTTCAGTCTCTTTGATAAATCAAACTCCATGTTGCAAAAAAATGTGAGTTCTAAGCCTCATAGCCTTGAGTTATAATGAGGTTTTCGTACATGAAATTCTTCCTCTTCCTTTCTTCTTATTATACTTCCATCATTATTTATCACCAAAACAAAAAGGAAAACAAAAAAGAGGAAATATAAAAAACGAAAGTAATTGAATGTTTGATTAGCAAGATTTAAATTTACTTTTCTGTTTTTAAGTATAACAAGTATTAGGCATATTTGAGGTGTAGGATGAATAAAACTTGGTTTGCGTAAAAGTATGAGAACAAAGGAAAAGAAACTCATACTAAGTATGCTATGTGAATTGCCAATTAAAAAAAAGCTAAATGAATGTAACATTGTGCTTACTGCTTAAATGTAGAGGATAAACCTTTCAACCCACTATCTTTATCCCTCCACTCCCTCTTCTTCTTGGTGGTGATTCACGGTAAGATAAGAGTGTTGGGATTTTGTTACTTGTCACTAAATTATAAGAAATTATACACAAGAAAATGATAAATACTATTTTCAATATACTATTAGAAGCAATTTAGTATAAGATTATAATTACTAGGGTGCCTACTCTATATCAGTCCTAGAACTACAGTATACCCTTATTGATTTCATTACCGGATTTCTGCATGTTTGCTTGTGTGGTATTGGAGGCTATGTTACTCGGACACTTCAAAAGTGAACACTGACTCCTACAGAAATTAGTAACCTAGAGCGATTGAAGGAGATGGTTGTATTACAAGAGAAAGCAACACAGTTCATTTATGAGGCCATAAATAGTGGCCCAAGAACCACCATATTAAGCTTTCTTTGTTTCTGATGGACTTAATGCGGGTCGGTGAATAGTGGGTTAGTGGATGCAAACAGGCTTAGAACCCAATTCTGTGGCATCAACATTTACAGACTTGCATTCTAGCTTGCTTTATGTATATCATAACAGTCTCTTACAAAGAATGAAATTTATCCAAACATGGCCACAAAAAAGGCATTGATTCCAAAAAATCCAAAATAAAACTAACAGAAGAAATAAAACAAACATAATAGATAATAAAAAATCAGAAATAGAAAGCAAAAACGTTTTGACGTTGTCGATCTGTTTCCACCCCAATTGTAATTAAAACTCCACCCCACACCACATTTTTTTGTATCACTATGGCATCAAATGCACACAAAAACAAATAACAATGATAAAATCATCCCTCGAGTGATAATTCAAACCAGAGAACTCAAATCCTAATTATAACAAAAAATAAACACACAACATACCATATTTTTTATTTCCCAAAAACTGGAAATGAACTGCCAACTTCCTAATCAACTTTATTGTCGCAATGAATCACGGTAATGCGATTGAAGAAAAGAAAAAAAAATCAAAATGTTACCATAGAAAAATGATGCAAGCTAGATGCAACCACCGAACCCAAAAGCCACGACTAGTGAGAAGGGTGCAATCTGAACTCTTATCTCAAGACCGAACACGGCCATACGCCTGGGCCACAGGTTGAGCGAGCGGTGAGGCCACATCAATCTCCCCTACGGGAAAATCCCTCCTCATCCCGAGGGAACTCGAACCTGTGACCACCTGCTCTGATATCATCTGATGCAGGCCAAACACAACCACTGAACCCAAAAGCCACAACTAATGGGAAGGGCACAATCTGAACCCTTATCTCAGGACTGAATGCGGCCATACGCCTGGGTCACGGGCCGAGCAAGCAGTGAGGCCGCATCAAAAAGACTTGATTGAAATGAATTTGTTAGGAACCTAACCAATACTCCAAAAAGCCCTAAGGTGATTAAGAACTGGAAAGTTAGGCTCATAAACCATAGGGGATCATAACATACCACTACACACACAGCGCCAAAGTCCACGACAACCCACTCTGTGGTAACTTTCACTTTTGCCTCTCTTTTTTAATAGCTCATGGCATTTAGGTTGGCAGCTCACACTTTGGCACATGGCGTTCATGTAGCCCCCTCCGAGACTAAAAACTCGAAACGTTGTGTCAACTTTGATTCCAAATGTTAGGAACCTAACCAATACACCAAAAAGCCTTGGAGTTATTAAGGAGTGAAAAGTTAGGGTCATAAACCATCAGAGACCGTAAAAGAATCAATCAAAGAACGAGAAGAAAGGAAGAAACAAACAATCTTACAATATTTACAGAAACGTCGAAAAGCTTTGACTTTTGAGCCAAGAGACATTCGGGTGAACCAGTAGGTGAGTCTAACACCATTGGTGTACACCATTAGAACTCATCTCAAGAACCTCACACACCACATGAATATGAGACTAGTCGACAATTTGTCGATATTTTCCCATAGAAGGACTTGATCTAAACTTTCCTCTATGGGCCTGTTTCAAAACTAGGTCCAAGCCAACAATGAGAAAATGATTTCTCTTTCTTTTTTTAGGTTATCAAGTCTTGGGCTTCATTTGAAATTCAATTACTAAAGAAGCACTTTCTCATCATGGTCATCAGCGTCATCATAACCAGTGTTGATAAGGGCGTCGCCTCAAGCACCTCAGGCAAGCCCCCAGGCACTCCAATGGGCCCAACCGACCCATTGCCTAAGCGCTCTATTCAAGAAACTTGTTAATATAAATCATGTAATGCCTAGTTCTAAAAACCCCTACGCTGGCCCAATATTAATATTTGGCCCTTGGTGATTTATTTGGCATATGGGCCCAAAAAAATAATATAAATCATAACATTTTTTTAATTTCTTTTATATTTCCAGCCAGTGTAATCAAAGTGACCTGGTGACGCCTAGGCAATATGGGGTTCCCTGGGCGAGGCAATGCCCAGGCGACCAAATTTTACCTTGGCTAAATCCTTTTTCTCTCCCCATTAGGTTGTTCCTTTAATCCAATGTTTTAGCTTGCTTCTGTATTTGCTCTTGCCAAAGAGACAGGAGTTGTTTTCTAATTGTATATCGGCTTTGCAACAAATGATTCAAAAGCTTGCTTCTCAATTTATATTACAGCTTAAGAAGTGTTGCATGAAAAAACTATTGTTTTGGTCAGAATTAGTGTTGCTTTCCATGTTTTAAATCAAAAATCAAACCAATTATCAATCAAAAAGAAAAAGAAAAAAGATGAAACCAATTAAAAGAGTGAAACATTGATAAAGCAATTGATCAGACCCTCTTTAGTCTTGGAGGTCGAAGCGCTAGAATACTCACACAAGGAGCACTGGAGCAGGCTAGAATTCCCCAAGTCCGTTTGGTTAGCGTGAAAAGCTTACAAGAAAAGATTTTGAGAGAGGAAAAGAAAAGAAATGTAAAATTGCTTTTATGTGTTGGTTGGCAAGAAAAAATTGTTGGAAAATTGTTGACCTATATTCTTATAAGTGTTTGGTTAGCAAGAAAATTAATATGAAAAGAAAATAAAATAGTCTTTTTTTTTTAATTGCCCATTATTATATGGCAAAAGTACATGCATTGCACGAACAAGCCATTATAGAATTAATTGATCATCCAGGTTAGTTCCATAACAATACAACAAATCCACATGTCTGTCAAAATTTTCGTCACAACAAATCCCCCAAATTTGTCAAAACGTTCATTACAATATAAGACTATACTAGTACACATATCCAATGTATAAATGGCAACAAATGGCAACATACATACATATAAATCTCTCAAGTTAAAAACAAATACGCCAAAAGCAACAAATAAGCTAACAATTTTTTTCACAAACCATGAACTGAAAACATATAAGCCACTACCATTATGGAAGATTTGGACACTTGAATTGAAAACATAAATAATCCAATATAAAACAAAAATATTAAAACAATTCTAAGTAAATGAGAGAGGGACTGAAGAGAGGAATTTTGATGAGTAGGCATGCAGATGGAGGAATGATAAGCAATGGGCATGAGGAGGCACTGCATGAAATCTCAGCCTCTTATTTGAAATTATATTCAAAATCACATCCACATCCAACTAGATAGTCTGAATATTGACAGAAACTAAGGTTTTAGTTCATCCCACACTGCTGGAAGAGAAAGAAATAGAGGGGATAGACTTTAACCAACCGGACAATTTTGATTCCAATGGGCGAGATATTATGCCAGCCCAATTGGGATTCGTAGATCAAAGATGACCGTAGCCCCGTTGCAAGAGGGTATGAGACGGATTGAAAGAGGAAGAATAGATAGCAATGGTTGGGAATATGAAATTACCCCAACTGAGTTCTTGATAAAACACCTGCCTCAGCTCATAGCAACAATGAATCCCTCCCCTTGAAAAGGGACAAAAAAGACCAACCATGTAGCTCGCGGCATAGGTGTATCCCTACAACTGAGGATGACAAGGTTCGAATTTTAGTGAATGAGCATAGTGGTTGATATGTCAACTCTTAAAAATATCACAGTGTATAAGTTCACTAGCTCGGTACACACTATCACATTGGTGGACATATCAACTGCCACACTCATTCATTAGAACCTGAACATTGCCCTCTCAATCATGTGTGAATTATATCTACTTTTTAAGCTAGAGAAAGATATGACGAAAGTTAAAGAAATTGAACACTATTTAGAAAATTGCCCTCAAGGAGACATATTCAACACGAGAAAATTCCTTTTTTCAAGAAAAGCCTAACTTCTCGCATGGTTTTCTCATTAACCAAGCTTAGCCTAGGAAGAAGCACTAAATATTGGGAAATGCTTTTATATGATCGTCCTCGACAATAGACACATTTTTTTTATCAATAGTTGAAAACAGGCAGCTCGATATTTGGCGCCACCTAATATGGCCAACAATAATACTTCGTTAGAATTTTTTCCTCGCACAAATAGTTCACTTGATCTATGTTTTTGGTCAGAATTAGTGTTGCTTTCCATGTTTTAAATCAAATATCAAACACATTATTAATCAAAAAGAAGAAAAAAAGTAAAGAAAAGATGAAACCAATTGAAAGAATGAAAATTGAAAAAGAAATTAATCAGACCCTCTTTAGTCTTGGAGGTCGAAGCGCTAGAATACTCTCACAAGGAGCGAATATGATTTCCCTAGGTCTGTTTGGTTTGGCAAGAAAAGCTTGCAAGAAAAGATTTTGAGATGAAGAAAAATCAAAGTGAAGTAAAGTTTTTTCGTGTATTTGGTTGGTAAGAAAAAATGTTGGCTGATTTTCTTGTAGTTGTTTGGTTAGCAAGAAAATTAAGAAAATAATCATTCTTTTTTAAATTAAAAAATTCCCATTATCACATTGCATAAAGCACAAGTACATGCATTGTATAAAGTTATAAACTAGTCACTATAGAATGAATTTATCACCTTGGTTAGTTCTATAACAATAAAAGTATACAACAAATCCCCCAAGTTTGAAAACATTATCCAATATATAAATGGCAACATATATGCATATAAATCTTTGAAGTAAAAACAAATATACCAAAATCAACAGACAAGCTAAAAATTTATCATAAACCATGAACTAAAAACAAATAAGCTCTGCAATTATGGAAGATTTGGATACTTGAATTGAAAAACTCCAATAATTCAAAATTTAAAAAAATATATATACTAAAACAATTCTAAGTAACTGAGAGAGGGACTGAAGAGAGGAATCTTGATGAGTAGACATGCTGGTGGAAGAATGATAAGCATTGGGCGTGAGGAGGCCCTGCATGAAATGTAAGCCTCTTATCTAAACGTATATTCAATATCCCTTACACATCCGACCGGATAGTCCGAATATTGACGGAAACTGAGATTTTTGTTCATCCCTTACACTGCCGGAAGCCTGGAAGAGATAGAAATAGGGGGGAGTATAACTGACTGGGCGATTTTGATTCCTATGGCAGAGATATTACGCTGGCCCAATTAGAATTTGTGGATTAAGGAAGACCGCCTCTGAAAGAAGGTATGAAACAGATTGAAAGAGGAAGAATAAATAGGGCATAATGGCAATGGTTGGAAATATGAAATTACCCTCAACTAAGTTCTTGATAAAAACACATGCCTTGTAGCTCATAGAAAAATTGAATCCCTCCCCATGAAGAGGAACGAAAAAGACCTGCCATGTAGCTCACAACATAGGTGTATCCCTCCAATTGAGGATGACAAGGTTCGAATTTTAGTGAGTGAGCATAGTGATTGATATGTCCACCCTTAATAATATCACAGTGTATAAGTTGAGTCACTCGCTACACACTGTCACATTGGTGGACATATCAACCACCACACTCATTCATTATGACTCGAGCATTGTTCTCTCAATCAAATGAATGCACTTCTGCCACCTAAGTTACAAGGCATGTGTGAATTACGTTTACTTTTTAAGCTAGAAAAAATATGACGAGAGTCAAGAAATTGAAAACTATTTAGGAAATTGTTCTCTCAAGGAAACATATTCAACATGAGGAAAATACCTTTTTCCAAGAAAAGCCTAACTTCTCTCATGGTTTTCTCACCAACCAAGCTTAGCCTAGGGAAAAGCTTATTCTCTAAATATTGAGATATAATTTTATATGATCGTACTCGATAATAAACACGTATTTTCGATCAATAGTGAATAGCCGGCTCGATATTTGGCACATAGAGCTGAGTCTTCTTAAGTCCTTGCTATCTTAGATTGTTTATCTATTTTCGTTGGTTAAGATCAAGTCCACGATCTTATCCCAAACCCTACTCTCTATCAAAGGGAATTGCTAGCCAAATCGCGTCAACCATTAATCACTAGGGAAACATTCAAAACACTTTGGACATGGGTTCCACCCAATAAAAAAATATTTTGACTAGTGTCCCTTATGGGGAGCATTTGAAGCAATTGGGGCTAGCATTTCCCTCTTTATCAATTGTAAACAAGAGATCACCCGTGCATTACTACTCCATCGCATTGAACACATCTTCGCAACCTGCTTACCAAGGTCCTGGCCATCACTTGGGCCTTTTTGCTTTGGCACTCCATTATTGGATAATGTTGTCATTCTCCTTCTCATCTATAGCCTTGATGAACTCTTCTAACTTTCTTCAATCTTTCAAGCATTGTGTCAGCTCTAATACTAAATGTTAGGAACCTAACCATTACTCCAAAAAGCCCTAGAATGGTTAAGGAGCAAAAAGTTAGGTTCATAAATTACTGGGAATCGTAACAGAATCAATCAACGAACAAGAAGAAAAAGGAGAAAACAATCTTACAATATTTGAAGAATCGTCGAAAAGCTTCATGATGAAAGACCATACAACTAACCTAGGATGATATGATTGTGAGATCAAAAAATTAATTGCAACAATAATAAAAATCATAAACTATCTAGATTCCACAATTATAAAAAAAGCTACAAATATCCTAGGTCAAATCACAATCTCACAGTAATAGATTTTCAAACTGAAGTGGTCAATAGGAGTCTAGGAAACCTGTTACGGTGTCAGTGGGTCACACTAGAACATGGGATTTAATTTTGCCTACAGCTGAGTTTACATATAATAGTTCTGTCAATAGGACAATAGGCATGAGTCCATTCCAAATTTTGAAGCGAATTAGCCCTAATGCTTATGTGGTGGACCTTCCGCCTGATATGCACATTAGTCCAATATTTAATGTGGAAGACCTTGTTCTTTTTTGAGGTCCAGCAACATCACCCGCTAACCTCCTTGATGATCCCAACCTAGACCAATTTTTTACCCCATACTCACCCCTCTACCATTGCCTTCCCTACCACCTATGCAAAGTGGAATAGGATTCCCTAGGTCCACTTGGTTAGCAAGAAAATAATTTTGAGAGAGAAAAAAAGTTGTTTTTGTGTGTTTGGTTGGTAAGAAAAAATTGCAGGAAAAATGTTGACCTATTTTCTGATAGTTGTTTAGTTAGAAAGAAAATTAAAAGAAATATAAAATAGTTTTTTTTAAAAAAAATTGTCAATTATCATGTTGCATAAGTACATGCATTGTATAAACAAGCTATTATAGGATGAATTGATCATCTGGGTTAGTTCCATAAGAATAAATCCCCATGTTTGTCAAAATTTTCATTGCAACAAATCCCCTAAGTTTGAAAACGTTCATTACAATATAACACTATATTAGTACAACTATATTAGTACACATATGCAATATATAAATGGCAACATATATACAAATAAATCTCTAAAGTAAAAACAAATACACCAAAAGCAACAGATAAGCTAACAATTTTTATCAAAAACCATGAACTGAAAGCAAATAAGCTACTGCAATTATGGAAGATTTGGATACTTGAATTGTTCAATAATCCAAAATAAAAAAATTCTAAGTAACTTAGAAAGGGACTGAAGAGAGGAATCTTGATGAGTAGACGTGCAGGTGGAGGAATGATAAGCATTGAGCGTGAGCATGAAATCTAAGTCTATTATCTGAACTTATATTCAATATCCCTTACACATCCGACCGGATAATCTAAGTCTATTATCTGAACTTATATTCCATATCCCTTACACATCCGACCGGATAGTCTGAATATTGAAAAAAACCGAGACTTTTGTTTTTCCCTTACACTGCTGGAAGAGATAGAAGTAAGGGAAGAGTATAACTGACAAGGCAATTTTGATTCCAATGGTAGAGATATTATGCCAGCGGCACAATTGGAATTTGTAGATCAAGGATGACTGTTGTGCGGCTGCAAGAGGGCATGAGATGGACTGAAAGAGAAAGAATAAATAGGGCACAATGGCAATGATTGGAAATATGAAATTAGCCCCAACTAAGTTCTTGATAAAAACACATGACTTGTAGCTCATAGCAAAAATGAATCCCTCCCCTTGAATAGGGATGAAAAAGACCTGCCATATAGTAGCTCACGCTGTAGGTGTATCCTAGTATCCCTCCAATTAAGGATGACAATGCTTGAATTTTAGTGAGTGGGCATAGTAGTTGATATGTCCACCATTAATAGTATCACAATGTATAAGTTCACTTGCTCACTATACATTGTCACATTGGTGGACATCTCAACTACCACACTCATTCATTAGGACTCGAACATTGCCCACTTAATCAAATGAATGCACTTCTACCACCTTAGTTACAAGGCATGTGTGTGTGGATTATATCTGCTTTTTGACGAAATTTCAATAAAATGAACCCTTAGAAAATCCTTCTCCCGCACCGCCTTGATATGCCAACAAAAATACTTCACTAGTCTTGTTTTCCTCCCACAATAGTTCACTTCATCTATCTGGCTTTCTGATGCTTATTGGGCTGGTTGCATACAAGAAGATCAATATGCTCCCTAAAAGTAATTGTTTTTCTTGGAGTACTTAAAAACAATCTACAATTGCATGTTCAAGTGTAGAGGCAAAATATAGATATCTTGCTTTCTTGCTTTGCTTGCGGTTGAAATATCTATCGAATGAACCGACTTTACTTCCAATCTCTCTTTTTTTGCGCCAACATGAGTGCTACTTGTAAACACCCCCTGGTCTACACTACTCATACGGCATCCAATCTAATGTTTATGCATGTACGAAGCACATAGAGCTGAGTCTTGATTGTTTATCCATTTTGCTATTTTGGTTGGTTAAGATCATGACTACGATCTTATCCTCAACCCAATTCTTTATCAAAGGGAAGTGCTAGTCCAATCGCAACAACCATTAATCACCGTGGAAATACTCAAAACACTATGGATGGGGGTTCCACCCTAAAAAAAATGTTTTGACTAGTCTCCTTTATGGGGCATGGTTGACGCAATTGGGGCTAGCATTTCCTAAGAGATCACCTGTGTGTATCACTTTGTCACATTGAACACACATCTTCAAAACCTGTTTACCAAGGTCCTAGCCATCACTTGGGCCTTTTTGCATTCAAACTTCAATATTGGATAATGTCGTCATGTTGTTTCTCATCTACAGCCTTGATGAAGAACTCTTTTAACTTCCTACTTGCTTTCAAGCATTTTGTCAGCTCTAATCCCAAATGTTAGGAACATAACCAATACTCCAAAAAGCCCTAAAATGATTAAGGAGCGAAATATTGGGCTCATAAACCGTCAAGAATCGTGACAGAATCAATCAAAGAACGGGAACAAAGGAGGTAAAAACAACCTAACTAATTTGGAGAATCATCAAAAAGCTTTGAGCTAAGAAACCTTTGGGCGAACTAGTAGGCAGTGTAGTCAAGGCGTCGCCTAGGCGACTTTGGGCCTGCGTCGCCTAGGCGCCCCTCTAGGCGGGCGATCCTATAAAAAAAAAATTTTTTTTTTTTTTTTGTTTAAAAAAAATCCAAAATTTCCCAATAAATAAATAAAAATATAAAAACATGTAATGAAGTAGTAATAAAATTCTAAATCGTTTTTTTCACTAAAAATATCAATTTTTTTCACTAAAAATATCGTTTTCGAACGCAATCTGGGCCTTCGTGCGTCGCAGGGGGGCGCTGCCCCCCCTGCCACCCCCCCGGGCAATTGTAGGGGGCTCTGCCTAATATTATACATGGACGACACAAATTTGGGTAATTTGCCCAGATTTTGAAGTGTTTAATACTCCACTATGTTAACATGTCTTTGGTTATGTGATGAATGTTTGTAATAGATTTTTATTTTATGTTTTTGTGGAATGTGGGTGTGGAGTTTTGATCTTTTTGATGTTATATATATACGTGATATATATATAATTATATATATATTTATATTAAATTTATCGCCTAGGTGTCGCCTAGGCAACGCCTCGCCTAGCCGGGGCTAATCGCCTAGGCATCGCCTAGACGCCTTGACTACACTGCTAGTAGGTGAGTCTAAACCATTAGTGTACACCATCATAGCTCATCTCAATAACCTCACACACACACTGCTTGAATATGAACCTTGATCCGATCCGTACCTCTATGGACTTGTTTCAAAACTAGGCCCAAGCCCACAATTAGAAAATGATTCTCTCACTTTTTTTAGGCTATCAAGTCTTGGGCTTGTTTTGAAATCCGATTACTAAAGAAATAGCACTTTCACATCATGTTGCTCATCATCGTTGTCGTCATCGACAAAACTATCATAACTAGTGTTGTTAAGGGCATCGACTCAGGAGCATTAGGCAGTCACACTCCAATGGGCTAGGGCAACCCACCGACTAAGCGCTTCCTTCTTTAATCTTAATATTTAGTCTAAGGTAATTTATTTGGCATATGGGCCCAAAAAATAATGTAAATCATTCCTCTTATCTTGTAAGATTTCTTTTATGTTTTCAACCAATGTAGTCAAAGTGACCAAGCGGCTCTTAGGTGAGAGGGGGTTCCCTAGGTCAATTTGGTTAGCAAGAAAAAATTTTGACATAAAGGAAAATAAAAATTAAAGTTGCTTTTTTGTGTGTTTGGTTGGCAAGAAAAAACTGCAGGAAATTTGCTGACTTATTTTCTTGTAGTTGTTTGGTTAGCAAGAAAATTAACAGACATAAAATAAAATAGTATATTTTCTTAAATTGCCCATTAGCAAGTTGCATAAGTACATGCATTGTATGGACAAGCCATTACAGAATGAATTAAGCATCCGGGTTAGTTCCATAATAATACAACAAATCCTTACGTTTGTCAAAAATTTCATTACAACAAATCCCCCAAGTGTTTTCAAAAACATTCACTACTAGTATGTACACATATCCAATATATAAATGGTAACATATATACATATAAATCCCTGAAGTAAAAGCAACAAATAAGCTAACAATTTTTATCATAACCCATGAACTGAAAACAAATAAGTTACAGCAAGTACGGAATAGTTGGATATTGAACTGAAAACACCAATAATCCAAAATACACTTGAACAATTCTAAGTAACTGAGAGAGGAACTGAAGAGAGAAATCTTGATCCAAGCAGGGCGTGAAGAAACCATGCATGAAATCTAAGCCTCTTATAACTTATATTCAATATCCATTACATATCCAACCGGATAGTCTGAATAATGACGGAAACTGGGATTTTTGTTCATCCATTACACTGCTGGAAGAGATAGATTATAACTGACCAGGCGATTTTGACTCCAACGGCCGGAATATTACGCCGGCTCAATCGGGATTCGTAGATTGCCGTTGCGCCGCCGCATTAGGGTTTGAGACGTACTGAAAGATGATGGAATATATAGGGCACAGAGGCAGGGAGCGGATTTACCCAGGCTGGGGCCAGAGTAAAAACTTTATTCTAGCCTACCCTTAAACTGTCGGGTTTCTCTAGCAGATGTCCGACAATTGGGATCCTCCCCCACTTGTAAAGATAGAGATAGGGGCCTTTTTTTTCTTTTCTTTTTTCACCCTTTGTAGGGCTGTCAACGGGTCGGATTCGGATCGGATCTGTCTAGATCCGAATCTGATCCAATTAAGAATCCGATAGATCCGAATCTGATCCAAGATCCGTCGGATCATAAAGTAATCGATCCGGATCCGAATCCGATCCAATTACATTTTGTCCGATCCAAATAAGGTTACTTTTTTTTTTTAATCTATTTTAATAATATAAAATCTAATAATACCTTAATTAACTCTAATTAATGTTAATTTTTTTAAAATTAATATTTTATACGTGTAGAAAATCTAAGTAATGTATTTAAAATGATTTTTAAAAATTATTATAATCGGATCGGATTTTAATCGGATCGGATCACCCTATATCTAGATTCGATTCGATTATAATCGAATTCCACCGATCCAATCCGGCGGATCACATATCCGGATCATGATCTAATCCATTGACAGCCCTAACCCTATGGATTGCATTTACCTACGTTAGTAGGGTTACTCGTGCAACCCAAACCCGGGGGGGGGGGGGGTTGGATCCCCGGACAACTCAAACCCAGAGGGGTTGGATCCTCGGACCTCCCTTAACAGAGAAGCCACACCCCACCATTGGCACAAGAGGCAAGGTGTGACGATAGGCCCTTTTGAAGGCATCGAATTTCTCTAGTAGTGTTGGCCTCCTATGTGTGTAAAATATCGAAGGCCATTTCAATTTCTTGTTAAGTTTGTTTGATTTCCCCCTCTTATTTTTCACCATGTGTTGACTATTGAGTGAAGATAATATGCCTTATACTCGAGCATTTACTAGAGGAAATTTGTTGCCCTTTCGAAGAGGTGTGTTGGGTTCAGTTTTTTGTGGTGGCCTATGTGTTGTTGGCCTAAATGTGTGTGCGTTGTATTGTTGCTCTTAACAAAAAAAAATAGTTTCTTTACTTGACATGTGGGAAATGATACCAAGCGTGTGCATGTTCCGTTGAGCGGTACACACTAACACACGGCTTTTCAGCTCGCCACGCGTCCTATTAGGCACCCATTAGTTATGGCTAAGATTCAGGGTTAAATAATCTAACCTTGGGTTTTAGAAAAAATATTTAAGAACATTTAACTTTGTTTATTATTCACTCACTCATGTGGTTACCGTTTTTTATATTTTAAAAAATCCTAAAATCCAATGTTAGACTATATAACCCTAGGGGTGAGTGAATCTTAACCACAGCAAATGGGTGTCAAAGAGGACATGTGACAAGCTGGGGAGGTGTGTGTACCGTCCAATAGAACACGCACATGCATGGTATAACCTCCTTAGTTAAACACCTCTCCATGCATCATGTAAAGAGGTATGCTAGAGTGTAATACTCAGGCATCTACAGGGCCGGCCCAAGCCATTTGGAGGCCTAAAGCGATAAAGCGAAAATTCTAAATGTGGCTTTTAATTTTTTTTAAATATTATTAATAAAAAATTAACTAGAAATTGGGTCTTTTTAATAATCTAAATGGGCCTTTAATTTTTTTTAATATTCTAAATGGGGCATTTTTAATATTATTTTTTTATTTTTTTTAATGGGGCCTAAAGCAAAGGCTTTGATGGCCTAATGGACGGGCCGGCCCTGGGCATCTATAAGAGGAAATCGGTTGCCTAAACTCAGCCTCTAAAGTCTAAACACCCTTTAACTCAAAACTTTTATCCCCTGTGGCTATTTTTTTACTTCAGAACCAACTTGGAAAAATCCAAGTCCACAAAGGTTGTTTTTTTTAGTTGGCTAGTCGGCAACCTCAATTAAAGATGGTTAGTGGGTTAGAAAAGAAGCGTCCAACTTAGAATGGTAGGCCTATCAACTCAAGGGAATGGAATCCTAAAATTCCCACATAGGAGTATACACTTGACTGCAACTAGCACAAGTCAAATGGTGTCACAAAGACAATGGTTGGAAATATGAATTTACTCCGAGTTCTTAATAAAACATTAGTCTTATAGCTCACAACAAAAATGAATCCCTCCCGGGAAAAACACTTGTCATGTAGCTTCTGGTGTAGGAGTATCGCTCTAATTGAGAATGACAAAGTTTAGCTCTTATTGAGTGAGTGTCGCGGTTGATATGCCAACTATTATAGCATGACACTCGTTGTACATTGCCACATTAACAAAAGTGGACATATCAACTCACCACACTCATTATTTGGACTTGAACATTGTTCTCTCAATCTTGTGAATGCACTCTTGCCACCTAAGCTATAAAACATGTATGAATTATATATACATTTCTTTAGCTAAAAGATATGTGTGAAGTTCAAGAGATTTGACACTATTTAAAAGATTGTTCTATCGATAAGAACTATTCTTGTATCCCAAACGCGAGGAAAATAGCTTTTCTCAAGAAAAGCCTACCTTCTCGCATGGTTTTCTCACCAACCAACCGTAGCCTAACCCTACATTTGATTGCCAATAAAATAAGTGACCAGAGAGCAAATAAAACAAGACTGAACAACACACAATTAAGAATTGTATTAGAAATATAAAATTTTCTTTATTTTCCATGTTTCACCTATTTTATTGGCAACCAAACATGCCTCTGTAAAAAATTATTCTCTAAATAATCGATATGATTTATATGTGTGTCCTT
The DNA here is from genome assembly GCA_015143295.1 of Tetracentron sinense. Classification (NCBI taxonomy): domain Eukaryota; kingdom Viridiplantae; phylum Streptophyta; class Magnoliopsida; order Trochodendrales; family Trochodendraceae; genus Tetracentron; species Tetracentron sinense. The sequence continues at coordinate 41,888,973 of CM026563.1, forward strand.
TACAATAAACATGATTTTTCAATCAATAGTGGCCAATGGGTGGCTCTGTATTTGGCACCACGTGATATGGCCAACAATACTTCACTTGGAATTGTGTTTTATCTAATTATAGTTTTTTTTTTTTTTTTGAACGACTGTATCCGAGCTTCTCAGAGTACCTGACTAAGTCCCTCGAGTCATGCAGATCCCGTCATATTACACAACCATGAAAATTGAGATAAATCCCAGAGGGTGGCCAATAAGGGATAGGGACTCGAATTCAATACCTCCGCTTCATGAGGCATGCCTAATGATTGTTCACTTGATTTATGTGGCTACTTCGATGCTTATTGGGTGAGTTGCTCATATAGAGGATCATTATGCTCCCTGCTAGTAATAGTGTTTCTTGGAGTGTTAAAAAAAATACATTTGCATATTCAAGTGCATAGACAAAGTATAGATATCTTGCTTAATTGAAATTGGGATATCTTTAAAATGACATTGGACTCTTGTCGACTTTAGTTTCAACTTTTTTTTTACAACATAAGTACTGTAATGGGTAAATTTCGTAAAACCCCAAGTATGGTAGTAACGAGCTTGTCCTCGGTGTGGTGTTATCGTTTGAGCTCATTTCCATTGTCTCTTCGACAACGGGCCCGTTGTCATATGGACAACGAGAACGTTGTCCACCGAACAACGACCCCGTTATCTCATAGACAACGATCACGTCTTCATTCTGACAACATACTCGTTGTCTTATTGTCAACGACCCCGTACCCCAACACGTAATGAGATCCGGTGCTATTGCCCAGTCGCCTGGGACTGATCCTACCTCTACGATGGTAGGTGGGAAACACTGTCTTGGCATTAAATATAGCATTAAATGTCATTTAATGCTAGTCACCTCGGACGAGTTCCTACTCTATGCCTGCTCTCTTTTATATGCAGATACGCGTGCAGTACGAATGACCGGGAGATCTATCTAAAATGATTATTGAAGTACACATCAGAGATTTGAGGTGTGCATGGTCATCCATGGGTGCCTATGGCCATGGCGGGAGGGGCCTATAAGAACCTGTGAAAAACAGTGTGAAGGGACGGATTTTTTCAAGAGCTAAGACCCTCAAACTCTTTGCATTTTTTTACTGTTCATCATCTTCTCCACATACTGACTTTGGCATCAGAGTACAGGTCGGAGTGCACACCCTCCTCGTCGCCTTGATCAACTGGCGGGGTCTTACTATTGTCTTTTAGCCTCACAACCGCAACTTGAGTTAACTTCTAATACGTGTAATCATCGGTAAAAATTCCCTCACAAAATTAGCACCGTCTGTGGGATTTTTTAGCCGAACCCACCCTTTGCTCACACCACCTCTCCCGGTCAGCATGGCAGACCAAACTCCTCAGTCTATCGTCGAAAACCAGCCCCCTCAAGCCATTTCCTGCACCCCTTCCGCCATGCAAACGTTCGCATTAGGCCAATCTTCTGGACAACCAGAAAGGCTCATGACCATACCTGATCTCATCCTGTTACTATTACAACAACAACAGGCCACTCTGGCCCAGATAGTCAGCTAGCAGCAGTCACTGCAGGAGCGGCTTGATGCTTTAGAGCATAGTAACTTGGAGATCGATGACGAATCTCCTAAAGGGGGCTCTGCGGCTCGTAAACTCAATTTCCCTTCTTCCCCTCCCCCCAAAGTAACAATCCCGATTTCGCCGTCTGCACCAGAGAATCTGGAGAGAAGATTCACTCTCACTCCTTCTACTGACGAGACTGCCTATCCTCGTTCTCTTGGTGCTCATGCTGAACAACGAGATCTCCGTGTCAGCAACGACGGGTTGAAGACAGGCTTAACCCTCAAGGACGTGGAAGCCCTGATCAATGCTCGAGTCAGAGGAGTGACGAGCGGGGCCTCTCTCGATCAATACGCTCAGAAGTACAAAGACGAGGAGGAGACGTCCCCTTTTTCCAAGGAGATCGTCGAATCATATACCCCGTCAAAATTCGTGGTACCAAATTTTGTTAAGTTCGATGGGAGGAGAGATCCTATTAACCACCTGACTGACTTCAAGAATGTTATGGCTGTCCGTAATCCGGATGATAATCTCATTTGTAAAGCCTTCGCTAGTAGCCTGACTGGAGCGGCTGCGAGATGGTTCCGTAATCTACCCGCTGGGTCGATCAAGTGTATGGCTGATCTCAGGTCAGTTTTCATTGACCAGTACATCATTAACAGGAAGAAGAAAGCAGACGCAGATTCACTCTTCGCCATGCGAATGAAGTCGGCGGAACCCCTTAGAGACTTTATTCAACGGTTTACCGATGAAGTCTCTAATATCGATAAGATCGAAGACTGCACTTGCATAGCGGCCTTCAAGAATGCTATACCCAAGAATTCTAAGCTCTACGAATCTCTTGCCCTTGACTGTCCAATCAAGATGGACGAACTGATAGTCCGTGCCTCTAAGTACGGGAGGATGGAGGACGATATTGCAGCAACGACGAGACCCAGAGCACGAGGGGTAGATGCTGTGGAGTGGGGAAGCAAACCCTCCTCGAAGAGAGGGAAGAGACCAAAGTATGAATCATCTTCCAGCGATGAGGAACCATGGTGGTGCACACGACAGGAAAAAGTGGTGTACGTTGAACGACGGGGAGAACCGAACCGACACTCGTTGGGAGTTCGCCAAGATTTAGACTCATCAAGAAGGACGGATCTACGTCCCAACTCCCAACGGCGGGACGACCGTGCCTATCAGAGACAAGAGGAACCCGGGCATAACAAGGAAAGGGAGAATCAGACAACAGAAAGACGTCCTTTTGCATCTCGCGCTGGTCAAGTCAACTTCACAGCGAGCCCGACGACGATTATGAAGACGATGGAAGACAAACCATACTTCGAATGGCCAGCACGGACCGTTCGTGATGTCACCTCGGGACCCAGGGCGCATGAGTATTGTCAGTATCACAAGTGCCACGGGCACCTTACAAATCGTTGTCGCATCCTGAGAGAATATCTGGAAAGATTAGTCCGTGAAGGCTATCTGGGAGAATATGTGGACTCTGGAAGAGGAGAAGGGCGTATTACGGATCCATCCACTCGATCTCATGAGGGAGAGCCATCTGGTCATATGGGCCCAGGCGGAGAAGCTCCGAAGGGAGTCATAAATGTCATCCATCGCGCTCGAGTACCGGAAGTAGATATTGAGCAGCAGTTCCGAGCGAAGGCAAGGAAGTTATCACACGTGGCAAAAGTTTGTCAGGTGCGATCGACAACGAGGGAAATCGAGCAGGCCCTATCGTTCACTGATCAGGACATGACAACTGTGGTCAGGCCTCACTACGATGCTCTTGTCTTGACTATGCGAATTGGCGATTTTGACATCAGGCGAGTGCTCGTTGACCCTGAAAGTGAGGCAAATATTCTGTATCTCCATGCTTTCGCAAAGATGGGGTTGAACCCGGCAGTTTTCGTTCCTGCACAGACCCCCTTGATAGGATTCGACGGAAGCTCGATGCAACCCGTAGGAGAAGTCATCCTACCGGTCAGAGCTGGACCTATCATCCTGTCCACTCGGTTCTCCATTGTCGACGCACCGTCCCCATACAATGCCATCTTGGGGCGATGGTGGACTCACGAAATGAGAGTTGTTCCGTCTTCTTATTATCAGGTACTGAAATTCCCTACTCCGGACGAACCAAGTGAAATACGAGGAGACCAGCTGGCATCGCAGAAGTCTGATTATGCCCCACCCGACCTACTCAAATAGCAATTACAGATCGGGTCCGTGGAAGAGAAGAACCCGGGTGAATCGTTGACGAACCACTCTGTTGAACCCACAAAGCTTGTCAACCTTGGGACGGAGAACGAGCCAAGGACGCTACAAATTGGGACCTGTTTGACAACGGATGAAGAACAGGAGTTGATAAATTTTCTGAGGAGGAATCTTGATGTTTTTGCTTGGTCCCACGAGGACATGACGGGTATCAATCCTGAAATCATCTGTCACCATCTCAACGTTGATCCCGTAGTCAATCCGGTTAAACAGAAGCCTCGTAGACTTGCTCCGGCGTACCATGAGGTCGTCAATGAAGAGATTGATAAGTTAATTCAACACGGGTTCATTCGTGAGGTCCAATATCCAGAATGGATAGCCAATGTAGTAGCTGTTCCGAAGAAGAACGGGAAAGTCAGAGTCTGTATTGATTTTACTAATGTTAATAAAGCTTGTCCGAAAGACTTCTTCCCAGTTCCCAGAATCGATAGACTTATCACTGCCACCGCAGGTCACGAGATGTTGTCCTTCATGGACGGGTATTCGGGTTACAATCAAATCCTCTTAGCTGAGGACGATCAAGAGAAGATGGCCTTCATAACGGAGCGTGGCCTATTCTGTTACCGGGTCATGCCCTTTGGCCTGAAGAATGCCGGGGCCACTTATCAACGGTTAATGAATCTGATGTTTGGACCCTTGCTTGGTAAATTGGTGGAGGTGTACATTGACGATATCGTTGTGAAAAGCCGAACTCGGGTCTCTCTTGTAGCCGACTTGGCGGAGCCATTTTCTATTTTACGCACTTTCAATCTGAAGTTAAATCCTGATAAATGTATATTCGACGTCACCTCGGGCAAATTCCTTGGTTACCTCGTCAGTCAACGGGGCATCGAAGTAAATCCCACGTAAATCCGTGCTCTGATAGATATGCCGGAACCGAAGACAAGGAAAGAAGTTCAAAAACTGACAGGACGTATCGCTGCTCTTAACCGGTTTATATCGAAGTCTTCTGACCGTTGTAGACCTCTGTTCGAGTTATTGAGGAAGGATTCCGTTTTCAGGTGGACAGAAGAGTGTTCCCGATCTTTCGCCGCCTTGAAGACGTATCTAGGCTCCGCTCCGATCCTCTCCGTACCTGAACCTGGTGAAGTGTTGTACCTCTACCTCTCCGTTTCGGAACGAGCCATTGGCTCCGTGCTGCTCAGAAGTTACAACGGCGTAGAGAAGCCTATTTATTTCGTCAGCAAAACATTCCACAAGGCAGAATCCAACTATAGTAAAATGGAAAAGGTATGCCTGGCTCTTGTCTTTTCTGCTGAAAAGTTACGTCCTTATTTTCAGGCACATACCATCGTCGTCATCACTACGTACCCTTTGAAAATTGTGTTGGGGCGACCTGAAACTGCGGGACGTATGTCAAAGTGGGCAGTGGCACTCAACGAGTTCGATATCCAATATCAGGCCCGAACCGCAGAAAAAGGACAGGCTGTTGCAAGCTTCCTGGCCTATTTCCCCATGGAGGAGGCCGAAACTTCAGTAGAGCCCGACCATCATGAGCTCTCAGACGATGCGGAGGAGGATACCGTTGTGGAAGACGAGGCTGGAGATGGAACCAAACTGACGATGTGGTGCGGCTGGGTCTTGTACGTAGATGGGTCGTTTAATGTCAGCGGTTCGGGACTTAGTGCTGTTCTTGTCAGCCCAGATCATGTTAAAGTACAAAAGCTGACGCGTCTTGGTTATGCTGCCTCCAATAATGAAGCTGAATATGAAGCGTTAATACTTGGGTTGCAAAGTGCACGAGAGTTGGGAATTTCTAAACTCAGAGTGATCTGTGATTCACAGCTCGTGGTGAACCAAGTCAACGGTATCTATGAATGTCGAGATGAACGGATGAGACACTACGCTGCACTTTTACAAGAACAACGAAAGGCCTTTGATGTCATCGAGATTAAACATGTCCGAAGGGACGATAACAGGCATGCTGATGCATTGGCATACCTCGCCTCGATGATGCAAACTGATGAATCCAAGACAATCCTCATGGAGTATAAGGAATACCCCTCCATTGAACTGCAAACACAACGCACGGTGTTATTCGTAAATCAAGTGCCAAGCTGGATGATGGGCATAATAACTTATTTGAAGAATGGAATTCTCCCATTCGACACAAAGGAAGCAAGACGAATACAATATAAAGCTCCCCGTTATACCCTTGTCGATGGGGAACTGTACCGTAAATCCTTTGGAGGACCCCTTTTGAGATGCGTGCATCCTGAAGACGTAGAGAAGATCTTAGCCGAGCTCCACGAAGGGATTTGCGGCATCCATTCGGGAGGACGGACTATCGCTCATCGTGCTCTGGGGCAAGGATATTTTTGGCCATACATGCAAGTTTACGCACAAAAGTACGTACAAAAATGCAATCAGTGTCAGCGTCATGTGAAATTAATTCATGCCCCCGCTCAGGAACTCAACATCGTGTCTCAACCTTGGCCTTTCGCTCGCTGGGGACTTGATATCGTAGGACCCTTTCTTAAGGCTCCCGGTAATCTAACTTTTCTGTTGGTAGCCACGGATTACTTCTCTCGGTGGATCGAGGCTGTTCCACTTGCGCGTATTAGAGAACAAGAAGTGAAGAAGTTCTTATGGGAACATATTGTCTGTAGATTCGGTATTCTGCAGTCCATCATTTCTGATAACAGGAAGCAGTTCACAGGAAAACTCATTGCCGACTTTTGCCGAGAGTTGAAAATCAAGCACATCTTCTCTTCTCCTTATTATCCTCAGGGGAATGGCCTTGCCGAAGCAGCTAACAAGAACATTTTGAATGCCCTCAAAAGAAGACTGGAAGATTCCAAGGGAAAGTGGACCAACGAGTTACATAATGCGTTGTGGGGATACAGGACAACACCGCGGAGCCCTACGAACGAGACCCCGTTCTCTTTGGCATACGGGACGGAGGCTGTTATTCCCACCGAAGTCTGCCTGCCAACAACACGTTCCCGAAAGAAGCACGGAGAGGAAGACAAAAACGTCGAATTAATGGCTATTCATTTGGACTTGCTGGAAGAAAAGCGGGAAGATGCTAGTATCCAGATGAAACGGTATCAACAACAGTTACGAAAGACATACAACAAGAAAGTACGGAAAATGATTCTTCAAGTCGGAGATCTCGTTCTTCGAAAAGTCTTCCAACATACACGAGAAGTCAATAGCGGAAAGCTGGGTCCCAACTTGGAAGGGCCATACATCGTGGACCGTGTCGGGAGCCCCGGTATGTATTACCTTAAAGACCTACAAGGTAATGTAATTCAGAAGTCATGGAACGTCATGAATTTAAAGCAATTTTTCCAATAAAGTTGTGCGTTATGAGCATTTGCTGTAAGCATGTGATCAATCGTTTTTATTTACATATCCAGTACTTGGTAAAATGTTATAGATGTGTTACCACAGCGGGTGCATTTCACACGAACAGGGTACCCACCACGAGACACAGGTGGCTCATACAAAGGAATTGCCATCTGAGCATACTGGTGGCTTATACTAATGGAATGTCCTCTGAGCATGGTGTCCCACCACCAGTTACCACAAGTTCGTCTTTATGAAATGGACCATTTGTCGAAGTACGTCCGTAGTGTTAATCCGCGTCTTTGAACGTAGAGTATGTCTGCATTCCAAGAAATAACCCTTGACAACCCCTTATTAGAGTAATATAGTGAATTATATTCGTTATGAGAGGGGTATCCAATCACGAGTTAATTATATGCTATTTGTCTTATTTGAACGAGATGCCTATTCCGGATCGATCGGTTGCTACACGGTGACCACAAATGTAGATATATATAAAATTTACTAACAGGAGTTGAACATCCGAATTGCCATGAGTACATCCAAAATAAAATATGAAAAGAAGGGGATAGGAAGGAGGAAAGATCAATCTTCGCCAACTTCAACAACTACGACAGCTTCATCAGGAACGATCGGAACGTTGTCAGCAGCAACAGCGGTATCAGCGGAAGCAGTTTCAGCTGGAGCCTCGGGGAGAACGGGATATGGTCCAATAGGTAACGGGGGTTGCCCTCCTCCTTGTACCTCGAGCTCTTCACCGAGCGGGAACTCCATGCCCATAGCCTCAGAACGAGTGGCTGTGAACACCCCATTTTTACACCCCTTGATCCCTTGATTTTATTTGTAATTTTAATTTTAATTTTATTATTTTATTCGAGCGTCAAGGTTCTAGATCCGAGAAAGAGAGAGAGATCATCCCCTTTACCCATTGTTCAAATCCCTCAAAGAGAAACCCCATGTTTAAAACCCATGAGCCAGAGCCAGAGTCCAACCTTAAAGCCCAAGCCCGGATCCAAAGTAGCCCAAATGCACCTAAGCCCAAATCCTCAAAGGGTTTGAACCCTAAGGTCCAAAGCCCACTACTATTGCCTATATAAAGCAAAGGAAAGGGTTCAAAAAAAAAAAGAAAAAAAAAACCTCATTCGGTCCTTCACCCTCTCCTTCTCTTCTCTCTCCCGATCTCAGTCCAACGGCGACCCACCGTCTCAGCAGCAACTTTCTCCCCCCCGATTTCTCCCATTCCATTTCTTCTCTCTTCCCGCCGACTGCAGCCTCAATGTCAACCGCCATCGTCGCCGGCGAAGGTGTGCTCTTCTCATGAAAATCAACGGCGAGTTCCCTCCTAATCTCGGCGTCTTCAAGTTCCGGTCCAAGTTGCAGCATATCAACTGAGTTTACTCCATCTCCTCCGGCCAAATCCCTGTTCTCTCGATTCATCGTTCATCAGAAAGCTTGTTCCGATCAGTGTCTTCATCTCCGGCGAGTTCAGCATCGACCCCTAGCTCGATTTATTCCGGCCAGCTCTTTATTGGCTCCGATTTTCGTCGATCAGGTTAGTTCTTCCATCCATCTCCCTGCCCTCTCTTAGATCTAGGTTTATTTACTTATTTATGGTTTGTTTATCTTTTTCTTTTTGATTTCTTTCTCCCGATCGAACCAGACATCCGGCGATTTACTCTCCGGCGGTTTCCGAAGGCAAGAGGACCTCACTTGTGGTCTCTTACATCTATACCTCGGTTTGCTGCCATTATCTCCGACAAGTTCACCTGTCCGGCGAGTCACAGGTTTGTCCCCCCCCTCCGATTCATCTCCTTTTTCGATTTCTAGATCTAGATCCGGATCCGGATCTAGATCTAGAACCTTGTTGCTTTGTTTATTTGTTTTGTTATTTATTTTCACTCTGTTCTCGATTTTCTGGATCGTTTTGTTCTAGATTGGTTGAGTTTTGTCTCTAGGATCTCACCTCTAACAGATATTCCGGCGAGCTCCCTGTTTCTCATGGTTTCTCTCCTTTTCTTCGTTCCCCCATTTCAGATCTGTTGAAATCCAGCAGCATCGTGGTTTTCTTCAGGCCAGTAGCTCTTCGTGCTTAGGCCAGCTTCATCATTTGGATTTTACTGTTGTTTTTGTTATTTGTTGAATCCCTTGTTCTGGGGATTGAGTGTGTGAGAAAGGTGAGTATTAGTTTTAGATCAACAGAGCAGCAACCACGCCCACCTCACTTTCTTCTCAACGGAGCAGCCTCCAAATATCGCACATCCCCCATCAACCGCACGTAGGTACGTGTTTCCCATGCTTATTTACTTGTTTTATTTATTTATTTATTTATTTTTCATGTATATGGGTGTGCGCGATAAGTTTAGGCCGATATTTTTTTTATATTTGGCCTACATTGGGCACTTAGGTAGGTTCGCTTTTTTTTTTAACCCTAAATATTTGGCTTACCCTCGTTAGTTAGCTTTACAAAAAAATCAAAAAACATAAAAAAGGATTAAAATAAATTAAAGGTACTGGTCTATCCTCCCTTGGGACCTAGAGCAGGGTCCGTATTTAAACCATAGCCTCTTTTGGTTTAAGGCCGCTCGATCCGCCCTGCTCTTTGCCTTTAAGATAATTAAAATCATTTAGGCTTTATTTTCCTTTTGCCTACCTTGGGCACTTAGGATAGCCTTGACTAGTTAAAACTTGCCAAAATTAAAAAATACAAAAAAAAAGATCAAAAAAATACAAAATAACAAAAACATTTAAAAACCCACAAAATGTAAAAAAGACTTACCCTAATAAATGAACGCCCCCTAGAGCTCCCCCACGAGCACCTAGCTGCGCTGCCATCTCCCGGAGTGAGATTCATAAATCTCATTCCACTTCCCCTCCCCAACTCAAACACGAGTTGGAAGTGACCACACTCCGAAACGAGTATAAAAACAGTCACGGACCCCGAACTACTATGAGGGTCTGATTCCGACTAACCGGATAAGTAGGCAGCCCAATCAGGGTTCGACCCCAACCAAAATAAACTTTTTTTTACACCCTCCTTTTGATTTCGATTAGCAAAATTAATAAATTTTAGGAAATGTTAAGTGATTTTTTTTATGTTTGATTTAGACCTAATGAGTAGGTTACCGTCATCGGATGGAGGTCCTGGGGTGCCTAACCCCTTCCCCAGGACCTAAAGGGATCCCTTACCTAGACTATTTTGGACCGTAGACTCCCCTCATTTGGATTATTTCGGGATCCTACTTCCCCTAAGTAGGTGGCGACTCTCAAAGATAGATTTAGCGTTATTCCTCCACTCTCGGACCTTATTCCGATACCTAGAGTTGAGAGGGGAGGAAATGCGGTAAATTTATGCGTTCACAGTGGCCTCGTCCTTCGATTGCTGGGGAGACTCTACCAGTCGTCCCGATTCTCGGAGCTCGTTCATCAGCTCCCTCTCCGTCTCGACCCGATCTTCGGCTATCAGCCGTTCCATCTCTGTCTGGAAGTGGGCTCGAAGAGACTCCGTTAAAGCCTCCTTGGCGGCTTCAACCTCCTTGTCCCTCATGGCCGCGGCCTCCTCAAGTTGTTTGGCCAACGCTGCCTTCTCGGCCTCAGTCGCCTCTAGCCATTGACGGAGAGTGTTCACGATCTCGTCCATCTCGCTGATCCGAAGGATGGATCTCTCGGCCTGTTCCACCGCCGCCTTCTCTCCCTCCACCGCCTTACGGGCTTCGTCCCGAGCTTTGTCCCGTTGTTTCACGACCGTGGCAATCGTGCCTTTAGCAGCCCGCAGGTCAGCTCTAACGGACATCAACTCGTGGTTCAGCCGTTTCACGTCCTCGGCCCCCCTCTTCTCCAGGTCGATGATTTTGTCCCTCAGCGCATTGGCATTACGCCTATTTTCGGTGGTGATTTCGTACATCCTGGCGAGCATGTTGCCCAGCTAAAAAAAAAAAAAAAAGGGGGGGGGGAGAGAGAGAGATGGTATCAAAAAAAAAAAAAACGTACTGTGGCAACAGCTCGACTCGCGGCACTGAACATCCCCATCCAGTGCATGTCTCTCGTTGCGGCTATATCCGCTGGGAGTCTCATCGCCAACATCATCGATGTGGCAATGGATTCGTGCTCCATCGCCGAATGTACGACGGTAGGACGAGCATATCCTCGGGGGAAGACGAGATTCCATAGCTCGACGGGGCCCCCCATGGTAATCCTCTCTCGAGGAGGGGCAGGAAATGGAGGAACAGAAGACGGGGAAGCGGAAGACGAAGCCACGTTTGCGGCTAGTGAGGAAGTAGAGGCCGGGACAACCACAGGGGCAGTAAAGTTGGGAGGAGCAACAGCAGCCGTATCTGCCACAGTAGACGGAGCAGCTACGATAGCCACGGGAGGGCCGGTGCTAACAATTGGAGGCTCCTCCGCGGGGATACCACTCCCCACGCCGAATGTTGCAGCTTGAGTAGGAAACACCCCGGCGGACTCCCGTTCTTGAACCCTCTGGTCGTGCTCCGCCTCTCGCCGAGCTTTTTTTGCCTTCAGGGCTTTGAAAGCTTCTTCCCTCTCTCTTTTCTCCGTCTTCTTATCCGCCGCGGAGAGACGGGAGGGACGAGAAGGGCGGGGAGGACGAGTCAGCATCGGAGCCTGTGAGGATCGCTGTGATAAGGGAAGTTGGTCAGCCATGTCTTCCTCTATCTCCTCGTCAAGGAAAGCTATCGGCCCGAGCGGTCTCTGAGGCGGTGGATGAGCTGGTCGGGATGGCTTTCTAGGTAAGGTCCCTGCCTCTACAGCGGACCCTGTCTTTTGAGCAGAGGACGGCGTCCAGGTGACGTAATCGTCCCCTTTATCGATGCGAACTTTCCGAAGCGCGTACTCTTCTTCCGCGGAAAGTTCAGAGAAACGTGGCTTAGAAATCTCTGCAGAAAGAGCGAAACGTTATTAGCCATGTAACAGGAATACGTTTTCAGAACAGACAACGGAGAACGATTCAAAAGTAACAGACCTGAAGTAAATTCGTGGGGAACAGGACGGGCAGTCTCTGCCCTCCAAGCTCCGGAGACCACGAAAGGCATCTCCTTCCAGTCCCGTTCCACATCAGGGAGGTGTGTGATGATATCGGGGATCCTGGGTTTTTGACTCCAGGTGAAGTACGTTTTATTTCCCTCCTCATCAGCCCCCCGATATTTCACGACATGGCGGAAGTGGAAGACGTGCCTGGCCTCTACGTTGTACCCGTCTCTGTTGAACTTGTCCATCAGAGACATGTATTTGTAGAACTTCGGGTGCATTTGCCCCAGGGCAATTTGAAGGACGGACAGGACGGAGTCCGCAATGGGAGATAAGGGAAATCAAAGTCCAGCCTCGAACTGGGCGAGGTAGACGATAGTGCAGGAAGAACGGTGGTCTGGAAGAACGTCTTCTTCCTTAAAATGAATGTGGACATGAGGGGGAATTTGGTAAAGGGCTCTGTAATGGTCAAGAGCGTATTTGACAACTCTTTTGGTTTTGGGTTTGGAAACGCTGGTAATAACACCGTGAGGGGCACTGCCTGAACAACTGGCTTCATCGGCACTATCTATTCTAACAACTTCGGCAGACATGGTGGCAAACAAGTATAGTAAAAAAAAATATAGGAAAACGGCCACAGAACAAAAGAAGAGGTGGATGGAAGAGGTTAAACTGAACACAAAAGAAAAGAGGAGAATCTTACCAAAAACTGTATATCTAGGAACCAAGGAGCACAACAAGAGAAGAGAGAAGAGCAGAGCAGCAGACCGTCGGTGAGAAGAATTTCTGGCAGAGTAGCAGAACGCAAGAATTCAAGCGAAGAAGATGAAGTATCAGGCCTTCAGTATTTATAGACCAATCCATAACTCGAAGGACGATAATGACCTTGATCTATACCGTACGCGTAACCACGCATGCAGACAACGTGAAGGGCAGGATGGTCTTCTGACCGAGTTAAGTAACCGTCGGGTAAAACGAAGCGTCCGAAAGATAATGATGACAGCCTGCCAAACATTTATGAGGTATGATGTTTCGGCACGCGCAATACAGCTGGCACGACGCTACGTCTTCGCGTGCAGAATACGTGACCTATCGCCATTCTGAGGTTAGCAGTATCTTCTCCTCCGTCGTTTCGCTATATTTATGACACTCTGAACCACGTTCAAAGTATCATAAAGGGGCAATTTGTAATGGGTAAATTTCGTAAAACCCCAAGTATGGTAGTAACGAGCTTGTCCTCGGTGTGGTGTTATCGTTTGAGCTCATTTCCGTTGTCTCTTCGACAACGGGCCCGTTGTCATATGGACAACGAGAATGTTGTCCACCGAACAACGACCCCGTTATCTCATAGACAACGATCACGTCTTCATTCTGACAACGTACTCGTTGTCTTATTGTCAATGACCCCGTACCCCAACACGTAATGAGATCCGGTGCTATTGCCCAGTCGCCTGGGACTGATCCTACCTCTACAATGGTAGGTGGGAAACACTGTCTTGGCATTAAATATAGCATTAAATGCCATTTAATGCTAGTTACCTCGGACGAGTTCCTACTCTATGCCTGCTCTCTTTTATATGCAGATACGCGTGCAGTACGAATGACCGGGAGATCTATCTAAAATGATTATTGAAGTACACATCAGAGATTTGAGGTGTGCATGGTCATCCATGGGTGCCTATGGCCATGGCGGGAGGGGCCTATAAGAACCTGTGAAAAACAGTGTGAAGGGACGGATTTTTTCAAGAGCTAAGACCCTCAAACTCTTTGCATTTTTTTACTGTTCATCATCTTCTCCACATACTGACTTTGGCATCGGAGTACAGGTCGGAGTGCACACCCTCCTCGTCGCCTTGATCAACTGGCGGGGTCTTACTATTGTCTTTCAGCCTCACAACCGCAGCTTGAGTTAACTTCTAATATGTGTAATCATCGGTAAAAATTCCCTCACAAGTACTACTCATATGACATCCAATCTAGTGTTTATGTCTCCACATAGGACTGATTTTCTTAAGTCTTTATTATATTAGATTGTTTATCTATTTTGGTTGTTTAAGACCATATCTACAATCTTATCCTCAGCCCTATTATTTATCAAAGGGAAGTGCTAGCTCAATCCTGTCAACCATTAATTATCCCATAAAGAAAAATTCTCAAAACGCTTTGGACATGGTCCTTGCTAATAATTTTTTTCATAGGACTATTCCATTTATAGGTGTGGTTGACACGATTGGGGCTAACATTTCCCTCTTCAACAATTGTAAATAAGAGATCACATGTGTATCATTTCATTACATCAAACACATACCTAATTAGCAAGGTCCTGGCCATCACTTGGGCCTTTTTGTTCTGGCACTCCATTATTTGTAATGTTATAATGTAGCTTCTTAACTATAGCCTTGATGAAGAGCTGCTTTATAACTTCCTTCTAGCCTCAAGCATTGTCAAAAATATATATAATCAAGACAATTTTTAATATAATCAACCCTCGAAGGTTTTTAGATGCATGATACATTACCATTTAACTCATGAGTTTGCTGATAAACATGTAGATTATCTCATCATTCGAGCCGTTCGATTAATTTATTGGTTTTAAGGTTGGTCATAGCCCTAAGTTTCATACCCTATCGAATGGCATGTAGACGTTGGCATATCCACATATTTCATCAATTAAACCCACATATTTCATCAATTAAATAGAGTCCCATTTTCTGAATGGTTAAGTTCATTCAACTGCCTCAATTTGACATACCCAATTCAAAGGGTAGTCCACAACTTACTTAGATGGTTTTGACTCGCCTACACTTGCATTGTAGTTTATAAGCTAAATCTCATATTGCCTTTCAAACATTGTGAGGACTTATAAGGTACCCTCAAACTTAGCTATAAAAAAGGTACCCTCAAGCTCAACTAGAATAACCGATTTTCAATAGACTCAAGAAGGAGACCTTGTCCCTCATGCGACATTTACTATTACCACTGCCTCAAATGGGAGTGAGAAAGCTAGCAATATACAATGGTTGTCAATGGTTCAAATCAAGACTTGGATCCTGATCTTATTATAGATCTATTAAGTCAAATATGAATTTGAGATCTTGAATCTAAATATTATCAGACCTGATTAAGATATATAACGGTTTGATCCAATTAAAATATGATTCAATTACATTATATATACACACACACACACAAATCATCTATATAGCTTTCTGAATATATCACAATATTACCCACAAAATTTTAATTTTCTAATTAAAATATTAATTTGTAAATATATTGACATTAATTGGATCAATTTCAAATATTGAGTTAATAATCGAATTCAAATTCAATTTGTATAATTTAGAATCCATTAACATATCTGGGATCAAATATGGATATGTCGACTTTTTAATCAGATCATATTAGATATAGCCAAATCCTACCCAAATCCGATCCGTTTACAACCGTACTTTTAGTTTTATAAAAATGTTCCTATACACCTATGAGTAAATTGGGCCTAAATGGCAAGAGATGGGCCTCTTACGACCCGAGTTTAAGCCTTAGATGAAAATACACTCACTCAAAACCTGTTTAAGTGATACAAGTTACATGACTGGTCGTATACCCTCCTCAACCAAAAAATAGGCAATACACCCAATTAAGTGATATAGGTTAAGCCTTGTATGAAAATACTCTCAGTCAAAAAATTGGCCATACACCCACCAAAACAGGTTGCAAAGACATACTATACACCTACCAAAGCTGCCGGGTGGGTCCAAAAGTGGACCTTGCACTCATTAAAGCGGAGTGTCGTACTGAAACACAAGAAGTCTGAATGTGGACTCCACATGCACGTAGGGAATAAATGGGTCCCACTAAAGCCTTTAATCAAAGTCCCAAAATGCAACTAAATAAGCAAGACACACAAACTTGTCTCAAAAAAAGTATAAACAAGAGACCAAATGAGAGAAATGAACAAGAGACACAATACAAAGCAAAGCAAATCAATACTTGGACTCCAAAAATCTCTAGATAGAAGCAAAGCAAGAACAAGCTTTCCTTCATATAATACAAAAAAAATAAAATCTAAGCCATCTTCATAGCCGATTTAGCGTGAAGCTTGAAAGGAAAAGAGGACACAACACACATCTTCCTTGCCAATCAAGCGCATATGCAATGAGGATTAAGAAATACGCTTCGACCCTTATATTCATAAGAAATGATTATCAATCAAAGGATCCCTAAGAGTTGTGCCATTTTTGTTCTAAAATTGTAATTTGATCCTCAAATTTTTTGATTATTTGCATTGTAATTTTTGTCGTCAACACATATAACAATTTTTTATGTCCATACTTTGATTTAACCAGTTGCAGAAGTATACTAAAAAAAATAAATCCATGTGTCACACACTACAAGATAACATATATATGAGCTCAATATTTGACACTTCCTTATAAAGAAAACATTATTATACAGCATTCATAACTTTAATCGTCCGACCAACTAGTTTATTTCGAAACAATTTACACCAGAAGTGTGTCTTTCCCATTTATATATGCACTTCACAGTTGCTCACGAGAAAGAGGACTTAACAACTATTATAAACAAAGATTTTGGAAGGCTTAATTGCTCCTTTTATGGGGAATGAGGCGAGTATGGGTGCTCGCGATTATTGTTAATAATCACACAAATCTTGTGTGTCCCCGCTAATATACATGAAATATTACATTAGTAAAATCACAAATTGTGAGAGGTGGATTCGTCTCTCTATATAAGGAGTGTTTTTTTTTTAAAATATCAATATACCCACAATTTGTGTACGTGGTGTGCTATCATTGGGGCACACAAGATCTATGTGTCGAGTTGCACACGCAAAATGGACCCCCTTATGCACACTTCATGACCTTTGATGAGCTATAATGATGGAATATAATCCATTTTGGGGTGAGAGTACAAATCAGGTTTCCTTGCGTGACTAGTCGCATTTTATATATTTAAATCTCACCATTCTTCAAGGCCTCATTTGATTCAAATTATTATAATTGTAGTTGATCACACAGTAAGCGTTGTCGTAAATAAACGCTATCATGAATACATATTGTCATGAATAATGTTATTTGGTTAGCAATTTATTAATAAGCGATTATTTATCATTTGAAGAATGATATTTTGCTTTGGAGAGTTTATCTCTCAAGCTTGAAGGTTCTTGAAGACATAAGAAGTGCAAAATTAAATGCTCAAAACAATTCATACATAATTTTAAAGGTACATAAACGACTATGCCCCCCATAATCAAATCCATATCATATTATGAAATCACCAATTACTTTCACAATCGAATCGAACTAAAACCTATCATTCAGTCATAATTTTGATATAAGCAATGTAATAATGAATTTGATTATGATAATCCCCAAATCTTTAATGCAAAGTCAATGATCTATCTTTTAGTAGTGTTCCAATTGAGAGATCGGATCACAATCAATTGGGATTGAACTCAGAGAGAGTTCAATCGCACCCACAAGTCAACATGTGTCCCTTTTAACCTCTATTAATTGTTGTTAAGATTCATTAACTCTTGGGATTCAACTATATAACCTTGGTTTTTAAGAAAATATATTTTAAAAAAATATTTAACTATAGTTTAGAAATTTTAAATCTTAGAGTTAATATATATATAAATCAAGATTTGATTTGTGAACTCTAAGGATGCGTTCGTTTGGTGAGAAAGTGAGTGAAAGAAAAGAAAAGAAAAAAAAGAACCTTTCATTTTCTCACAAAATAATCATCAAAAGATGAAAGAAGTTTTGGGGGAGAGAGTTTGTCACGATTGAGACAGTGCAAGTATGTTTCTTGCACACCGAAGACATGAAAACTTACTTTTCTTTTACTTTCCCTCACTTTTTTGCCAAACGAACACACTTTGGGTTAGTGAATTTTAACCGCAATTATTAGGGATAAAAAGGGGCACGTGTTGACCTGTGGGTGCAATTGATATCTGCCTGAGTTCAATTGCAATTGAGTGTGATCCTATATCTCCAATTGAAGGGTGCCCCGTAAAAATTGTAAGCAGAAGTACAAAGCCCTAGGCGGCTTAGACAGCATTCACAATCTAAGCCCCCAGCAAGAGACGGGAGGCGGAACTCAAAACCAACTATAAATTAATAAAAAGGCCGCTTTAAAGCATCTTCCAAGTCCGCGTTTTCACCTCTCATTCTCTCTCGCTTCCACAGTGTTTTGGCCTCGCTTCGATCTCTCTCGTTCTTTCTTTAACTGATTTTCATGTCTGGAGAGAAATGCCTCTTTCGCGATTCGAATTCCCTCTCGAATACTTGTTTCGTAGCTTCTGTGATTGGTTCTTGGCGATGATCGGACGAAGAATGTTGGTGGAGATCGTTACTTTATCGTTCTTTGTTGATCGCAGTTTCGATTTCTGAACGAGAGCTTGTTTCCAATCACTTCCCACTTCGCCTGGAGTGATTTCTAGGGTTTTCTTTGTTGGAGTGAAATTTGGTTCGGAGAAACTGGCTATGGACTATGAACTTTCCGACAGCAGCGGTGAGTTACTTAAAGATCCCGTTTTTAACGCGTTTTGTGATTTCTCAGGAGTTTCTGGTTCTTTATGTGATGGGATAGGTTAGGTTTTTTTGGGGAATTTGATGGGAATTATTGTTTTGAGAGGTTTTGTTATTGGATCTGTTGGTCGAGGTTTTGTGGCTGGAGAGTGAAGCGAGGGAAGGAATTAGGGTTTGGAGCTCAATCCGTTGATAGTTAGTTTCAGGAATTTTAACTGGAGTAATTCCTAGGGGACATTCGCTTTTTTAGTTTGTGATAGTCTCCGGCAGCTGCTGCTTTTACCTAATTGAGTCGAATTCGGTTCTAAGAATGGAAAAGGGTAGGGTTTCTTATGAATTCGTGCCTTTTGCTTGCCATGTTTATAGAGTCGCAAAAACATGAGATATTGGTGAGCAGGGGTAAGCAACTGATAGCTTTAGGGTGTCAGAGGAAGTCCAGCCTCATTTTCTTAGTGTAAGTAGAAATAAATTTCAAAGAAAGGGCTTTAAAGAACTTAAGACGATTGTTTCATTTAAAGTACGATTTAGTGTCCATAATTTCATGGGGAAGTTGTTTCCGCAGAGAGTTATTGAGATCATCGTGAAGATGATGTTTGAGCTTACACTGAAGGTTGAAGATCACATAAAGTTTCATTTTTTTAGGCCCCGTTTGGTTGCACTTCTGTTTTTTGTTTTTAAAAACAAAATTTTGAAAATTTTTACACAAAACAAGTTTGGTAAACATGTTTATGCTTTCTGTTTTTAAAAATTAGTAACAAAATTTTTGAAAATCAGGTAACAAAAATTTTCTACTACCTCTGTTTTTGAAAACAAAAAACAAAAATAGAAAACACGGACCCACCATCACCACCACCTACAACAACCACCGCACCACTACAATACTACCACCACCACCACTACACCACTCACCACCCAACTCCACCGCCACCCACCACCACAATACTACCACCACCATCATCCACCACCACCATAATACTACCACCACCACTACTCACCACCTCCACGGCCTGCACCACCCACCACCACAATACAACCACCACCACCACCACACCACCACATTACCACCACCACAATACTACCACCACCACCACCACTACTAACCACCCACCACCACCTCCACCACCCACCGCCACAATACAACCACCACCACCACCATCCACCACCATCACCACCACCACCCACCACCACCACCACCCACCACCACACACCACCACTACCACCCACCACCACTCATCACCACACTACACCCACCGCCACCACTCACCACTACCACCACCATGAATTGAAATTATTTAATCATATTTATCAAACATGTTTTTTTGTTTTTTATTTTTAAAAATAAGTAACAGTTAGTAATACCAAACGTGTTTCCTACTTAAAAAAAATTGAAAACAAAAAGTCGTTTCCAATTTCTAAAAACAAAATATAAAAACCGAAAAACAGAAGTTAATCCAAACAGCCCCTTAATAATCTGGGATTTCTGGAGAGTTTTTTTTTTTCAAGCTTATTCTTTTAAGGGGTTTGCGTCAGGGCAGGCCACTTCGACACAAGGCCTGTCCTAGCTGGTCGGAGATGGATGCCCCTTGAAAAAAGAAGAAAGATAGCATTATGTGCAATATGTTCTTTCACTGAATGAGTGTTATTTACCATCATTGCAGCCAAGAGGTTTAGACACAAAAAGGCCATTGAAATTAAGAACCATCGATATATAAAAGGTATAAGTTGAAATGAAAACAGAATGGAGACTATAATATAAAAAATAGTTTAGAATTGCTTTTTAATGAAATCAACTATGAAACTTCCAAGTGATCAAATAAATATCCATAACTTGAAGCCTTTATCCACGAAGCCACATTGGCAGGATTCTGATTTTAGTGATCACTTAATTTTGAGGAGACTTCATCTTGTGGGGTTGCTAGAGAGATTTGGAACCATTTCCTATATTTTCATCCAAAAACGATTGAATGTATGGAATTATGGATAGAAAAAGAATGTACAAGAAGAGGTTCAGGCGAGTTGAATATACAATATAAACACCCCCTACCGAAGGGGACTCAAAAGGGATACCTAAGGCTAAGCCCCTTCCTAAGTCTACTAGGGAGGTTCATTGAACACAATTCATAAAGAACCCTATCAAGGACCAAATAAAGAAGTTCAGCTCGATACATCAAAATCCGAGCAAACCGGGAACCAAGAATGCATTAGCTTCAAAATTAGAAACCGTCTCTCTATCTCAATAGTGAACTACCGTTTTGCTGATTGGAAGAAAAAAAATTATCCGACTCTTTTATTTTCATTGGCATAGTTTGTGTTTTAAAAGATTGTGATGCTCTTGTTTATTGGTTGGTTGGTCGGTCAATCCATTTGGGGCAAAAAATAAGATCCAATTGAAATTATTATTGAGAAGAAGCAAAAAAGAAGATACAATTAGGACAAAATAAGGGGAGTGAATTTTAATCACGAAATTGAGAGGAGTCCAACCTTGTAAGTGTTTGGAGTTCGCAATGGATGCACCCTAAAAAAGCATATCTAAAATTATTAAAGAAGGACCAAACACAATCAAATCTCATTTTTTGCCGTGTTTGAATTTAGTCACCGCCTGAAAATCCTAATTAACTTACTAAGGATTCTTCACTTTCCTATACCTTTAATTTTCTTGACTTACTAAAGTCTCTGTATTTAGTTATTTGTGACTAACTACAAATTCTACCTTAGGCTCTTTTGATTTATGAATATATCTACTTCATAATTATTTTGACTATAAGAAACATCACTAAGATGACAAAGGTCTTAATTTTTTTGTTTTTTGAAATGTTGGAGGGAAGGAAGAATGGAGGGAAAGAGAGATTTTCTAGGAGTAAGGTTTACGATTAAATATGTTGGTGTGAAGGTAGGAACACTGATTTTCCATGTGGGTTTAAGGTTCCATACTTCCATTTGTCTTTACAGTCAAACGAAGGTAAGTGAAAGAGATTTTTGTAGGTAACCCTAAAGATATGGCCCTAGATAGAGTGGAATGGCTGAATAGGATTTGTGCATATTACTCTATAGTGTTGGGATAATGCTTGTATGATGACAATGACCACTATTTTTTAACCGAGGAGGTGTAGGCAAGTAAAAGAGATTTGTTAGTAACATCGAATATCTTATATTTCAAATCCATTGCTTGTGGATGTATCAGATCCTTAAGGTCCAATTATTACTCTTGTAAATGTTTGAAATATATGTTTCTTGCTTTAACTAAGAGGTTTCTTACTTATTCATTCAAGTATAAGTATCATGTCTTAATTAATCTGTAGGTTCATTCCCTTGTATTTTCTCTTGTAAAATGAGTTAATTTAGCATGTGTGAAATTAATTTGGCTTCAAATTCACGTTGCATTAAAACGCTTGAGGTGAATCAATAATCTCTTTATATTAAATATGCTTTTAATAAATAATGAAAAACTAACTTACATCATTTAGGTTTGAGCTTAGTGGAATGAATTGTTGATATTTTAGGAATGGAAGTTTTAAGAGTTAGTTTTACTAATGCACATACCATTTTTGAAATTTTGATGTATTAGTAATTTAAATCTAGTTCAACTTATTAATCAAAACTTATCATAAAGTTGGACCATTTCAGCTACATGACCTAGTTACGTTCAGGATCTGGTTCTATTGCATCTTTGTTTATTTTGACCTAAGCAAATGTATGTTTAATTGTAATAGTGACTTCTAGGAAGTTTTGCAGGTTTGAAAAACGAAATGTCTGCCGAATTATGGAAATTTGCACCAAATATGGAATTTTCTTATGGATAATCTATATTTTAAAAAAAAATGTAGAAAATCATAGAATTTTTTGTTGAAACTTGGGGAAATGCTAAAGTAAACATAAATAGACACTTAGGGATCAAAAAATGCTAAACAAACAAAAACAGATTTTTTTTTTTGGAATGAAGAAATACACGCTGGTAGCGATGTATGATTTTTTGATTCACGAATGTAACATATATAAAGTTGTTTAATATGTCAGAATACTCGACAAGTATACTGAATAAGTATATAGGTAAAGGGCTGATGCATCAATACCCATAGTGAGTTGCGAGATTTAAAATTTCGATACGTATCAACTGATACAGGTTGATACATATCTTTTTTGGAGCTACCCGATACACTGGTACGCTGGAAAAAAAAAAAATTCCTATATCGGGCCGATACAGAACCGATTCAGATTTGATACGAGGATTTTCTCGTTAATTTTTTTTCTCTTTCCATTTACATTAGGATCTAGAGCACAGACCTGATACGCACAACTTATTTACATAAAATATTTTTTTAGTAAATGACTTTAAATTAATTTTACTTTCATTTACTTAAGATATTAATTTGTAAATAGAGTTATCCCCTTATTTGAATTCAATAAAAATTATTCTGGATCCAAATTTCTAAAGAATAAAAAATCAACTTTCTAGTTCAAGAACTAAATCCTCTTTTTAGCACATTTTAGGGTTTGGCTAAAAATTTCAACTTTCAAATGAATAAGTATTTCTCAAAAATTAAAATTTCATAAATTTTGTTATATAAAAATTATCAAAACCCAAAAGTTTGACGAAAAAAGTCATATTTTAGTCTTAAAAAAATATTTTCATCTGTAAGATTATAAAGTCAACTAACAGTGTAAGAGTTCAACATAAAAAGACTTACATTAAACTTAAAATTTATGATTGTAATTCAATACATTCTTATTTAACTCATTGAATGTAAAGTTTTAATATCTAAATTGTTTTTCTTATACTTAGCTAAGTGACTATGGTTTGTATTTTCATACATTTTTATCACCACACACGCCTTTTTTAATTTATAAAATTCTTAAGTCTCATATGTACGGTTATAAACATAGTTGAAGGTTTTCATTTTGTTTATTTTTAGCTTATATTTGCATTAAAATAAGTTTTATCTAAGGTATCCAAGTTTTTCCTTGCGTATCAAATCGTTTCTTAGCGTATCTTGATTGTTTCCACCGTATCCATCCGATACGTTGATACCATAGTCACAAAATACCCGTTTAAAACCCGTTTAAAACGCATTTAAAACTTTTAGAGGAGGTCGCCGTTTTAAACTCCGTTTTAAACATGTTTGCCGTTTTAAACTTTAAAATACGTTTTAAACGCGTACTCTGTTTTATACGTGTTTAAAACTTTTTTTAACAAAAAAAAAAGAAGTTAAAACGTGTTTTAAGAGTTATGAGATGATGTGTTAGGACAAAACGTCAATACCTCATCTCTCGCTCTAGTCTCAAGTCTCAATTCTCTCGTCTCTCACTTGGCTGCTCTCCGGTGGAATCTCTCTCCGGCAATTATAAGTCTCTCTCTCTTTTGGGTTATTCCCCTTCAATGTTTGGTTTATCTCCTTAGCTAGGACTAGGAGAGACTACCTTCAATTCTACCCCAGAGTCACTCATTTTTCTTACGCAGAATTCTTTTAACGCGTAAACTATCTTGTGATGCTTTTGGAAGCTTCATGTCTAAGGGTATATGAGTTAATCAGTTTATGCACATATTGGGGAGGAGTATTTCTCCTTATCCTTTGCATCTGTGTGGTTTAAATCTTGTGTGGTTGCCTTCGTTTTGCAACTGTGCAAGCTTAAATTATGAGTTAAATGATTAGTAGTTATATATATATGTATATATATTATTATCTTTAACTCCCCGTACTTTTCCCATGTTTTACCGTTTAAAACCCGTACTTCCTGAACGTATCATTGCCGTTTAATACCCGTACCCGTACTTAGTGACTATGGTTGATACGTATCCTATATTGGACTTACCGATGCGGCACCCGATACCGATATTTTGAACCATGCTTATGAGATGATGGTACATGTATGCATACTTTCCAACATAAGTATTTTGTCATCTCCATCATGCATCTACACTCTCATTGGTGGACAAAGTGCGTAATGATTTGTGGTCACGTTCAAGCCCATGTGAGACTATATATCCATAGTCACATCCAGAAGTATATCCATATGTAACATGCCCCTGCTCCTGCCCTGATCTTATGGATAGGGGTACCTCGGATCATAACCATGACTTTGGCCATGTGAGTTCAACTCTAGGGCTGCACATCAATGCTTGAGTGTCCCTTCTCGTGCTCTTATGAGGCCAATATATACTTATTTATAAGTAATTATTCTTTTTAAAAATATATTTTAAAACAAAATTAACTACAAAAGTTATTTTTAAAATTCTAGCCAATCGATAAATTGGGCGAAGATACATAACATGCTAAAATTACACCTAATATAAACTCCTAATCATTCTTTAATAACAAGAATAAAATTCAGATTCATATTATATTTTTTTTTCCAAAAAAATGAAAACTTAGTTGTAATGGTTGAATTTTTTATCTTATTTGTGTGTGTGTGTGTGTGTTGGGGGGGGGGGGGGGGGGGAGAAGGCAATCAATTGATCGGAAAAAATTAGTTGTAATGGTTGAAAATTCTTTTTTTTTTGGGGGGGGTGTGGGCAAGCAATCAATAGATCGGAAAAAATTTGTTGTAGTGGTCGAATATTCATTTTTTTTTTTGGGGGGAAAGGGGCGGGGAGGCAATCAATAGATCGGACGGAAACATTAAACATAGTATGATTTCACATGAAATGAACTTAAATTAAACCTAAGGTTTTGATAATAAAAAATAAGAAGTTACTTTTCAAGAGTTTTTTCCTAAAAAAATCTTCTCCACAGAGTCTCTGTGTCAATCTTCATCTAATAGACTCAAATTTAGTGAAAGGCAGGGAAAGAAATTGAAATTCTAAGTAAAAACCTGAATCCCAAAGCTAACTGATGAATTGTCTAAATTTCGACACTTCGTTGAAACTCTGATAGTTTTATAATAAAATTTAAACCAATTTCTTGCATTGCAAATTTGCAATAACTCACGAAATATTGACAATTGTGTAACGAATTTATGTAAAAGAATTAATACCTCACATTGAAACTTTGTTCATCTGCGAATTAGTGATTAGTCAGCCTAATTATCAATATCTAACATGAAAATTCAAACCTTGCTTATAGGCAGTGGCCAACCGTATACTATATAAATGAGAAGTTGGAAACTATCTCAGTATCTCTTACTAGGTGAGTTATAAAACAGAACATCTTAGAGGATTATTTTAATACTAAATGTTTAGTAACAAGAGTTATGAATCATCGGGATTTTGGTAAGGATCCTTTTGAATTAGGTATATATATATTTAAGCCCTTTGATAAAAAAGATCAATGGCTCTCACAAATGCTGGGTGACATCTTTACAAAAAAATAAGTAATTCCAAATTCACCCCATCCTAAACTCCTCTTCATCAATTTTGTTTAATGCTTTTATTACGGAGAAATGGGATAAAAGAAACTGGAACCCTGAGCTTCATCTCTTCAAAGTCTCC
Organism: Tetracentron sinense; assembly: GCA_015143295.1. NCBI lineage: Eukaryota > Viridiplantae > Streptophyta > Magnoliopsida > Trochodendrales > Trochodendraceae > Tetracentron > Tetracentron sinense. The sequence continues at coordinate 41,915,046 of CM026563.1, forward strand.
CGTTTCAAACCCCAAAAGGAGACTGAATTGTAGATACCCTCACACATCATTTAATTTGTTAATCATTTATCTAGGTTTCCACTTATGAGAAAAATTCATGAATCCCCAAATATTCCATGGAGTAGCGTCTATTTTGCTCTGTAAACACGAGGGTTCGGAAAGTGACGAGATGTTCTTTAGGTCTTGTTGGGATTCTAAAAACGAATGTTTCTCGAATTGGTTTTTGATTTTTGGAAAATCTAATTGGTTCTAGGTGGAGAAGAGGTCTCCATTTCTTCAAAAACATTAGGGTTTGACAAAATTAAGCTAGTAATTAATTCTTCAAAAGTGAGTTTCTTGGAGATTTTGTTGCCAAAAGTTAGTTACTTGAAGTGGTTTCAATTTTGTCATATTCTAGATTTTTAGTGGTAAGCAAGAATTAGAAAATATGGTTTTGGGGGATGTATCGGTCCTAACTAAAACCTATACGTATCGGTTTCGTACAATACAAATAAAATTTTCTTTTTAAGAAAAAATTAAATTAAATTAAAAAAATCAAATGAGTTAAGAGGTGAAAATCTTAATTGGGTAAATCTTATTTGATTTGCGATTCTGATTATGATTCAATCGTATGATTCATGCGATTCAAGCGATTTGAGTACGGAACCCTTTTTACGGACAAATACTTCAAAATTTTTTTTTTATTATTTTGATTTTCTAAAGGTACTTTATGTTTTTTAAGAAGAGAGAAAAAAAATAAGGAAACCCTTGTTACGAACATGCCAAGACCCCTATTTGACTTTTCTCTTTGTTGCTGACATGCTGAGAAACGGGAAAAAAAGAGAGAAGAAAGGAGGACGAAGAAAGATGATGAAGTTGGATTTTGGGAAATCTTGATAGTTTATTATTAGTCATTTTATTTGTACAAGTCTTTTGATATTTGATCTCATACACCATGATTATATGAGTTTACTTTTGTTGATTTATCTTTAATGATATTGTATTTTTTTTTCATTTTCTGGAGTTCATTTACTTTTTTTTTTTATAGTGTATGTAATGAAATGTTCATTACATTCTTTTATCAATAGATATGAATGAAATCTTTTGGATAATAGATTATTCTATTTTTCTGATTTATTAAGTAATTTTTTGCATTTTTGTAAACAATTTTTAAAAAAAGGAATCAAATTTTACGATTTACGATTTGAATCAAATCGGTCCTAAAACGATTTTACGATTCGACTACGATTTAACAACCTTGGGAATATGGAGTACCTATAGACTGACTCTCTCTCTCTCTCTCTATATATATATATATGAGAATGCTATCCTTCACTCACTTTATGAAGTTGTTATCCTTGACCAAAATTTTTTACACTTATGTATTGAATACTATTTTATTAAATATAAGGGTATTTTAGTATTTTCATAGGAGACAATTCATTAAATAGGAGAGAGAAAAAATACAAGAAAATTCAAATTGCATTGTCTCTCTCTTGCATTTAATAGCTGGTCCCATGTGAAAAGACTAAACTTTAGTCTTCATAATTAATGTAAGGGTAAAAAAGTCTTAGTGGTTGCTACCAAGTTCACCAAATGAGTGAGCGTTAGCAACACCCTATATATATGCTGATCAAAAAAAAAACACCCTATATATATATGCACAAGATATTTTAAACCATGTCACTGAATAAGTGGGTCATTTGAAAGGTACACCAGGGACATGGAATTTTCGTTTGTCACAAAGGAAATACTTTTTCTGCTTTCACTTCATAACATAGCTTCATCTTGGCTGTGTGTACGGTATAGCATCAAGATTATGAAATGAAATGGGTACAAAGCAGTTTCCTACTTTCATTATATTGATCATAGCTTTATATGATTTTCGATGATGGTGATTAGTCTCATCCTTTTGTCATTTCTGCAAGGGGTGGGGGGTTGGGTCTTAGTGGGTTTCTGTTGTACTGTTTCTCTCTTTCCTGGATTTACGCCTTTTTGAATCATTTCGTCTAAGTATCTCTTCCTCTTTAATTGATCATCCTAATTACCAATAAAAAAATAAAAAAATAAAAATAATAGCTTTATATATTTGTACTTCTAAAATTGCTCCAAAGGCCTTCCCTTCATCGACCGGTTAAAGAGTTTTGGTCGGTCCGCACAATTTTGACACAGCTTTCATTGGTACGCGTGGTCTTGTCGTCTCATGTTTCGAGACCAGTTCTGTGGTCTTATGTGTCATCCTGGAATCTTCTCTTTGGTTTTCAACACCCACAAGTAGAAGTGGGACCGTTGGCTCCCCCTTGGATAACCTTTTTTTTTTATATGTCATCTAACTTCCATTCATTTACCAAATAATATTCACTTTTTGTAAAACAATCTTTACTATAAGAATAGATTGTATGGTGAAATTATAACTAATGTTACCAAGTACACTGACTGTTCCTTCACTAATAAAGTCAACATTCTGTTTTGATCCTATCATATAGCAGGAGTCTCTATCTGTTTCCGTAACGTTTATCAATTCCTAACCGGGGATGCTATAGTGATTAGTGCATAATACTGTACACACTGTGGCTCTATATTTATACGGTATATTGTTATAAACCTGATCCTATGGACAAGAATGCTAGTGATTGTTGTTGTCAGATACTTCAGCAAGAATCTCTCACACTTGAAAGGTCTTTAACATAATTAATTTATAGTGTAATAATCTATGTTGTTGAAGATATAGTTGCCTTTCATCAGCCCCGTGAGGGACGTACACAACTCATGGCCCTCTCTCTCTCTCTTTGCAAGAGGCAACATTAGTGGCTTCCCTTTTCAGAAACCAAATACTTTCAGTAATTAAATTAGATGCTTTCACCAGTTTTCATTTGTTATCCCTAGGCACCTGAGGAAAAGATTTTCTTTTTCTTCTATCCCAAATTTTTGCTAAGTTGCTACCCATATGTTTATTCATGTTATGTTTCTTTCATAAACAACTGCAGGAACTGATGATGATCTTCCTCCATCACATCAGAGTAGGGTTCCAAGAGGGGGTCGTGTTGCAGGGAATGGAAGATCAGTTGTTGCAGGTTCTGTCCCATACCCTAGGATGCATAGTGATATGGAGACACAGATCCATCACCTTGAGCAAGACGCATACAGTTCAGTCCTGCGGGCCTTTAAAGCTCAATCTGATGCTATTACTTGGGTATTTATATTCACTTTGTTAGGATGTCATTGTAATTTAATTTTTATATGTTTTATTGATCAAGTTTAATGACCACTTCACAAAATGTATTTTCTTCAGGAGAAGGAAAGTTTAATAACAGAACTTAGAAAAGAGCTTAGGGTATCAGATGAGGAACACAGAGAGCTTCTTGGCAGGGTTAATGCAGATGACATCATCCGGAGGATAAGGTCTGATAGAATTATGAAACAAGCTTTGTTATTTTGCTGAGAACCATTTACCAGATTTGGTCATGTCTGCCTTTTAATTGGTACTCTGTTGGGCAATGCTGTTAGGGAATGGAGACAGGCAGGTGGGCTCCAAGCTGGCATGCTCAGTACTGCTCAGCCTGTTCATGATCCGTTACCCAGTCCTACCGTGTCAGCATCCCGCAAAAAACAGAAAACATCACAGTCGGTTGCATCTCTATCCTTGGGTGCACCGTCTCCAGGTTTGCACCCACAAACAGTAGCTGCATCCATGCAGCCATCACCATCAACTGCAAAACGAGGAGCTGCAGTAGGAGCCAGGGGCAAGAAGCCTAAATCAGTAAGCTAAATATTTTAAAATAAATGTGTTACATGAAGATTCTGAATTGATATTCATTTGTTTATTTGTTTTCCTTTGCTTCGGTTTTCTTTAACAGGGTCAGATATTGCCTGGTGTATCCGCAATGAAATCCATGCAGTACCCTTCTGCAGGTCCAACTGGAAGGGGCCAAGTTGCTAATCGGGGTTCTTCTGGTGCCCTTGTGGCAAATGAGCTTGCTGAAGCAGCCACTTTTGATCCATTAATCGGGAGGAAAGTGATGACAAGGTGGCCTGAAGACAACAATTTCTATGACGCTGTTATAACTGATTACAACCCAGTTGAGGTATGTTTGACTCTTTGCTAACATTATTTCAGTATTTAGCAGGGTCTGTACCCGACCTTACCGTTTTTAAATTATTGTCAGGGTCGACATGCTTTGGTCTATGACATAAATACGGAAAATGAGACTTGGGAGTGGGTCAATCTCAAAGAGGTAAATCTTATGCTTGTTGCCTAAGAGCTAACTATTTTCTTTCATTCCCCCCCATTTGTAATGTACTTTTGTGCTATAATAAGTGAAAACATTTGGAGAAATTTATGGAAGTCTATGGAAATATTACAAAATTTTGGTAAACCCGGAAACATTATGGAAGTAATAGAAAAATTATTGTAATTTTAGGAAATAATATATTAGAACCAATACACCATATTTTTTCATATTTTAAATCAAAATGAAATATTTAGTATTTTTATATTCAAATAATATTAAAAATAATTTTACATTTCTAACGAATATAGGTAAATGGTAACTGACCTGTGGTGGGAGTGTTTAGTTACTAAACATTGGCAACTATATGTAATGGCCCATAACATGAAAATCATTACGTCTGCAAACCTTTGATTGGCCAGCATGCAAATTTTATATCACCCATAACATAAGCCTTGGTCGTCATTGATTCTATAATAGTTGGCAAGAATTCTGCAAGCCAAACTCAAATTCGGTCAGCTAGCCGCTTCCTGAAACTCCTATTATAGCTGAAATAGTGATCCAACAAGATGTGGCATTTCTCAAGATATGTGGATGAATCTCTATCACATACCTCAAACAAATACAAGTATTCAAATGTGGCCACATGTTTTTGTACTATATGCATCCTTATTGACCAAATTGTTCCTTTAGGTTGGTGACTCACTACATGTTGAAGCCAAGAAAACAATATAAATCTCTAAGATAATTATAAATCTCCTGTAGGTCCGGTTCCTAGTAGTCTCAAAGTGGTATTGGTCTATTAGGTGACATCAAAGGAGTTACCCCAATATGGAGAGGGTCCTAAATCTTTATCTTTGCTCAACTTTTCAAACAAATTTTAATTATCTATAATGGAAATTGAAGGCCTAAACCTCCTTTTAGGAGTTGTAAGGTGTAAAATTGTAAGATCATCATGCTTCCACAATCTAGCCTCTAAAAGACCTTGAGTTAGTGAATTACATTATGCATTTGTCTCTTACAAATACCTTTTCTCTTGCCACAACAAGGAGCCTAGTAGCTGTGGAACAGTCTTTGGCTTTTTGGAGTAGACACACCTCAGTGTCCGGTTCTTAAGGATCCAGTTTATACTAGCTCTTGCATCTCTGATAATGGATTATATCTCATTAAAGTTCAATCATGCCTCTCCTCAAACACATACAAAAGGAGGGGCTTGCAATTGAATTCACAAAACCAACCAAATGGCATAGTTTGGGGTGTTGGACTAATTTGAATTTGATTTATCTTTCTGCAACATGTTCACCGGCGTCGCCCAGCTGATGACTCCAACAGCATCTGAACTATATTATATATCTTGCTAATGAGGGAGAAACGTCGAAGAATAAGGGATAAAATAACACCTTAAAGGCTTAAACACCTGCTACATCCAACGATCAAAAACACCTGCTACATCCTTCCACACAGTAAATTCCATACTGCAGACAACTGCCAAGTGGAGCGAGCATTTCCCAGGAAATATATTTGGGGAATGAATGCAATGTGATTTGGAAAAATGGGGCGGTGGGAAATTCTGGTTGAATACGCAGGAAACTACATTTCATTGGAATTTGTACACTTGTGTGTTTCCTTTACCACTTCCCATCCCGTCTCCTTGGCGTTTCTTACTTGTTTCTGTCGACACTTCTCATACACCTTTTGGTTACGCATTTACAGCACTTCCCGCTTTCCTTTCGTGCATAGTTTCCTGCTCTGGAAACTATGTTAAATTCAAACTTTATACTCCTGGCAATAATTAGTCTGTTCGTCTAGCTATCGGTTGATATTTGCTGTACTTAGCGGTCACAACCACTATTTACTTTATGGGGCAGAAACTTTAATTTTCCTAGCTGTGCCTCTTCTGCTTTATATTGGCACATTATCTAAGGGGCGAGGTTGGTCATTGATTAATGTCAGTGAAAGTGTAGTTAGGTTTTCTTTTTTTAGATTCCTTTGTAGTCAGAATCTTAAAGGGAGACAGAAATAAAGGATTGCCCAGGGTTAGTTAAAATTATGCCCAAAAAGGAGTATCAAGATGCTCTAGATGTAATCCTATTTGCATATCATATTTGACTACATGGCTTCAATAACGTACTACAAAACAAATTCGTAAACTTTAGTAGCATACTCCTCTCTTTCAGCCTATGTTAGGTTATAACTTGGAATATTAACCTGTTTCATGTACTGGGATCAGTTAGAGCTGATAATAGGCTTTTAGTCAAACATTAGCTAATTATTTATTCTTGGAAGACTGCCATTTTTCTTTCCTAACTGTTTAAATTTTCTTGTTGACTGATTCTATATCTGTTAATGGTAGATTTCCCCTGAGGACATCCGATGGGAAGGTGAGGATCCTGGATTCTCTCGTCGAGGGGGGCGTGCTGGACCAGGCCGGGGGTTTAAGAAATCTGTAGGCCGTGGTGGTGGTGTTCCAGGTGCAGGAAGAGGGAGAGGGGCCACAAAGGGTCAGTCCAAGAAAGATTTCCTACCATCACAGAACGGCATTGGAAAGAAGGCTTCCAATGATATTGAAATACTTCACACAGAAACGCTAATTAAGGATGTAAGTGTGAGCAACTTGATCCAGCTCATTACTTTGAAAATGTGTTGACTTGTTTCTCCTTTTCCTTTCTATTGGATTTGAACAGGTGGAGAGGGTTTTTGGTGCAAGTCATCCTGATCCTCTTGAGGTTGAGAAGGCAAAGAAAGCGCTGAAAGTAAGAATCACCATGCATCTGGTGACACTGCTAGTCTTGTATTCTCTGTTGTTTAGCATAGCAAACTCCGATTGATTTTGTTATGCAGGAACATGAACAAGCGCTGGTTGATGCAATTGCGAGGCTTGCAGATGCATCTGACGGCGAAAGCGGTAATAAATATGCATAAGACCCCTCCGCTTTTTGTTGTATTCTTCATTTTTATTCTTTTTCTCGGAGCTTAAAATGACCCACGTTGGGTCTGTATAAATAGTGTATTTTTTTAGAAGGAAAAGCTTCTGTGCTTTCAACACAACCTGAAGCTGTTAATCAAACATCTGAAATTGCAGTATTTTTACTAGGTTTTTTTTTTTTCCCTTAAATTTGCCAATGGCTTATTATGGTATCATTTCTTCACTAAACAAATAGACCTAGACTGTTAAATCTGGAAATGGAACCTGCCTTTTGTCTTTCTTGTATATGATCAGCGTGGAGAAATCTAGACTTACAGGATCTCATGGTGCCTGAATTACCTACATATTGGCTGATATGGAATGCCATTGATGGTTCCAGTAGTGCCTCCATACAATATTGAACTATGGAATTTTTTTACCTTTTAGAGTCTACTAAGCAGCACAAATTTCAGCATTTCATGATGGACATGTAATCCCATGTTGTCATTTTGTTTCAAAAACAGATGATGGGCGGTCAATAGACCGAGAACGAGGATGGAAAAATCGGAAGTATGGGGGGAACCAGCATACCGCAGACTTTGAGGACGACATTGCTGGTGAAGGTAGAGGTGATGGTTCAGATGGCGAAATGGCCGGGGACGGTAGAGTCGTATCTGATGACCAACAAGATGGTGATGACATCTGATTTTGGTGGATGCTAGAAACTCCACCTTCCTGTATAATGCCATGTTCTAATTTATGCCCGTCCACATGGAATAATATCTCCTTGCTTCAGTCTTTTGGGTAGTGGAGAGTATAGGTGGGGGTGATATTTTCATTGATCCAGTAAATTTTCACTGGGGGAAAGCTGGGATGCTTATGTAAAATTATTTTGAACAGTAAATAGCCTGTGACCATGTAGAATCCTGATAATGGCTGCCTTTTTGGTGTTGCAGTATGCACTTAATTTATAATTTTTTATTTTCTTCTCATGTCTTGTTTTAGTTTTCTTCGTCTGATTCAATGATTAATCATTTGGTTGAGCCAGTTCTAATGTGCAGTAGCTAACATCACCTAATTTCTGGGCTTACATGCAAATTAGTAATCAAATTCCTGCAAATCAGTCCGGAGAGACAGGAAGAAGGAAAGATGGCATCTAAGAAGTCGCACAGAAAGCAACTTCACGAAGAATACACCCAGCTTAATTGCATAGAAAGCAATTTGGTGATGAACATGCCCAGCTTGTTCTTTCTTCGCCTTCACAATCCCATGGGCATGTCTGATATTTGTTTCCTACTAGTCTCCAAGATTACAATTAATTTGATTGAATACAGGGCATTGTATGTACATGAGGGCTGCTGGTCTTACAATGATGCAATGAATACCAATATCAAATCCACCATTTGAGCATCGTAAGAGGGCCCCTCCATTTGGAAGTGGCTCACTCCTTCAATGAGATGGGTTTCAACACGCCCAGCTGCAGATTTCAGCTTCTTGTTCAACTGCTTCACGCTTGTAAACCCATCCCTAGTGCCCATCACAAAGAGTTTTGGTTTTGGGGACTGCAAGATGGCCTTATGGTGTCGACCAAAAAGGATTGAAGCCATCAAACCAAAAGGGTACCCCAAACTTATATAGCCAACAACTTGTTTAATCTTATCAACTGCAGAACCTGAAATTGGCGCACCTGTGCCACAATAGATAGAATGGAAGTCATAATTCATATAAAGTCACAAAACTTCACTAATATAATGTGTTGGGAGGAAATTTTTTGCAAGTCTGTTAATAAGGAGAAACAAACATGAAAGAGGGCTCAACCAAGCTTCATTTTCTAGTAATAAAACTTTTTAAGGCAATGCAGATTTCAGATGAGGTAAAAGCACAGGTCACCATTAATCATGTAATACCCAGATAATAATCCCTTGTATATAACACACTTGTTCCTTTTACACTACCTAATACTACCTTTTATGCTCTATTTCATTTTTGTGGCAACTTCCTATTTTCCGGCCACAATGATGTTCTTCATGGACCATTTGTCAAAAATAGCTGAAGAAACATAAACTTCAATGAGTACGCAACATTCAGAGGTATTAGTATGCTTTGTAACCCAAATCAATGGAATGAATCTTGAAGCAAAACAGCAAGAAAGGGGAAAAACTCCTAGTAAAAGACCAAGATATTAAGGTATATCTGACAGCTCATGCAAGAGATACACATCCAGGTGGAATCTATTTCGCTCTTGAGAAGCTGTGACCTTAGTCAATCCCAACTTATTCCTGCTTGTAACCATGGAGCAATGATTAGCTCTGAAGATGAGCGAGTTCTCTTTTTTGTACCTCTAAGGATGTGCTCAATAAGAAGCTGCGGGACCTTAAACTTTTTAGAGTACAACTGAGAATCAGCTCACTTTGTATCCTGTTAAGATTTTCATAAGTATAGATCATGGATGAGGGCTATATTTGCATGATCATCCCATATATTCTGCTTTGGACTCCATTTGGAGTCCACCATTCTTTCCACATGTTTTTTTAAAAACTTATTTCAAGACATTCAAATAGTTAAAAATTATATGTTAATCATACTTATATATGCTTCTTAGAGATGACACATCTCTGAGTTCTTTGAGTTTGTTGGAAATGCTGATTGAAAACCAAGTGCCCGTGACAGACAGAAACACGAGTCTGTGTCCAAGCTACACAGCCATCAAGAATTATTTTCTTTCTAGAGTTTTATCCACTTCTTTGATAAGTTCCAGCCAAATCTGCAGAGAAGTGGCTATTATCTACGTAGATGCAATAATGATACTGGCGATTCTAAATATGTCACATTATCATGGTACCAAACTACATAAATTTACCTAATGAACACAGCTCTGGATATTTACGGACAAATGCTCACTCACACTGCTTGATGTGATTAATCGTTGACCATATGGAAGAGTTGTTGAGCAATCCGATTTCAAAGAAATTCAGTGTTCACTAGAATATCAACCTGATTTCCCAATTCAAAATCTCAATCTTCCAAAAATTAAGAACCTATTGGGGGAAATGCCCAATATTGACTCCATGCAGTCACCAAAGTGTTTGTCTCTAACATTAGATCACAGAGCTTTAGGATCACAACATCAGATAACATCAACCCTCTCGACAATAATAGTCAAAATGCATTTTAAACCTTTACCATCCTCTTCTAAAACATTGAGTATGTCAATGTTCTGAGATATCTAATATAAATGGGGTACGGGTATTTCAGGACTTCACTAAGCTCTGAATTAACCAAGATAAACATAGAAGTGTACCCATTGACAGGGCCAGTTTTGATGAAAAGATTGTAGATGGCTCGGATCGGGATTGTAAGGGGTAGTTTGTGCAGGAATTTTGGATCGTCCATCCGATCATTAGAGAATAGGCGAGTCGTAGATGTAAACCAACGGTGTAAGGTTGACTCCCTTAGACCAGATTTGGGTGACACATGGCAGCGATTTCTCTTGAATGATTTTCCATATGCTTCATCTCTCTTTTCTAGAGAGAATCACCCAACATATATTTTCTTTGTTAAATATGTTAAATATGTCCGACATACAATTTCTTTGTTAATAATTTAGTTAGAGGATTAACAAGTATTTTAGACGATGGGATATAAAAAAACACAAATTTCTCTTTCTCAACATATCTGACATAATGTTAAGCCTCTATTAGCATATTAATGGTGGCTTGATTATACCGATCAGAAAAACTTAATGGTGGCTCGATTCTCGGAGTATAGTTTCATGAATCGATCGATCTTTACTAACTTCAATTCATCTATGAAGTGTTTTAACCAGATGACTTCTTAAACAATACTTTAGCATGACATTTACTTTGCTTTGACAGAGGTTTATTTCTTGTTGTTTAACAACACCTCCTCTAAGAGTAAACATGTAATTGAATATTAAATTTCATTTTGTCCATGTCACCACCCTAATAAGCATATGCGAATCTTTTAGACTCAAGATCACTACCTTACAGAGGTAGAAATCAAAATACTCTTTACCACTTGCTGAAAAACAGTACAAAGTTAACTTTGAATCACAAGTTAAATCTGGTCGCACATACAACATCACATACATGATGTTTTCCATATATCGAACATGGTTATGCTTGCCTAACAAGCTTTTCGTCTTAACTCATATGGTCATTAATATCAATATTTCATAAGGTTTGCTCCTACAATTTGGATTTTTCCTTTATGAACATATTTTATCATCTAATACATCTCTATAATCTTAGCCTTTGTTAATACAAGGGTTGACTACTTAGCGATTTGGTTTTTCCACGCTAATCTGTGGGTTCTTCAAGCATGCTTTTGTGACCATTAAGCCATTCAGTCTTTCCATGCTAACCTGCGAGTTCTCCCAACATGTAGAGACTCAAAACTTGGTTGTCTAGAAGTTTGTGCAAATTAAATAAAAACATTGAATTCCGTGCCAAAACATTTCCATTTAATGTTTTTATATGTTTATGTATGTTGTGTGACCCTTGGGTAAGTGTTAGAATCAAGGAAAGACCAAAAACAGGAGAAGTCAAGGTCCACCGGTCAACCCCCCACCCCCAGTAGAGATGAACATCGGCCGGTCGATTGCCAAACCACCCGTCGACCACCCACCCTCTGTTTTGCACAAAAATCCTTGTACAACTAGAATTTTGAGAATTCTAATTAAAGAGGGACTCTAAAACATTATAGATAGGCTCTTACTCGTGAGTTTAGGGTTTATAATCATTCAAAGAGTTCTTAGAGATCCAAGGATAAAAAACCTAGGGTTTTGCTTGGAGAAGGAGAAAAGCTTGGAGATCAAAGGCCAAGTCCATTCTCAAGCGATTGATCGAAGGAAAGCGATCGAGAGAGGTATTGTATACTGTCCCGTTAATGATGCTATGATGATAAATTATAAGGGCTGAATATGATTGAATAAGGGTATGGTAAGAATCAATGATTATGAATTGCATGTTAGGGTTTGGAATGATGGAAAAAGGTATGAGATTCAATATTTGGAATCGTTTATGGGAGCAATATTATGATATGACTACTGTTTTGCGAAATTAAATTGATAATGATGTTGGAACTTGTTATATGATGATGGGAATAATGATTTAGAGTTTTGGGTGTATAATTAATGGAATGATAATGATGAAATTGTGGTTATGGATTTATGATCATAGAATTAGGCTTATGGGATTGCAATTATCGGATTGTTATACAATGATGTTGATAACCCTGTTTATATGATTTGAATGTGATAACCTATATGAATGATAAGTATTATGGTATATTGCCCATATGCTAAATTATGATTAATTATGCATTTATAATGGTTGAATTTTGGATAGGTAAATACTTAGAGGATGATATTAATAACTCCAAATTCTCAAACCATCGTTATATGGGTGACTTTGGTGAAGTTTCGATGGTAAAATATCAAAATCTAAGGGATAACCTAGATGAAAGTTAATAATGACCCTCAAGCACATTGTTCATAGCATGATAAGTTGTTAAGTTTAGACAAGTCTCACATGATCATGCATGGATACAAAACAGACATAACTCTGGTATGTAACTGGTATGGACCTCAGAATTTGTATAGACCTTGGAACCTTGGTATGGACATGAGAATCTGGTATGAACTGACATTTTACTATTATGATTTTACATGTATATACAAATGTATCACAAGTCTACACGGAATGATGATATGGATATGCTCACATGTTTTCCGCACTCTGGATATGTAAAATATGATATGTATGGTACGACTGGAACTGCATGATATGATATGCTATATTGTTAACTGTAATTTATATACACTGAGTGTTTTTAATGTTTAGTCGAATTGTTACTGTTGGCAGGTTTAGGAGGATCTGACATTTATGCTCCGAGACCTTGGATTGAGGAAGAGTATCCCAAAGAACAGGAATGTGATTATCAGGAGGCAGAAGTTGAGTTGGATCATTATCCATATTACTGATCTAGAAGTTAATTAGTTGTTTTTATTTCAATTTAAGAGAGATGTAATAAAACACAATTTAAGTTTGATATTGCTTAGGTTTAAATTATAATTGTGATCACGGTGGATGATCTAGATTATTTATGTTTAAGTTGGTCACATTTTTAGATGATTTATATTGTTTAAGAATGAGATCCATTATTGTTATTGAAGAAATTTTCGGACTCATATTTAGTTTGCCTTGCATGTTGTTAAGTTAAGATGGATATATAGTGTCACGGGTCCAAGGTCTCATGTGACCAACAATGAGATTTTGGGGCGCAACACAACATGCTTTATTCACCACTATTCCATTTGGTTTTTTCACGCTATCGTGTAGGTTCTTCCAAAATGCTTTTCTGACTATGTCATCTTATTTTTTTTTAATAATTTTGACATTCACATTTACACGCATTTAACATTAATCTGTGAGGTTTTTCCACGCTACAGTCTATACAACGGGTCAGTTTACCCATCATATATAAATCGAGTCATGAGTTTTTTTCAATGCAATGCATGCTGATTTCTATCACACTTCCACATATTTGATTATCAAATCATAATAATTTTTCCATGCTAAATTAATGGGTTTTCTCATCATGCTTGCATTCTGATTATTAAGCCATGAGATAATTACATGCTATCATGCGGGCTTGTCTATCATGCTTGTTTTCTAAACATATGACTATAAGTCTATAACACATTTCATATTGCAGACTTCAACCTATATTCTTATATTTATTGTCACAAAAGCATGAAATGATTTCACACTGTCATGTATTACTCCACCATGCATATATGCATTGATCATCATCAATATCATTCACACATTGATAATTCAATAGTCAGTTAGATTTAATTTAGGAACACCACAATCTATAATTGTGCTCTTACTCTTCTATACATGTTTACAATGACAACATGTTAGTCGACATGCTAATCATATCCGTTAATCATCAATCAACATGGATCAAAGCTTAAGATTTCTAGCTTTCTTAACCAATGTTATTAACTATGTTACTCGTAGACTCTTAAGTTTTGTATTCGTGTCCAACACTTTATCATTAATGTAATCTTTCTAGTCATAGGTATCATATATGACTATGTAACATAGCATGCAATATCACAAGTAACCAATAGATAACATAAAGAGTTCGGAATTTAGAAATTTGATCGTTCAATAGTAAGTATTACCGTTGTGTGTATGTGCACCACATGATTTACTAAATCACAACTAGGGCTATATTCGGGCCGGGCTTGGCCAAGCCCGGCTCCGCTTGAAAGGATTTGATCTAGGCCCGAAGCCCGGTTCGGCCCGAAATGAAGCTTGAAAGCGTGGCCTGAAGCTCGGCCCAAATTGATTCAAGCTCGAGCCGGGCTTGGCTCAAGCTCGGCTTGAATTCTTTTTTTAAAAAAATAATATTTTATATTATTTATATATATAATACTGATATATATAAATAATATTTTTATTTTTTAAAATTTTTTTTAATAATATTCGAACCGAGCCGCACAGGGGTTGGCCCGAGCTCGGCTTGATTGAGTTTCAGGCTTTTTTTAAGGTTTGGCTTGGCCCGATCGAGCCTAAAATTTGGCCGAACAGGGCCGAACCGAGCCGCACCAACGGGCCGATCAGGCTTTGTGCAACCCTTATCACAACTGATTCTTTACTGTATTCACCATATCTCTAGGAGCACGCTGGTTCTAACGGATTTGAAATTGAAGTTAAATTGATTTGGATATTGCAAAAACTGCCTAGTCAATACACAATTTCGATATTGCAAAAAGTGCCTAGTCAATACACAATAGCAGTGTGTATGCTTCACAGATCCATATATATTGCTGATTGATGCGAGTTGACTTAGCTTAACTAGAAGTCAACTCAATTCTATTATACTACTTGACTGGATATGTTGGCTTGGCTTGGCTTGGCTTAGGTTGCAAGCTTACGTATTAAATTGGCTTTCATGGCATGAGAATAAAGCCCCCCAAAACAAACTTAAATGACTTGAGAATAAAGTTTTTTTTTTAAAATTACATATTCACAACACGTTACTCAAGCAAGTCTAAGCTAAAAAAAAAAAACTTGTATGTGCCCAACAATTTATGAGAACTATTCCAATATCTTCCACCTTTCTCCAACCTTTCATCTTCTCGGTCTTTTCTTCACTCAAGCAAAGATAGCAACGGGTCAAAGATGGCCATACCAAAGTGGATCAGATCTGAGAAAATCATTAAGCTTTGCTATCATTCTTTATCATATCTGCATACATGGGTAAGTAGCCTTTTCGTTCATGTCTACCCCTCTCTTCTCTCTCTTACATTCTATCATGTGGAGGAAAAATCATCGAGCTTTGCAGACAATAGCGATAGAGAAGGCAAACAAAACAACTTGCAAGGGAACAAATTCTAGACATGGAATCACTAAAATTGTCTTAGCCCTAGATATTCACTCTAACTTCTGATAACAAAACATTTAACCATCAACTCAAACTTGGAATCCATTTTCCTCCACCTAATAGTAGACAAATTATTTTTTTTCAAAGTTTCATGTTGGCATATCTTTCATTTCTGACTAGGCAAATCAAGCAGAACATATATTCTAGAAATTGGGAAAGAAATTTTTTTCCTTAAAGAAGAAAATTTAAGAAAGAAGAACCAGTTGCCTGAATTCTTCCAGAACCCAATTTCTAAATCTAATCAACAGGTAAACCCCAAACCTAAACTCCCTAACAAATCTTACAAAGCCAGTCATAATTCTAACCAAAAAAAAACTAGAAACAGATAGATAGAAATACACATTTCACTAGACTCAAAATTTCTACATCAGAGTCAGCCAACATGCAATCTAACATAAGGAAGAAGAAACTCCTTGAGATTCCAGCCAAGACATTGAACCCCAGTCACACAAAACTAATCAAACTTCCCCGACATAAAAATCACTTTCCTAAATGTCTCACAGCATCTAAAAACAAATACCCATTTCATGAAACTCAAAAATCATCCATCAAATCCAATCAAAAAAGAAATCTAAAAAAACTGAAAAATAATTGAAATGCCATATACCTGCAGAAGATCCCACCAACAAAATCCTATGAGTGGACATATTCTCGCATACCCATTTGCAAACAGCAACAACATCACGGATTTCAGAAGAGCCCGTGAGAGAAGGCCATCCGGTGGATCTACCGACACCTCTCATGTCGAAGGTCACAGCTTTGTGACCTCTCTCTGCTAACCCAACAGCAATCCCCTTCAAAAGGCCTTGACAGCCACCCAATACCGAGTAAGGATGAACGAGAACAATGACCAAATTGCGCTTGCCCTCTTCTCTTGGATTGAAGATTCGGGTCTGAAGCTTAACGCCATCGCTGGTTTCAACTGTGCAGGAATCGATAGAAGTAGAAGTAGAACTAGAACCGCTCGTCGTCATAGATCATAGAGAGAGTTGCAGATGCTAATGGTGGATTTTGATTATGGTGGGCTGAATCTCCATTTACAGAGATAGAGCTACCCCTTCGGCTCAGATGGCGATGTATGTGCCTCTCGTGACTCACGATGATTTTTGTGTCTGGTAATCTACCCAGTTTCTAAAAATAAGCCAATTGGAAGCAGTTTTAGAGATATATATTCGTATTCTGATTTTATATTTGATTATTTAAATTCAATTAAATATTCTACGAATAAGTTAAATATATGAATTTGGATAATGTTTTGATTATTTCTAAAAAGTTTTTTTTAAAATATAATATATATATATATATATATATAATATTTGTTTTATAAATATAACACACATACACATTTAGAAATTAGGGGTGGTTATCACATAAAGGTGCACGCTAACTGCTCAAGCTTCGTTTATTTAGTAAATAAGACAAGTTCAAGCTTGATTTTTGAATTCGTTCGGTTAACGATTCAAACTTGAACACACACTTACTCGGCTTGTTAAAAGCTCGAATCGGTTATATATACAATTAACCTACTATCATTCTACTAATAAAAGTATAAGGAGTAACCTAAACTTTATGTGAACGTATATATCCTTTAATAAAAAAATATTAACTTATAAACTATGTTATACGTAAATATGTGGTTAGAATTCAAAAAGAATTTTAATGCGTTTAAAAACGGAATCCTTGATTTAAAAATAAAAGTGGAAGCCTTATAAAAAGAGATAAAGATGTTTTACAAAGTTTATCTTCAAGTATTGTATTCACTCTCAAACTCTATCAAGTATACGTGATTTAAAAACTCAAACTCTATCAAGTATACGTGATTTAAAAACGGAAGCTTTGATTAAAAAAAAAAAAAAAAAACAGAACCCTTTTAAAAAGAGAGAAGGATGGTCTTTATGTTTTAGCTTTATCTTCAAGTATTGTATTCATTCTCAAACTCTATCAACTTCTTTAGCTAATACAATATTTATGTGTTTCAATTCTCACGTTGATGCTACTAACGGTATTGGACCAAAACTGTTGAGATTCCAAATGAGGGTCTAAGATTTGACCTTATAAGTTGAACATAGCTACCCTATAGAGAGATTAGGTTTGATCAAGTACTAATTTCATTTTAAAATCAAAACAAATTTTTTTTGAAGCATTTTATGTAAAAGTATGGCATGAAAAAATAATTAATATCATTATCAAAATCTCAATGACACCAAAAATTTAATACGTGCAACGCGCGTGCACCATTACTAGTAATATTTAAATATACTTACTTTATTTAAATTTTAAAATTAAGTATATTCATTATATACCACTAAAGATTAATAATGTATAATTTGTTTTACATAATAAGAATGTCTTTTATGCAATTATATAAATTTCCTTAAATTTTAAGTAATACTTTAATTTTATTACTATATGAGGATACTAAAGTAAAAGTAAAACCTAATAAATAGTTATATCTAATCAATCAGTCAACTTGCTCATGAACTATGTGAACTCGGTTGGAGCTCATGTGTTAAAGTATGAGCTTGTTTATTTAATAAGCAAGTTAAACTCAAGCTTGATTTTCGAATAATTAAAAAAGCTTGAACATCCCACCACTTGGCTCGATAACACCCCTACACACACCCAACCCCTTCACCCAACCCCTTGGCACAAGGCTTAGTGCACCCACAATCCCCTCTCAAAAAGAGAGGATGGTGAAAACAAAAAATTATTATTATATTTATATTAAATTAATAACTGAATATCTTAAGAGTATATAAATAATTCATATTAATAAAAATAATTTAGTCTTATAAATTTATAATATATTATGTCAGCCAAAAATTAATATACGTCTTTGCTTTATTAGGTATTAGTTTTTGACTAAATGTATAAAAATATAATTGATAAAAAAAATTATCCAATCAAATATATCAATATGAACTCTGTACCTTTAGATTATAAATATATATAATTAATATTCAAATTCTCTCTATTGGACATCAATTTGAATAATTATTCAAGAAAAATAAATTTAATAAAATAATTTTGTATCCATTGACATCCCCAAAATATAAAACATAAGTACTAGAACCCACTGAGTAAGAGTAAGAGTAGGAGTAAGAGCACAAGGGCATTGAGCGATTTTAATTTCTTAGATTGAGCCTACAAGCCTCAGGATAAGTCACTTTTTTTGGCGAGTGCCACTACACACAATTTATTTGATACACACGATTGGCCTATTCCAATGGTTGTGTATTTCCCTTTTCGGGAGTTGTGACTTGTGTTTAAGTTTTGGTGTAGCTGTTGAGCGCCCATCTTGAGTGCTAACCCCTAATCCTGGTGTGCTGTTGAGCGCCCACCATGAGTATTAACCCCTAAACCCTAACCTAGGTAGATAAAAGATTAGGATCAAACAAAAAAGAAAAACAAAAAAAAATAAATAATTGGTGGGACCATATAAAAATAATTTGTCTTATTGGTTTTTATAGGTACAATAAGGGTGGAAGCGATTTACGGCTAACATTTCCTAAAGAGTAAAGACTTGTCTATGAAGGTTGTTGACTAATTTTATGAAAGTGAGTCCTACCATGATACCATCTATTATTGCTTACAGACTGGAAATATCCTAGTCTCCCACATCCTCCGTGTTGGGGAGCATACTCTCTCCTCCATCTCGACCGTTTGATGGGTGGAACTATTGCAACAATAGATTGTGTTGGACCATTCCATGAGGTGTTGCATTGTTGACGGTCGTGATAGGCATCGTGATTAAGTCGTGGGTCTATATTGCCCTAAAGAATGAGACCCATGCGACGATTAGGCTATGATTTTCGATGATTTGTAATGGTGATCCATGGTTTTTTTTTTTAAGGGTGTATTCAAGTCAAGCTGAGTTGAGCTAAGCTTGGTCAAGTTTGAGCTAGGCTTAAACATGCTCGAGCTCCGCTCCAGCATGATTCTAGCCCGAATGATTAGGCTTGAGCGTGACTTGAGCTTGACGTGAGCCCGAATGTTTAGGCTTGAGCAAGCTTGATCGAGAGCAAGCTTGATCGAGCTTGAGCTCCATTTGTGCTCCAACTTTATTCGAGCTGAGCTCTGGCTCAAGCTTAATTCACAAAATTGTTTTTTTCTATTTTTAAATTTACATAATTTTAATAAAAGTATTTATTAATAAAATATAATACAAAAAGTACAAAAAAGTTAATACATTCATATATTAGAATAAGATTTGGAAGTAATCATCCCATCCAAGAATAGAGAGTTAGATCAAAGTTTCTGCTTAACATTTTTTGTTAATATTATCTCTTATATTTATTTATTATAAATTATAAATTATTAAAATTTATAGTAAAGAGAATTTAAAATATTAATTTGTATAAATATAAATAACATTAACAAAATATATATATATATATAACCGAGTTGAGCTCAAGCCAAATTGAGCCCTAAACGACCTGAGTTTCAAGTCAAGCTGAATGATACATGGTCTATCTTGAGCTTGGTTTGTTTAAACATTTGAGTTCAAATACAATTTTAGCTAGATTCGTTGGAATTGAATGCCACGAGCTGCCTAGCTAGCTAGTTTGGCAGCCTTAGTTATTTTTGAGTGATTTGATGACTGAGATATGGCCCACCAACCAAAGAATTTATTTGAATTTGGATTGTTCATTACATGGGGGCCACCCATTTAGATGGTCCATAACCCAAAAATTACACTGATCTGACGATCCTAAGCGTCCGATCAGATGGCTTATACCATATGATCAACATGATTTCAGTTTTGTAGGCCATACATACTGATAAATCTAGAAACCTACGGTTTGGACAGATAAGATCACCTCATGAAATCCGAACTGTCCATTTGATTGGTTTGCTTATGATGGATGAGAAAGATTCATGGATGATGAAAGAATCACATTGTCTCTATGATATTGTAATGGGTAAAATTCGTAAAAACCTAAGTGTGGTCAGAACGAGCTTGTTCTCGGTGTGGTGTTATCGTTTGAGCTCATTTCCGTCGACTCTTCGACGACGGATCCGTTGTCATATGGACGATGATCCCGTCCTCGTTCTGCTCGCGGGCCCATGGTCACCTGGACGACGATCTCGTCCTCATTCTGACGACGGACCCGTGGTCGCATGGACGACGACTCTGTTCTCATTCTGGCGACGGATCCGTGGTCACCTGGACGACGATCTCGTCCTCATTCTGACAACGGACTCGTGGTCCAGTGGACGACGATCCCATATCCCATCACATGATGAGATACGGCCTTACTGCCCAGCCGCCTGGGACAGATCCTACCTCTACCATGGTAGGTGGGAAATATTGCCTTAGCATTAAATGCGGCATTAAATGCCATTTAATGCCAGTCACCTCGGACGAGTTCCTACTCTTTGTCTACTCTCTTTTGTGTGCAGATACGCGTGCAGTACGAATGACCGGGGGATCTATCTAAAATGATTACTGAAGTACACATCATAGATTTGAGGGATCCATGGACATCAATGGGTGTCCATGGCCATGGCAAAGGTGGCCTATAAAAACCTGTGAAAAACAGTATGGAGGGGACACAATTTTTCGGGAGCTAAGACCTTCAAACTCTTCGCATTTTCTTACTGTTCATCTTCTTCTACACCTACTGACTTTATCATCGGAGTACAGGTCAGGGTATCTCACCCTCTACTCCAACCTTCTACCGGTATACCAGAGCTTAGAAGAGGCTGTCGCTGACGCGTGTCCTTTCGGTAAATCCCCCTCACAAAATTGGCGCCGTCTGTGGGAAACTCTTAGCCGAACTCACCCTTTGCTCACACCACCTTTCTCGGTCGGCATGGCAGACCAAACTCCTCAGTCTATCGTCGAAAACCAGCCCCCTCAAGCCCTTACTTGCACCCCCTCCACCATGCAAACATTCACTCCTGGCCAATCATCCGGGCAACCGGAGAGGCCCACGACCATACCTGATCCCATCTTGTTACTGTTACAACAACAACAGGCCACTCTGGCCCAGATAGTCGGCCAGCAACAGTCACTACAGGAGCGGCTTGATGCTTTGGAGCACGGTAATTTGGAGATCGATGACGATTCTCCTAGAGGGGGTTCTGCGGCTCGTAAACTAAATTTCCCTCCTTCCCCTCCTCCCAGAGCAACAGTCCCGATCTCGCCGTCTGCACCAGAGAATTTGGAGAGAAGATTCACTCTCGCTCCTTCTACCGTCGACACTGCCTATCCACGTTCTCTTGGTGCTCGTGCCGAACAACGAGATCTCGGAGTCAACAATGACGGGTTGAAGACGGGCTTAACCCTCAAGGACGTGGAAGCCCTGATCAATGCACGAGTCAGAGGAACGACGAGCGGGGCCTCTCTCGACCAATATGCTCAGAAGTATAAGGACGAGGAGGAGACGTCCCCCTTCTCCAAGGAGATCGTCGAATCTTACACCCCATCAAAGTTCACGGTACCGAACTTTGTTAAGTTCGATGGGAGGAGAGATCCTATTGACCACCTGACTGACTTCAAAAATGCCATGGCTGTCCGTAACCCGGACGATAATCTCCTCTGTAAAGCCTTCCCCAGCAGCCTGACTGGAGCGGCTGCGAGATGGTTCCGTAATCTACCCGCGGGGTCGATCAGATGTATGGCTGATCTCCGGTCAGTTTTCATCGACCAGTATATCATTAACAAGAAGAAGAAAGCTGGCGCAGACTCACTCTTCGCCATGAGAATGAAGTCGGCGGAACCCCTTAGAGATTTTATTCAGCGGTTTACCGATGAAGTCTCTAACATCGATAAGATCGAGGACTGCACTTGCATAGCGGCCTTCAAGAACGCCATACCCAAGAGTTCTAAGCTCAACGAATCTCTTGCCCTGGACTGTCCAATCAAGATGGACGAGTTGATAGTTCGTGCCTCTAAGTATGGGAGGATGGAAGAAGATATTGCAGCAACGACAAGACTCAGAGCACGAGGGGTAGATGCTGTGGAATGGGGAAGCAAACCCTCCTCGAAAAGGGCGAAGAGACCAAAGTATGAATCGTCCTCCAGCGACGAGGAACCACGAAGACGTACACGGCAGGAAAAGGTGGTGTACGTTGAACGACGGGGAGAACCGAACCGACTCTCGTTGGGAGTCCGCCAAGACGTAGACTCAACAAGGAGGACGGATCTACGTTCCAACTTCCAACGGCGGGACGACCGTACCTATCAGAGACAAGAGGAACCCGGGCATTACAAGGAGAGGGAGAATCGAGCAGCAGAAAGACGTCCTTTTGCATCTCGCGGTGGTCAAGTCAACTTCTCAGCGAGCCCGGCGACGATCATGAAGACGATGGAAGACAAACCATACTTCGAATGGCCAGCACGGACCGTTCGTGATGTCACCTCAGGACCCCGGGCGCATGAGTATTGTCAGTACCACAAGTGCCACGGGCACCTTACAAATCGTTGTCGCATTCTGAGAGAATACCTGGAGAGATTAGTCCGTGAAGGCTATCTGGGAGAATATGTGGACAATGGAAGAGAAGAAGGGCATATCACGGATCTGTCCATTCGATCTCACGAAGGAGAGCCATCCGGTCACATGGGCCGAGGCGGAGAAGCTCCAAAGGGAGTCATAAATGTCATCCATCGCGCCCGAGTACCGGAGGTAGACATCGAACAGCAGTACCGTGCGAAGGCGAGGAAGTTATCGCACGTGGCAAAAGTTTGCCAAGTGCGATCGACGGCAAAAGAAGTCGAACAAACCCTGTCGTTCACTGATCAAGACATGACAACTGTGGTCAGGCCTCACTACGATGCTCTTGTCTTGACTATGCGAATCGGCGATTTCGATATCAGGCGAGTGCTCGTAGACCCTGGAAACGGGGCGGATATCTTGTATCTCTATGCTTTTACGAAGATGGGGTTAGACCCGGCGGTTCTCGTCCCTGCGCAGACCCCCTTGGTAGGATTCGAAGGAAGTTCGATGCAACCCGTAGGAGAAGTCGTCCTACCGGTCAAAGCTGGACCTATCACCCTGTCCACCCGGTTCTCCATTTTCGATGCACCGTCCCCATACAATGCCATCTTGGGGCGATGGTGGACTCACGAAATGAGGGCCGTACCGTCTTCCTATTATCAAGTACTGAAATTCCCTACTCCTGACGGACCAAGTGAAATACGAGGAGATCAGCTGGCGTCGCAAAAGTGTGATTATGCCTCACCCGACCCACTCAAATAGCAATTACAGGTCAGGTTCGTGGAAGAGGAGAACCCGGGTGAATCGCTGACGAACCATTCTGTTGAACCCACGAAACCTGTCAACTTGGGGACGGAGAACGAATCAAGGACGCTACAAATTGGAACCTGTTTGACGACGGACGAAGAGCAGGAGTTGATAAATTTCCTGAGGAGGAATCTGGATGTTTTCGCTTGGTCCCACGAGGACATGACGGGTATCCGTCCTGAAATCATCTGTCACCATCTCAACGTTGATCCCGTAGTCAATCCTGTTAAACAGAAGCCTCGAAGACTTGCTCCGGCGTACCATGAAGCCGTCAATGAAGAAATCGACAAGTTAATTCGGCACGGGTTCATTCGTGAGGTCCAATATCCGGATTGGATAGCCAATGTAGTAGCTGTTCCGAAGAAGAATGGGAAAGTCAGAGTCTGTATTGATTTCACTAATGTTAATAAAGCTTGCCCGAAGGACTTCTTCCCAGTTCCCAGAATCGATAGACTTATCACGGCAACCGCGGGTCACGAGATGTTGAGTTTCATGGACGGGTATTCGGGTTACAATCAAATCCTCTTAGCGGAGGACGATCAAGAGAAGACGGCCTTCATAACGGAACGTGGCCTGTTCTGTTACCGGGTCATGCCTTTTGGCCTGAAGAATGCCGGGGCCACTTATCAACGGCTGATGAATCTAATGTTTGGACCCTTGCTCGGTAAATCGATGGAGGTATATATTGACGATATCGTTGTGAAAAGCCGAACTCGAGCCTCTCTTGTAGCCGACTTGGCGGAGCCGTTCTCTATCTTGCGCACTTTCAACCTGAAATTAAATCCTGAAAAATGCACATTCGGCGTCGCCTCGGGCAAATTCCTTGGTTATCTCGTCAGTCAATGGGGCATCGAGGCAAATCCCACGCAGATCCGTGCTCTGATAGATATGCCGGAACCAAAGACAAGGAAAGAAGTTCAAAAATTAGCGGGACGTATTGCTGCTCTCAACCGGTTTATATCAAAATCTTCTGACCGTTGTAAACCTCTGTTCGAGTTGTTGAGGAAGGATTCCGTCTTCAAATGGACAGAGGAGTGTTCCCAATCTTTCGCCGCCTTGAAGACTTATTTAGGCTCCGCTCCGATCCTCTCTGTACCTGAACCTGGTGAAGTGTTGTACCTCTATCTCTCCGTTTCGGAACGAGCTATTGGCTCCGTGCTGCTCAGAAATCACAACCGCGTAGAGAAGCCTGTTTATTTCGTCAGCAAAACATTCCACAAGGCAGAATCCAACTACAGCAGAATGGAAAAGGTATGCCTGGGTCTTGTCTTTTCCGCTGAGAAGTTACGTCCTTATTTTCAGGCACACACCATCGTCGTCATCACCACGTACCCTTTGAAAATTGTGTTGGGACGACCTGAAACCGCGGGACGCATGTCAAAGTGGGCAGTGGCGCTCAGCGAATTCGACATCCAATATCAAGCCCGAACCGCAGAGAAGGGGCAGGCTGTTGCAAGCTTCCTAGCCGATTTCCCCGTAGAGGAGGTTGAAACTTCGGTAGAGCCCGACCGTCATGAGCTCCCAGACGACGTCGAGGAGAATCCCGTTGTGGAAGACGAGGCAGGAGAAGGAACGAAATTGACGGCGTGGTGCGATTGGGTCTTGTACGTAGATGGGTCGTCTAATGTCAGCGGTTCAGGACTCGGTGCAGTTCTTGTCAGTCCAGATCATGTTAAAGTGCAGAAGTTGACGCGCCTTGGTTATGCTGCCTCCAATAATGAAGCTGAATATGAAGTGTTAATACTTGGGTTGCAGAGTGCCCAAGAGTTGGGAATTTTCAAGCTCCGAGTGTTTTGTGACTCACAGCTCGTGGTGAACCAAGTCAACGGTACCTATGAATGTCGAGATGAGCGGATGAGACGCTACGCTGCACTTTTACAAGAACAACGAAAGGTCTTTGATGTCGTTGAGATTAAACATGTCCGAAGGGACGATAACAGGCATGCTGATGCATTGGCCTATCTCGCCTCGATGATGCAAACTGATGAGCCCAAGACAATCCTCGTGGAGTATAAAGAATACCCCTCTATTGAACTGCGAACGCAACGCACGGTGTTATCTGTAAGTCAAGTGCCGAGCTGGATGACAGGCATAGTTACTTATTTGAAGAGTGGAATTCTCCCCTCTGATGCAAAGGAAGCAAGACGAATACAATATAAGGCTCCCCGTTACACCCTTGTGGACGGGGAACTGTATCATAAATCCTTTGGAGGACCTCTTTTGAGATGCGTGCATCCTGAGGACGTAGAGAGGATTTTGGCCGAACTACACGAGGGGATTTGCGGCATCCATTGGGGAGGACGGACTATCGCTCATCGAGCCCTGGGGCAAGGATATTTTTGGCCATATATGCAAGCCGACGCACAGAAGTACGTACGAAAATGCAGCCAGTGTCAGCGTCATGCAAAGTTAATTCATGCCCCCGCTCAGGAGCTTAACGTCGTATCTCAACCTTGGCCTTTCGCTCGCTGGGGACTTGACATCGTAGGACCCTTTCCCAAGGCTCCCGGTAATCTAATTTTTCTACTGGTGGCCACAGATTACTTCTCCCGGTGGATCGAGGCTGTTCCACTTGCGCGTATTAGAGAACAAGAAGTGAAGAAGTTTTTGTGGGAACATATTGTCTGTAGATTCGGCATCCCGCAATCCATCATTTCTGATAACGGGAAGCAATTCACGGGAAAACTCATTGCCGACTTTTGCCAAGAGTTGAAAATCAAGCATATCTTCTCTTCTCCTTATTATCCTCAGGGGAATGGCCTCGCCGAAGCAGCAAACAAGAACCTTTTGAATGCCCTCAAGAGAAGATTGGAAGATTCCAAGGAAAAATGGACCAGCGAATTACATAATGCGTTGTGGGGATACAGGACAACACCACGGAGCCCTACGAACGAGACCCCGTTCTCTTTAGCATACGGGGCAAAAGCTGTTATTCCCACCGAAATCTGCCTGCCAACGACACGTTCCCGAAAGAAACACGGAGAGGAAGACAAAAACGTCGAACTAATGGCTATTCATTTAGACTTGCTGGAGGAAAAGCGGGAAGATGCCAGCATTCAGATGAAACGGTATCAGCAACAACTACGGAAGGCGTACAACAAGAAAGTACGGAAAAGGACACTACAAGTCGGAGATCTCGTTCTTCGAAAAGTCTTCCAAAATACACGAGAAATCAACAGCGGAAAGCTGGGTCCCAACTGGGAGGGGCCATACATCGTGGACCGTGTCGGGAGTCCCGGGGTGTACTACCTTAAAGACCTACAAGGTAATGTGATTCAAAAGTCGTGGAACATTATGAATTTAAAACAATTTTTCCAATAAAGTTGTGTGTTAATGAATATTTGAGACGAACATGTGATCAATCGTTTTATTTACATATTAATTACTTGGTAAAATGGTCTAGTTGTATTACCACGACGGGTGCATTTCACTCGCACAGGGTACTCACCACGGGACACAGGTGGCTCATACAAAGGAATTGCCATCTGAGCATCCTGGCGGCTTATACTAATGGAATGTCCTCTGAGCATGGTGTCCCACCACGAGTTACCACGGCGAGTGCATTTCACACGAACAGGGTGCTCACCACGGGACACAGGTGGTTCATACAAAGGAATTGCCATCTGAGCATCTCGGCGGCTTATACTAATGGAATGTCCTCTGAACATGGTGTCCCATCACGAGTTACCATAAGTTCATCTTAATGAAATGTACTTTTTGTCGAATTACGTCCGTAGTGTTAATCTATGTCTTTGACAACCCGTTAGTAGAGTGATATGATGAATTATATTCGTTATGAGATTTATATCCAACTACGAGTTAATTACGTGCTATTTGTTTTAATTGAACGAGATAACCATTCCGAATCAATCGGTTGCAACACACTGATCATAAAGGAGAATAGATATATGACATCTTTACAGAAAAGGGACAAACATGAGTACAGCTGATACAAAAATTGAAAAGAAAGAGATAGGAGGGAAGAAGGATCAGTCTTCGTCAACGACTACGACCGCGTCATCAGGAACGACCGGAGCGATGTCGGCAGCAATAGCGGGCTCGGCAGGAACGACTTCAGCTGGAACCTCGGGAAGAACGAGAGATGGTCCGGTAGATGACGAGGGTTGCCCCCCTCCTTGTACTTCGGGCTCTTCATCGAGCAGGACCTCCATGCCCATGGCTTCGGAACGAGTAACCTCGTCCTTCGACTGAGGAGGAGACTCTACCAGTCGTCCCGACTCTCGGAGCTCGTTCATCAGTTCTCTCTCCGTCTCGACCCGATCCTCGGTGATCAGCCGTTCCATCTCCGTCTGGAAGTGGGCACGAAGAGACTCCGTTAAAGCCTCCTTGGCGGCTTCAACCTCCTTGTCCCTCACGGCCGCGGCCTCCTCGAGCTGCTCGGCTAATGCTGCCTTCTCGGCTTCAGTCGCTTCAAGCCGTTGACGGAGAGTGTTCACGATCTCGTCCATCTCGCTGATCCGAAGGACGGACTTCTCGGCCTGTTCCACCGCCGCCTTCTCTCCTTCCATTGCCTTATGGGTCTCGTCCCGAGCTTTATCCCGTTGTTTGACAGCAGTGGCAATCGTGCCTTTGGCAGATCGCAGGTCAGCCTTGACGGACATCAGCTCGTGGTTGAGCCGCTTCACGTCCTCGGCCCCCCTTCTCTCCAAGTCAAGGACTTTGTCCCTCAGCCCATTGGAGGTACGCCTGTTTTCGGCTGTAACCTCATACATCCCGGCGAGCATGTTACCCAACTAAGAAAGAGAAAGAAAGATATTAAAAAAAAAAAAAAAAAAAAAAACAACAACGTACCGTGGCAACAGCTCGACTTGCGGCACTGAACATCCCCATCCAGTGCATGTCCCTCGTTGCTGCTATATCCGCTGGGAGCCTCATTGCCAGCATCATCGATGTGGCAATGGAATCGTGCTCCATCGCCGAATGAACGATGGTAGGACGAGTGTACCCCCTGGGGAAGACGGGATTCCACAGTTCGGCGGGGCCTCCCATGGTGATTCTCCCGCGAGGAGGAGCAGAAGGCGGAGGAGCAGAAGAGGAAGCCACGTTTGCGGCTGGAGAAGAAGTAGAAGCCGGGACAATTACGGGGGCAGCCGTCTCTGCCACAGTAGCCGGGGCAGCTACGCCATCCGCGGGAGAGCCGATGCAGGCAATTGGAGGCTCCTCCGCGGGGGCACTACTCCCCTCGCCGAGTGTTGCGGCTGGGATAGATGACATCCCGGCCGATTCCCGTTCTCGGATCCGTTGATCGTGCTCCGCTTCTCGCCGAGCCTTCTTCGCCTTCAGCGTTTTGAGAGCTTCTACTCTCTCTCGTTTATCCGCCCTCTTCTCCGCCGCGGATGGACGAGAAGGACGGGGAGGACGGGTCAAGGCCGGAGCCTGAGAAGATCGAGATGGAGGTTGGTCAACCATCTTTCGAGCAGAAGACGGTTTCCAGGTGACGTAAGCGTCGCCCTTATCGCTGCGAATCCTCCGAAGCGCGTGCTCTTCTTCCGCGGAAAGGTTCGAGAAATGCGTCTTAGAAGCCTCTGAAGAAAAAGCGAAATATTGTTAGCCGAGTAACAGGAATACGTTGTTAGAACCGACAACGGAGAACGACTGAAAAATAACAGACCTGAGGTAAATTCGTGGGGAACAGGACGGGCAGTCTCCGCCCTCCAAGCTCCAGAGACTACGAAAGGCATCTCCTTCCAGTCCCGTTCCACGTCGGGGAGGTGTAAGATGATGTCGGGAACTCTGGATTTTTGCCTCCAGGTGAAGTACGTCTTCTTTCCCTTCTCAACAACTCCGGGACACTTCACGACGTAACGGAAGTGGAAGACGTGCCTGGCTTCTACATTATACCCGTCTCTGTTGAACTTGTCCATCAGAGACATGTATTTGTAGAACTTCGGGTGCATTTGCCCCGGGGCAATTTGAAGGGCGGACAAGACGGAGTCCGTGATGGGAGATAGGGGAAATCGAAGCCCAGCCTCAAACTGAGCGAGGTAGACAATAGTGCAGGAAGAACGATGGTCAGGAAGAACATCTTCTTCCCCGAAATGAATGTGGACGTGAGGGGAAATTTGGAAGAGGGTTCTATAATGGTCAAGTGCGTATCTGACAACTGGTTTGGTTTTGGATGAAGGAACACCGGTGATGACACCGTGAGGGGCACTGCCTGAACAACTGGCCTCATCGGCACTGTCTATCCTAACTATTTCGGTAGACATGGTGGCAGAAAAGGAGAAAAGAAAAAAAATATGGAAAACGACCACAGAACAAAAGGAAAAGAGAAGGATCTTACCGAAAGATGTATTTAGGGAGCAAAGGACACGGCCGGAGAAGAAAGAGGAGCAGGACAGCAGGTCGTCGGTGAGAAGAAGTTCCGGCAGAGTAACAGAAGGCAAGGATTCAAGTGAGGAAGATGAAGTACCAGGCCTTCAGTACTTATAGACCTGTCCTTAACTCTAAGGACGATGATGACCTCGATCTGTACCGTACGCGTGTCCACTCATGCAGACAATGTGGGGGGCAAGATGGTCTATTGACCGAGTTAAATAACCATCGGGGAAAACGAATCGTCCGAAAGTTAATGATGATAGCCTGCCAAGCATTTATGAGGTATGACGTTTCGGCATGCGCAATACAGCTGGCACGACGCTACATCTTCGCGTACAGAGCATGTGACCTATCGTCATTCTGAGGTTAGCTGTATCCTCTCCTCCGTCGTTTCGCTATATTTATGACACTCTGAACCACGTTCAAAGTATCATAAAGGGGCAATTTGTAATGGGTAAAATTCGTAAAAACCTAAGTGTGGTCAGAACGAGCTTGTTCTCGGTGTGGTGTTATCGTTTGAGCTCATTTCCGTCGACTCTTCGACGACGGATCCGTTGTCATATGGACGATGATCCCGTCCTCGTTCTGCTCGCGGGCCCATGGTCACCTGGACGACGATCTCGTCCTCATTCTGACGACGGACCCGTGGTCGCATGGACGACGACTCTGTTCTCATTATGGCGACGGATCCGTGGTCACCTGGACGACGATCTCGTCCTCATTCTGACGACGGACTCGTGGTCCCGTGGACGACGATCCCATATCCCATCACGTGATGAGATACGGCCTTACTGCCCAGCCGCCTGGGACAGATCCTACCTCTACCATGGTAGGTGGGAAATATTGCCTTAGCATTAAATGCGGCATTAAATGCCATTTAATGCCAGTCACCTCGGACGAGTTCCTACTCTTTGTCTACTCTCTTTTGTGTGCAGATACGCGTGCAGTACGAATGACCGGGGGATCTATCTAAAATGATTACTGAAGTACACATCATAGATTTGAGGGATCCATGGACATCAATGGGTGTCCATGGCCATGGCAAAGGTGGCCTATAAAAACCTGTGAAAAACAGTATGGAGGGGACACAATTTTTCGGGAGCTAAGACCTTCAAACTCTTCGCATTTTCTTACTGTTCATCTTCTTCTACACCTACTGACTTTATCATCGAAGTACAGGTCAGGGTATCTCACCCTCTACTCCAACCTTCTACCGGTATACCAGAGCTTAGAAGAGGCTGTCGCTGACGCGTGTCCTTTCGGTAAATCCCCCTCACAGATATTACTAGTAATATCTAGTAAAGTCTCTTCAGGGTGAGGCAGTTAATATCCCCACCAATTGACTAACTTAACTACTAATAATCAACCGGGGTTGCGGCAATTACGGCTATTGATATGCCCACCAACTGAAATTTAATAGGCTGGTCACCAGAGTTTGGGTGAACTTATTTGGGTTGCAAGTGTGTTGGCAGGGACGGAGTTAGGATTCTCTTGAGGGGGGCTAACAGTGGGGGTTCGGGGAGTGTAGCCCCAAATCTTTTTTTTTGAGGGTCAAGTTCATGGGCGATCGCATCTATTTGCGTCCGTTTGTAAGGAGCACCCCGTCCCTAGCTCCGTCCTAATCCTAGGCTATGCCCCTAATAGGGCAATAGTAAACAAAAAATTCCGAAATTTTAGGGGGGTTTCATACCCCCCGGGCCCCAAGTGGTTCCGCTCCTGTGTGTTGATTGTGTGTGCGTAAGTGAGTGTGTGGTGTTTCCTTTGTGTTTGCCTTCAGCTTCGCCTTGTGGTGTTGTTGAGTTACCCAAAAAAAATAAAAAAATTCATCCACCAAGATAGTTGCAGTACAAGAATTTGTAGGAAATAAACAATAAGATATTAATTTTCTTTTATTTTTTTTAAGGATGGGGAGTAGGTTAGTGATAGAGAATAGAGTATTAAGGAAATAAATATAAGATGAGATACAGTGTATCATAGTTCATTAGTATATCTCATTACAATCAGAATCTTGGATCAATATATTTAGTATTAGATTAGGATTATTTTTTTAAGGATATCTTTCTAAGTTAAGACTTGGATTATCTATTTAAACCTTTTATAGGGTTGTTGTAAATCATCCAAAAATTTATCAATATTTAAATCTTTTATATGGTCGTTGTAAATCATCCAAAAATTTATCAACGTTAAGTTCTTCTTTAGTTTGTAAATGGTGCATCTTTCAACCGCCACACCTCAAAAACTCGAAACTGAGTCCACCCCTATGGGGATGCACTTCATTCACAAAACTTTTAGTTACTTAATTATGCTAGAAATTGTAGACAAAATAGATGACGCAAAATAAACTCAAATAATATGAGAGAAAAGAAATACTCATTGCCTTCAAATTGGTCGAGGAGTGACCGAAGTCACTCGGGCTTGAAATTGAATTTGCCCCCTTTAGGGTGATATCCGTTTAGTGTAAAGACTACATGGGCAACCGACCTCCAGGATACAACAGACCATTGTCCACCTCTTTTGTGTGCACTCAAAAGTCACAGGCCGAACCACTTATCAGTATAACTCAAACAAGAAGATAAAACATTTCTTTAAATAACTACTCACTTGTGAATTTATGAATGAGGGGATACCTTTATATAGGCACAATCACACATTCATCAAAGACTGACCAATGGAACACTAAAGGTTCCCAAAAGGTGCAACTAATGAACATAGTGTGTTCCAAAAGGTGCAACCAAACCCTTTATGAAAAGACATAATGCTTAAAAAAATTTGAATCACACTAAACACTAAAATTACAACAACTTATTCAAAGAAGATATGAGTAAAAATGCCTAGAAATAAAATATATAAAAAAAAAAAAAAAACTATCAGCGCATATCTTGGAATCATATCTATGTAAGCATAACAAATATTTTCAGCAGATATTTTGGATGTACAAAGTCCTGGTAGTTGTCAGTGTTCATTAGCAATATTCAATGTTTATTTTTTTTTTTGGTCACTAACAATTCTCAATGTTCAATTATAGAAATAGTGAGATCTCATTGTCAACATAAGTGTTTATGACTAGGCTTTCCTCCTTGGCAATAAATATCACTGCCTGCAGATCCATCTCTCAATCATTTCCTTTGTATGACTAGGCCTCCACTCTGTTCCTCTCAAGGGCTTCTTGACAGGATGCAGAATTAACCCCTGAAGTCCCTGTGAGGCGTTGCCTCCTCTCCCTCACAACACTATTTATCAGCGTCAAGAGCCACAAGGTGGAGTAAGAAACCCATAGGGACTCTAGTAGAACAGGTAATAATATGACTATTTTACAGAACAAAATGGTCTTCCTATCATTTCATAAAAAAAAAAGTGGAAACCGAACCTCGGTACGCATACCTTCCAATCCTTGTAGTCAAATCTGAAAACAAATTGATGATAAGAGACCTCTTCTCCACTTGCTGAGGGAGCATTTCTCAAGCTATAAGAATAAAAAGGCACTCAACAGACGAAATAAATCAAATAAAAAAACTAAAAAGAACCATGGACCATGGTCATAGAAATAGTAACTGAGGAAGACCTAAGGCTTCACAACATCTCACCAACAAGATGGGTTCCACTCTCATTGACTGTTATTTCTGAGAAAATGAAAATCTATTCATGAGTTCTAACTTCTCTAGTTCTATGCACTTCCCGCGTCTTCAAAATGTCGAACATTGTCAGCATATTCTTCTCAGTATCGGTTTTCGTTTCGTAAATTGTATCTTCCATCTACAGGCAGGCTAAAATTAAAGTTACAGCTGATCCATTCATAGGGTTCTATGTATGCTGTTTTAGGCTATGAGCATGTGTAGGAACTGTAATAGTGTCAAACCATAGCTTAAACAATAATTAACAGGGAAATATATATATATATATATATATATATATAAATTATAGATTCACTAGGCGGTAATCTGTGTGCTTTGTTCATTGATTGTGTCTCATCCTGGGTGTGAATGTCTAATGTTTCTTTTTCAGCTTCCTCTTCATTTACCTCTGAACCTACAATTCCAGATCCAAGAATTAGGATTATATTAGTATTAATACTACTACAACTAGAAAATCTACTTGAATTTTAGATAATGAGCAAAAGACAAAAGTACAATCTGTACATCCTCCATTTAAGACACAATCAATGAACAAAGCACACAGGTTACCGCCTAGTGAATTTATAGCTAAAACCATATTGCAGTTTTTTACTCGTAAATATTCTCCACGACCCATTGCACAATCCAAAGATAAATTAGCAATCCAGAAAAGCCAAAGTCAGACTTCTCTTGCTTCTGCTCAATCCAAGAAAGAACTTCATTTGAAACTTCAAGAACAATTAGCCAATCTTTCTGATGACAGTGATAGTAGTAATGGTTAATCAATTATGCTCAAGATAATGAAGATGACTGTTATGGCATTAATTTATCCCAGATTTAGACTCGGTTCTACAGTTCCAGACAAGTTAAGATTCTACAGTTCCAGACAAGTTACCAGAGTTTTAAGTATTTACCTTCCAGTTAAAGCCACCGAAAGGAATCTCCTTTCTCCAGCAGCCAGTACACTCTAGATATCAAGACAGCAGCTTTATTTATTCGTTCAAGATTACTGTTCAAGATTCGTCACAGTGTTCAAGATTACTGTTTACTTTTTGACAAAGCTCCAGACAGACTACTGTTCAAGATTTACTTTTTCAAAGTTGAAGACTACTTTCAAGATTCGTTCAAGATGTAATAATTAGTTTTACTTTCATTGTTTTATTTAAGGCATGTGCCTTGTCCATTGTAAGGCATCGGTTACACTGAGCCTCCTGAGTTGTAATATCTTCTCTTCCTCCTCTCTCTCTTCAGTCCTTAGTTCTCAGTTCAGTCCTCAGTCCACTGTAACTCCTCAGTCCTGAGTTCCTTTTGAGTTCTTCTCCAATTGTAAGTTTTTATTTTATAGTTATATGTTCACTGCACTCCAGTTTAACTGAGTAGACTCGTGTAAGACTCGGGTATCCACACTGGATATTTAGAGCGGTTCATCTACCATCTCAGTTTAAGGAACTGGTAGTTCACGTTTAATCGTACTGTATATGCTTTCAAGTTTTCAATAAATATATCATTTGATGTTTTGTTTTATCATGTGCAACTAAACACTTGATAGTTTAAATGTACTCTAGGATGTAGCTCTTTCACTCATGCTGCTATGTTAGCGTATCTTTCAAGTTGATTTAGCTATAGATTCACTAGGCGGTAACCTGTGTGCTTTGTTCATTGATTGTGTCTCATCCTGGGTGTGAATGGTATCAGAGCCCTGTGAAAGGGGTGTGTGGTGGTGGTGAGTCTGACCTTTGTAGCATTGACCGGAGTTAGTGGTTGTTAATCGTAGATAGGCGTGGTGCAGTGCAGCAGGCGTTGAGGCCGTGGTGTGAGTCGTTTAGCCGATGTAAGTCACTTTTTGGTCACACTGATTTTCTACAAGCTGTCGGAAACTTAGCCCACCTAAGTTTCTGGAACACAAGTTGATTTAGCTATAGATTCACTAGGCTACGCCTATCTACGCTTAACAACCACCAACTCCGGTCAATGCTACAGAGGTCAGACTTACCACCACCACACACCCATTTCACAGGGCTCTGATACCATTCACACCCAGGATGAGACAATCAATGAACAAAGCACACAGGTTACCGCCTAGTGAATCTATAGTTAAATCAACTTGAAAGATACACTAACATAGCAGCATGAGTGAAAGAGCTACATCCTAGAGTACATTTAAACTATCAAGTGTTTAGTTGCACATGATAAAACAAAACATCAAATAATATATTTATTGAAAACTTGAAAGCATATACAGTACGATTAAACGTGAACTACCAGTTCCTTAAACTGAGATGGTAGACGGACCACTCTAAATATCCAGTGTGGATACCCGAGTCTTACACGAGTCTACTCAGTTAAACTGGAGTGCAGTGAACATATAACTATAAAATAAAAACTTACAACGGGAGAAGAACTCAGAAGGAACTCAGGACTGAGGAGTTATAGTGGACTGAGGAGTTATAGTGGACTGAGGACTGAACTGAGAACTAAGGACTGAAGAGAGAGAGGTGGAAGAGAAGAGATTACAACTCAGGAGGCTCAGTATAACCGATGCCTTACAATGGACTAGGCATAAGCCTTAAATAAAACAATAAAAGTAAACTAATTATTACATCTTGAACGAATCTTGAAAGTAGTCTTCAACTTTGAAAAAGTAAATCTTGAACAGTAGACTGTCTGGAGCTTTGTCAAAAAGTAAACAGTAATCTTGAACACTGTGGAGGATCTTGAAACAGTAATCTTGAATAAATATCTGGAATACTGTAGCGAATCTTGAACTTTGAAATCTTGAACGAATAAATAAAGCTGCTGTCTTGAACTCTGGAGTGTACTGGCTGCTGGAGAAAGGAGATTCCTTTTGGTGGCTTTTACTGGAATGTTAAAATCTTTAACCTCTAGTAACTTGTCTAGAAAACTGAACCTGAACTAGTAACGGATACCCAAATGCTTCTAGTTTAAACGTGAACTACAAGTTGATTTAGCTATAGATTCACTAGGCGGTAACCTGTGTGCTTTGTTCATTGATTATATCTCATCCTGGGTGTGAATGGTATCAGAGCCCTGTGAAAGGGGTGTGTGGTGGTGGTGAGTCTGACCTCTGTAGCATTGACCGGAGTTGGTGGTTGTTAAGCGTAGATAGGCGTGGTGCAGTGTAGCAGGCGCTAGGCCGTGGTGTGAGCCATTAGCCGATGTAAGTCACTTTTTGGTCACGCTGATTTTCTACAAGCTGTCGGAAACTTAGCCCACCTAGAAATTCTTCAGTGTGCTATAGAATAGGATGAATCATCGTCTCTTCCCTTAGAGCATGTCTTCTCGAGAAGTTGACGGTTAAGATGACACGATGAATAGTGAAGACCACATGTTTGTGAATAGTGAATCCGAGCTAAATAATTGGAATATACCTAAGGTAGCAGTAGAGGAAATCTACAGACTAGGTACATTTAAACTATTCTCTTCTCATTCGATAAAAACAGTTGAGCGTACTTTACCTCTTACGAATCATACATATAATACTTATAAATTATTAGATAAGCATACTATACATACTCTTAGTAAAAAATGTAACTTTATTTACTTTGGCATATTCTAGGTGGCGGCCAAGCTACTTACCAGATTAGGAATTAATAGTTCCATTTTACTATGCCTTAAAGACTGTAGGTTCTTAGAGTTTTCAGATAGCCTCTTAGGAGCAATCCAGACTAGTACAGCCCAAGGTCCAGTTTACTTTAATTGTTATCCAGATTTCTCTTTAGATTTAAGAGATCCCCATATCATAGATAGCTTAACCTTAGATGTCCATACTAAAGGTATAAACATGAAACCAGGATCCAGACCCTTAGTTCTAGTTTATAGGATTAGTTACAAGGTTATGAATACCACGTTAAATCCTAAAGCAATTCACCATTTTAATAGAAATAATAAGTTTAATGAGATCATTTATGGTCATCCAGATAATAAGATCCAGCCTAGAATAATTAATTGGGAAGATATTGAGTTTTCAGAAAGTTGGAAGTTGGTCAATATGACTGAACCTCCTCCTATGCCAGTCCAGGAGCCTAACCAGATCATTGATCATGGTCAGGGCAACGTAGAGTTAAGATTTCCCAGATTAATTAGGAATCCTTCATTTAGGATGCCTTCCAGAGACTCTCATTATTATTCAGGTATCATACCTCCCAGATCTTCTTGTTCCAGTGTTCCTAGTACAAGTAATACAATACATTTAGAAGATACTTCTAGACTTCCGCGCAATACTCTATTTATTCATACTTCAGAAAATATAAAAACTTCTCATAATACTATTCCTGAATACGTCCATGTACAACCAGTCAGGTCTACACCTGAACAAGTCCCGCTCTATACTAATCTAGAAGGAGTAAGAAATTCTCCTATTCCAGAACCGTACTATACGGAACATAGTGATAACCAGAATATAAGTAGTCCAGATATTACTCCAGTTAGTTGTCCATCTCCTACATATTCAGATACGAATCTTCCTAGAATATCTACATGTAATATGATTTCCATTGTTCAGCCTTTTCAGATAGATTATACCAGACTAGAAAAAGATATCAATTCTTCAGAAAATAGGAATCAAAGATTATGGTTTTTAGATTTCTTTAGTCAACTCAGTCAAGACATAATCATTAAGTTTTATTTACAAGATATAGAAAAGACAAGAAGGCATTTTGCTTTCTTTCCATGGTTAATTCATTATTGTAATAACTCAAATATTAATATGTTTATGTTTCCATCCCAATACATAGAATCTAAAGTTTCTCAGTCAGATTATTATGATCCTAGTTGTAAAAATTGTTATTCGGCAGGAATTTATGGTCGATGTTATACATGTAAAGAAAA
Source organism: Tetracentron sinense (assembly GCA_015143295.1). Lineage (NCBI taxonomy): Eukaryota > Viridiplantae > Streptophyta > Magnoliopsida > Trochodendrales > Trochodendraceae > Tetracentron > Tetracentron sinense. The sequence goes on from CM026563.1 coordinate 41,953,687, forward strand.
AATGGAAGAAATCAAGATAGTTAAAAAACCTTTTGAATATATTCCAGATAAAAAGATAGATAATGATTATATTAGTATTAATACTACTACAACTAGAAAATCTACTTGGATATTAGATAATGAACAAAAGACTAAAGTACAATCTGTCCATCCTCCATTTAACAAGATTCAAATACTTTTAGAAAATAATACTTATTTATCATGTAGTCCTTTGAAAGATAAAGATGATACTAAACCCATGGATTCCACAGATATTAAAAGATTAATGGAACAAAATAATTTTACCAATTTTCATCTTAAAACTATAGGCGAATAGCTAAATAGAGTAGAACAAATTGTAGCAACAGAACTCATAGTCACACAAGTTCCAGAAAGTTCTACCAAGATTTATGATATTCCAGTAACGTTTGCTAAACAAGATGATACTCCATTATTTAGTCCATTCGAGATTCCTGTGCAACATTGCAAGGAATTAGCCAAGTCAAAACTTATCTCCAGATTAGATAATCGTTTAAAAGAATTAGAAACTGATTTTAGTTCTATCATCAGTAAAGAAATTCCTGATACTCCACAAGTTGAAAATAGATCATCTGCTTGTCTCTTAGAAGTAATCCCAAAATCCATTTGTCCTTTAGAATTAAATATTTCAGATAGTGAAAGTGAAATAGATAGGATAGAACAAGTATTCCATCCTTTAGAAACTAGTAATAGGATTTCTAGTTTAAATAAATTAGAATGGGACCAGCCTTCTTCTTCCCATACTAGAAATTACTATTTCAGACCCATTTTTCCAGATATGCAATTTGAAGAATTACATCCATATATCCAGAATTCATACAAGAGTGGTACCATCTACGAATGGAATATTGATGGTATGTCTGAGCACCAGATTCTCAATAGGCTTCAAGAAATGACCATGGTTAGCAATGCTTACCAAGTCACCAGTATTCCAGATCATACTGTAGCCCAGTCATTAGTTGCAGGGTTTACAGGTCAGCTCAAAGGTTGGTGGGATAACTGCCTTACTTTTGATAATAGGAGAACTATTCTTTATGCGTATAAGAAAAATGCTGATGACACTTTCATCCTAGATGCTAATGGCAACCAAATTCAAGATGCAGTAGCCAGTTTACTATTCTCCATTTATAAACATTGGTTAGGAGATCCTTCCATGTTCAAAGATAGATCAGCTGATTTACTTAGTAATCTTTCTTGTAAACAGCTTTCAGATTTTAGGTGGTATAAAGATACTTTCTTATCCAAGGTTATGACCAGAACTGATTGCAACCAGCCATTTTGGAAAGAAAGTTTCATTTCAGGTATTCCTAGAATATTTTCAGAAATAATCAAGACTAAAATTAGGGAAAAACATAATGGTAATATTCCATATGATATTTTAACTTATGGTGATATTATTGCTTTAATCCAGAATGAAGGGATTGCTTATTGCAGGAACTTCAAAATGCAACAGCAGATTAAGAAAGAAAGTGATATGTGTCGCAAAGAGTTAGGTTCATTCTGTAGTCAGTTTGGTTACTCTTCCAAATTGCCTGTTCCTCCATCTGTTAGGAAAAAGAAAGCAATAGTCCAAAAGAAAAAGAATCCATATCAATGGTCTAGGACCCACCATAAAGAAAAAGAAAAAATAAAAGAAAAAGAGAAACCCATTAGTCTTAAAGAAAAATCATTTCGTAAGAAACCATCTAGGAAACCATCCCAGAAAGATTCTTCCAGTAGTTCCAAAAATTCAACTTGTTTTAAATGTGGAAAAGTAGGACACTTCTCTAGTAACTGTTGGTTACAAAAGAAGATTAATTTCCTAGATGCCACAGATCAAATCAAGAATGTTTTATCAACTCTCTTGATCAATTATCAAGATCCAGAAATAGTTAAAGATTCTCCAGATCAAATAGAAGAATACTTAGAATCTTCTGATTCAGAGTATCATACTCCATCACCATCTGATCAAGATTGTGTCAAGAATTGTTCTTGTCCTTCTTGTATCAAGTATCCAAGTTATATCCAGACTTTAACAAAAGAATCAGATTTTCTTTTAGACATCATAAAACAAGTAAATGATAAAGATATTAAGAAAATGTTAATAGCCAAGTATAGGGATACGTTACAACCTAGCGTTCCAAGAATCCAGATTCCACTTAATAATACTGTTAATTTAGAAGACATATTTAAAAGATTAAGTGTTCCAGAAACTTCTAAAGTCTTAACTCTTGAAAATCTCCAATTAGAAATTCAAGATCTTCGTAAAATTTTATTTCAAGAAATGAAAGATTTAGTTTCTTAAATTACATCTTTACAGTTACAGATTAATACTCTACAAAATATCTCTCCAGAAAAGACATTTCCAGAGTCAAGCATAGGATTAAACTTTCCTCCAGATTCATAATCGATAAATCCAGAAAGTAGTGTTTTACAATTTTGGTCTTGAGTTTCTCACCAGAAATGGCAGGTTCAAGTTACAATTAGTATCCAGAATAGTTACACTTTTCAAGCCATTGCTTTAATAGATTCAGGATCAGAAACCAATTGTATTAGAGAAAGTTTAGTTCATTCCAGATATTTTGAACCAGCAACAGAAATAGTTTTAGCAGCCAATAGAATGCCTTTAAATATAAAATTCCAGATTTCAGATGCTTTTGTCATTAATCAAGTTTTTTTAATCAATCAATCATTTTTATTAGTTAAAGATTTAAGACAAGAAGTGATATTAGGTCTTCCATTTCTTAGTTTTATACAGCCTATTTCTAAGATAGATGATATAGGAATTTATTTTCAATTTAATGATCGAGATTTTGTTTTTAAGTTTTGTCGCACAGATTTTATCAGATTTCCTTATGTTAATACGATATCGAATTTAATCTCGCAGCTTTTTGTTTTACAGGTGGATGATCGATGTTTTGGTAATATTCATCTTGATGATATTGATGATCCTCGAAATAGATTTCCATTCTCTACCTTTGGTCTTTCTCTAGAACAAAAACGTATTGTTGATAATCTTTGGTCAGCCTTCAGAACAAATTCCTCTAAACAACATGAAAAAGCTGTTGAAGCCCTCTCTTATTATCTTTTCCAATTAAAAGAAACTTCTTTATGTATTCCATTATCTAATGTTTCTTTTTCAGCTTCCTCTTCATTTACCTCTGATCCTACAATTCCAGATCCAAGAATTATTGATTCCAAGAAAATCCTTGCTCCATCAATATATATATATATATATATTCAGCAAATCACCTTATCAGGACAGAATAAATTCCTGGTGCCTTTCTAAAGATATGACATGTTTTAAGGCCCACGTTCCTACAAGTTATGGCTTTGCAACCTATGTGATTAGCTGAGACGCCGTTCTCTTCATATTGCTCTACCAAATTAGACAGAAATTCCGATAGAACACCCACATGGTTCTGCGAGGATCTGAGATATGAAAATAAGATTTTTGTAATGTCGAGAAGGGTCTCTGCACCGGCAACTTGCTCTCGAGTATTATGAACTGAAAATGAAAATTTTAAACAGTACAGTTAGGCAATGCAGAAAACTTAACAAAGAAAAAAAAGGAAGGACTTTAGATCACCTCGCTGATGTAGCGTATCTACTTCGCTAATTATTGTAGAGAACTCGTCAAATTCTTCTCTTACTATTTGCTCCCTTCCTGTAGCAGAGGAGTAAAACTGTTAAATTATTGGGTGGGTACACTAAGAAAGAGGTTTTCTTTGGATTGAAAGGATTGCAACAGACGAATACCTATTATTGAATCCTTAAAAGCAAGATAATGCAACCTCAGATTACGAAAATCTCTCACATCCTGGTCACTACTTGCAGATTACTGCCTTCATCCTCCAGTGAGATAAATGTGATTTCTTTTTCGGTTCTTTCCATATTTAGAGCCTTTCTCTGATCAATCTTTTTATCACCAATCCTCAGCTTTGCCAAATCTTGCAACATATGATCACAGTGGATGCAGCAAACAACTAGAATAAGAAGTTCATGATATTAAAAGGACCTCAATCTGTTGGGAACGTAGACAACCTATTGCACGGGGGGGGGGGGGGGGGGGAACTGAAATCTGGGCCTACAGGCCCAGATTGTGGTGAAAACGATATTTAGTGTTTCTGCAGGGGTATTTTCGATCATACAGTTTTAACTCTAAACATATAGCATTGTGTGTATTTTTTAGGTTAATGAGTGTGAGAAGTGGCCGTAATTCTGAGAGAGGAAAAATACTCTATATCTTCAGTATAATTGGTGTGGTTCCCGAGGACGTAGGCACGGTCTGGCCAGGGAAAGGCTGAAAGAAACAACGAAAAGCATGTATTCATGTCTGATTTATGTTTCCTACTAGTCTCCGAGATTACAATTAATTTGATTGAATACCCCAAACTTATATAGCCAACAACTTGTTCAATCTGATCAACTGCAGAGCCTGAAATTGGCGAACCTGTACCACAAAAGATAGAATGGAAGTCATAATTCATATAAAGTCATAAGACTTCACTAATAGAATGTGTTAGGAGGAAATTTTTTGGGAGTCTGTTAATAAGGAGAAACAAACATGAAAGAGGTCTTAACCAAGCTTCATTTTTTAGTAAAAAAACTTTCAACACACCCTTAATCATGTAATATACCCAGATAATATGCCCTTGTATATCACACCCTTGTAACTACCTTTTTTGCTCTATTTCATTTTTGTGGCTACTTCCTATTTCCAGGCCACAATGAAGTTCATGGACCATTTGTAAAAAATAGCAGAAGAAAGATGTTAAACTTCAAAGAGTACACAACATTCAGAGGTATTAGTATATGCTTTGTAACCCAAATCAATGGAATGAATCTTGAGGCAAAATTGGCTAGAAAGGGGAAAAACTCCTAATGAAAGACAAAGATATGAAGAGTATATCTGACAACTCATGCAGGAGATACACATCAAGGTGGAATCTATTTCGCTCTTGAGAAGCTGTGAGACCTTAGTCAATCCCAACTTATTCCTGCTTGTAACCTTGGAGCAATGACCAGCTCTGAAGATGAGCCAGTTTTCTTTTTTGTACCTCTAAGGAGTGCTCAATAAGAAGCTGCAGGACCTTACACTTCTTCCAGTACAACTGAGAATCAGCTCACTTTGTATCCTGTTAAGATTTTCGTAAGTATAGATCATGGATGAGGTCTATATTTGCATGATCGTCCAATATATTCTGCTCTGGACTCCATATGGAGTCCACCATTCTTTCCACATGTTTTTTTTTTTTGCTTATTTCAAGACATTCAAATAGTTAAAATTATATGTTAATCATACTTATATACGCTTCTTAGAGATGATATATCTCGTTCTTTGAGTTTGTTGGAAATGCTGGTTGAAAACCAAGTGTCTGTAACAGACAGAAACATGAGTCTGTGTCCGAGCTACACAGCCATCAAGAATTTATTTTCTTTCTAGAGTTTCATCCACTTCTTTGATAAGTTTCAGCCAACTCTGCAGAGAAGTGGCTATTCTTTATGTAGATGCAATAATGATACTGGCGATTCTAAATATGTCACGTAATCATAGTACTTACATAAATATACCCCATTACATAAATATACCCCATGAACACAGCTTTGGATATTTATGAACAAATGCTCACTCGCACAGCTGATGTGATTAATCTTTGAACATATGGAAGAGTTGTTGAGTAATCCGATTTCAAAGAAATTCAGTGTTCACTAGAATATCAACCTGATTTCCCAATTCAAAATCTCAACCTTCGAAAAATTAAGAACCTATTACTGGGAGTTATCAATATCCTTTTGGGGAAAATAGCCAATTCTTTTTTTTTGATCGATAAGCACCCGCAATATATTAAAAGAGAAGAAGGATTACAAAAAGACCACGAAGCAGGTAAAGTGTTTATAAGTACATAAACCCGACAACACCAAAGCACCATGCAACCAAAAGAAACCACTCATTTGTGACATAGCCATCAACACAGCACCTCCCTCAGATCCTCCATATCGAAATGTAACCCCGCCCAATATTGACTCCATGCAATCACCAAAGTGTTTGTCTCTAACATTAGATCACTGAGCTTTAGGGTCACAGCATCAGATAACATCAGGGCTCTCAACAATAATAGTCAAAATGCATTTTAAACCTGTACCATCGTCTTCTAAAACATTGGGTAAGTCAATTTTCTGATATCTAATATAGATGGGGTTCAGGTCTTTTCAGGACTTCAATAAGCTCTGAATTAACCAAGTTAAACATAGAAGTGTACCCATTGACAGGGCCGGTTTTTGATGAAAAGAACATAGATGGCTCGGATCGGGACCGTAAGGGTTAGTTTGTGTAGGAATTTTGGATCGTCCATCTGATCGTTCGAGAATTGGCAAGCCGTAGATGTAAACTAACGGTGTAAGGTCGACCCCCTTAGACCATATTCAGTGCCACAAGGCGGCGATTTCTCTTGAATGATTTTCCATATGCTTCGTCTCTCTTTTATAGAGAGAATCACCTGACAGACATCTAATAAATTCCAACACCCTCACTTGACTTTAAGAGTTCTTTTGCATAACATTTACCATAGCCTCATTAATAAATATGTCCGACAAACATTTTCTTTGTTAATAATTTAGTTAGAGGATTAACAAGTATTTCAGACGATAGGATATAGAAAAACACAATTTTCTCTTTCTCGTCTCTTTCTCAATCACATATTTGACATAATGTTATGCTTCTATATATTAGCATATTAATGGTGGCTTGATTATACCGATCAAAAAAAATTAATGGTGGCTCGATTCTCAGAGTATAATTTCATGGATCTTTCGATCTTTACTAACTTCAATTCATCAATGAAATACTTTAACTAGATGACTTCTTAAACATTAGCATCACATTTACTTTGCTTTGACGGAGGTCTATTTCTTATTGTTTAAAAACACCTCCTCTAAGGGTAAACATGTAACTGAATATTAATTTTCATTTTGTCCATGTCACCACCCTAATCAGCATATGTGAATCTTTTAGACTCAAGATCTCTACCTTACAAAGGTAAAAATCAAAATCCTCTTTACCACTTGTTGAAAAACAGTACAAGTTAACTTTGAATCACATGTTAAATATGGTCTCATATACAGCATCACATACATGATGTTTTCCATATATTGAGTAGGGTTATGCTTGCCTAACAAGCTTTTCCTCTTAACTCATATTTTAAATTCATATGGTCATTAATATCAATATTTCATTAGGTTTGCTCCTATTATTTGGAGTTTTCCTTTATGAACATTTTTTATCATCTAATCCATCTTTATAATCTTACCCTATGTTAATACAAGAATTGACTACTAAGTCATTTGGTTTTTCCACGCTAACCTGCAGGTTCTCCAAACATGTTTTTTCTGACCATTAAGTCATTCGGTCTTTCTATGCTAACATGCGAGTTCTCCCAACATGCTTTACTCACCACTAAACCATTTAGTTTTTCCACGCTATCATGCGGGTTCTTCCAAAATGCTTTTCTGACTATGCCATCTTATTATTTTATAATTTTGACATTCGCATTTAACATTAATCTGTGAGATTTTTCCACGCTATAGTCTATACAACGGGTTTACCCATCATATAAGAATCAAGCCATGAGGTTTTTTAGAAGCAATGCATGTTGTTTTCTATCATGCTTCCATATATTTGATTTGTTGGATGTTGTCATGAATTCAACCCGGATTCATGATAACCCGTTTGGCAACCCGGATGACCCGACAATTTTGACCCGTTTTAAGGCCCGACCCGTTTTGGGTATTTTATCCATTTTCTCTTTATTGTAACCCTAATATAAAAGGGATTTTTTAAGGTTTCTTTTTTTTGTGAAGAGAAAAACAAAAAGGGGAGCCGTTTTTTGGGATTTGGGAAGAGGGTTTTCTCTGAGGAGAGCTTTGTAAAATCTTCTATTGAATATAGTGATCGATCACTGCTGCCCGTGGACGTAGGCATATTGCCGAACCACGTAAATCGTGTCTCCGTTTGGTTTGGTTTTTTTCTCTATTTCGTATTGTTTGATTTGCTGTTTTTTATTCGTTTCACCTTGGATTTGTTCGCTTCCGCATTACATGATTATCAAATCAAAATAATTTTCCATGCTAAATTAATGGTTTTCTCATCATGCTTGCATTCTGATTATTAAGCCATGAGATAATTACACGCTATTATGCGGGCTTGTCTATCATGCTTGCTTTCTAAACATATGACTATAAGTCTATAACTCATTTCATATTACAGACTTCAACCTATATTCTTATATTTATTGTCACAAAAACATGAAATTATTACACACTATCATATGTGTTACTCCACCATGCATATATGCATTGATTATCATCAATATCATTCACACATTGATAATTCAATTTTCAGTTTGATATAATTTAGGATCACCACAATCTATAATTATGCTCCTACTCTTTTATACACGTCTACAATGACAACATGTTAGTCTACATGCTAATCATATCCGTTAATCATCAATCAACATGGATCAAAGCTAAGATTATTAACTATGTTACTTGAAATTTTGTATTTGTGTCCAACACTTTATCACTAGTGTACTCTATCTAGTCATAAGTATCATATATGACTATGTAACATAGCATGCAATATCACAAGCAACCCAAGAGTTTGGATTTTAGAAATTTGATCGTTCAATAGTCAATACTAAGTATTACCGTTGTGTGTATGTGCACCACATGATTTACTAAATCACAACTAATTCTTCACTGTATTCACCATATCTTTAGAAGCACGCTGGTTCTAATGAATCTGAAATTGAAGTTATATTGATTTTGATATTACAAAAAGTGCCTAGTCAATACACAATAGCAATGTGTATGCTTCACAGATCCAAATATATTGCTGATTGATACAAGTTGACTCAGCTTGATTAGAAGTCAACTCAATTCTATTATACGATTCGGCTGGATATGTTGGCTTGGCTTGACTTAGGTAGCGAGCTTACATATTAAATTGGATTTCATGGCATTAGAATAAAGCCCCAAAAAACAAACTTAAGTGATTTGAGTTTTTTAAAAAACAATTACATATTCACAACACGTCACACAAGCAAGTCTGAGCTAACAAAAAAAACTTATATGTGCCCAACAATTTATGAGAACTCTTCAAATATCTTCCACCTTCCTCACCCCTTTCATCTTCTCGGTCTTTTCTTCACTCAAGCAAAGATAGTAACAGGTCGAAAAAGACCGTAACAAATGTTGGTGTAATTGGGCTAAATTCCTGCACACATAGCCACTTAGCAAATACAGACAGATAATAAATGTAGTTAAATAAATAAATAATTATTTAATTAATTATGGTAGAGAATCGCTTCGCTGAGAGGCGCTAGAAGAGAGTCTTTCTTGAAGCTAGTCGAAGCCTCCCATGTGCAAGGGATATGACAGCTCTATCTCCGGGATACAACTCAGCTCGGATTCTCTCCGGTCTTCCCAACGAGTTTGCACTACTCGGTAGAAGACAGAATACTGATCTTCCTTTAGGATGCCCTTCAAAATAAATATATAAATATATGTATATCCATTTAATTAAGGTTTGCCTAATTATCCAAATGTCCTAAAGTCCAATCGGATTTACAGTAAAAGATAATTTAATTAATTGGACAAAATCCAAAATTATCATTTTACCCCTTAGGGTTTAAGGGTCTGTTTGGTTACAGGGTTAGGTCCACTCTGATTTGGTCTAATCCTGGTTTAACCTATTCCAGTTTAGGTCTGCACCTATTCTGTTTGGTTACAGAATCTAGTTCTGTCCAGAATCAATTCTGCATAGAAACTGTTTCTGATTTGGCCAGAATCAATTCTGTCTTAAGTCCCGTTTGTTTACAGATTTTAAGTTAATCCATTTTAACTTAATCCGAGTCTGTTTGGTGACAAGATTATACTTCATCTGATTTTATTAGTTCGGGTTCTGTTGGGTACAAGAACAGGCTTGTCCAGATTAACCCATTCCACAAGATACCCCTGATTGGGTCTATCATTTGGATATGGTAGGATCACCCGAAATCGGATGGTCACCAAGATGGTTCAGTCCATGACAGACTGATCCACTGTTCTACTCAATCTGGAATCCCAAATTGGGCATCTGAACAGTATGGACGGTTGAGAAGCCCGAAGGCATTCTGCAACCTTATCAGGAGCTAGACACACTGTCCATTTCCTGGTATCCATGGATCTGGATTGATCCGGACAACCTGCTGAGTCTGGTTCTGGGTTCTGGGCCTCTGGATGATGGGTCAGGGTCACTATCTTCTCCATCGAGCTCAAGGACCACCATTAATGGAGAGCTCCAGGTTAGGGTCCTCCTAAGATGTCTCTGGTACGGAGTCATCCTGATGGACCATGGCTACTTGGAGTAGACTGGACTAGGGTGCACATACTCTGGTCTGGTGGCTCACTGGACTGTAGGCTCCGTGGTCTGGGCTCATGGATCAGGCTCACTGGTCTCTAAGCTCAGTGGTCTGGGCCATGGATCAAGCTCACTGGTCTCTAGGCTCCGTGGTCTGGGCCACGGAACAGGCTAATCTCCACAGATCAAGCTCTGGTCTGGCTCACTGGTCTGAGTTCCAACAACTCTCAGACCCTCCCCAAGCCTCTCTATTTATAGTGGACCCAGGTCCCCTGGCATGCGCATAGGCTCAGCCACCTGGCTAGGCCCTCCTGCACTAGGCAGGCCACATGGCACACAGAGTCAGGCTTTGGTCAGAGCAACCCATCATGGGCCTGCACGCATGGGCCTACGCCCACTGACCCAGGCACTCATTAGATCTGATGGATCTGATCCACCTGACACACTCATGTGTGTCCTCGGATCTCACACACCCAGATCCAACGGTCCAGATCAGACCTAGCCTGAGACTTGATCAGACGGCTCTGATCAACCACACCGATCATCTGATCAGAGTCAACCTAAATCTACGGTTGAGATTAGATCAACGGCTCAGATATACTCAAAAGAAATAGTGACCCAAGCGACGATGCGCATGTGCGAAGTGCAAAGTGCGCCTCATAGCGCCCAAAGTCCTATGCCCGCACCGCACCGCACCCGAGCCCGAGCCCGTGCGTGTGCGCATGCGCTCGCTGCGAGCACAGCTCGCGCACCCTAGTTACCGTCTAAAGGAATTGATGGGTCAAAGTCTACACCTCACTATTAGTTGTTGACAACTAAGCAACTAAGGGGGTAAATAAAATCTTTAGATTTTCTTTACTTTTCCGATGTAAGACTAAAGAACTAAGAGAAATGCACTAAAAGTGTGTTTTCTCTCCTTTAAGAGATTAAACACCCAACCTAAACAAAGATTAAATTAATGGGGGTTTTAGTCCATGAATAAAATCAAAACCCCGGATCCTAGTGATCCGGTTCTTATTAATTTAAAATAAAAAATCAACAACAAAATGGATCAGATCTGAGAAAATCATCGAGATTTGCTATCATTCTTTATCCTTTCTGCATACATGGGCAGGTAGCCTTTTCGTTTGTGTCTACCCCTCTCTTCTCTCTCTTTCATTCTATCATGTGGAGGAAAAACAAAGCATGCCACTAAAGAGAAATGGCTCTATATCATGGCTATATCTGTGCAACAATCAATGGCAAAACGGGTGAGCTCCATTACAAGCTTTGGGGTCCATCAAAACTCTCTCTTCCTCATTTCTTTCTAAGTGCTTTGATACCATTTTTGGCACCTCGTTGCTATCTTTGCTTGAGTGAAGAAAATGCTAGGAAGATGAAGATTAAACAAAGGTGGAAGCATAATTACCGAATTGGGGTTCGCGATTTCGTCTAGGAAAAAATTCAGGGGAAAATGCTAAAATTTGAAAAATTCAGAAATAAATAGGGAAAATGTTGGATAAGAAATGAAAAAAATATAAAATAAGATTACTAATTATGAAAGTTAAACACAAGTCTATTTAAATTATTATTCATGACTTTTTCAAAAAATTGTGAATAATTCATGAAATTTGTGATTTTTTGAAAAAGTTATTTTTCTAAAACTCGCAAATACTTCGTGAATTAATCATTTGACGAAAAAGTCAGGTATTATTCAAGATTTTTTTTTTTTAAAGCAGAGAACTTGGTAACTATGGGTGAAAGATATTTGTAAGGGTTCTTTTACGGTGTTGGACACATACATGTTTTTTTTTATTTGTTAGCTTATACTTCCTTGGGCGACTTGCTATGAATATGTAATTGCTTTTTTAGTTTTATTCTCAAGCCATTGAAGTTTACTTTTTTGGGATTTATTCTCATGCCATTAAAGACACTTAAATAGCTCGAGAATAAAGCAAAAAAAAATTACTTATTCATAGGACGTCACCCAAGTAAGTTTAAGGTAACAAAAAGAAAAAGCTTGTATGTGCCACTTCTCTCTTTACTCACCAAAGGCCTTTGCATATGTTCCTCAATGGGTGTGCACCCCCCAGATGGGCAGGGCCGGCCTCCCACTCTCTTACGCAAGCTTAGCTGGGTTGGGTGGATCGTGCAATAAGCCTTTCTTGACCCTCTGTTTCTCATGTGTCTTTACAAAAGCTTCTCGCCTTTTGAGATCCGGTAGCCAATCCATGGGTATTTGAACCCGAGTATCCGGGAGAAAGTAGAATATTTGATGGAAAAACATGAGATCCTTTTAAACAACCTGTTATAATAGTCAAGTCTTAAACTTTAATGGCTTGAGAATAAAGCCAAAAAAGCAATTACATATTCATAGCACGTTAAAAAATAAGTCTAAGGTAACAAAAAGAAGAAACTTGTATGTGCCCAACAAGAGAACTCTTACAAATACCTTCCACCTTTCTTCAACCTTTCATTTTCTCAGCCTTTTCCTCACTCAAGCAAAGATAGCAACGGAATGCCAAAAATGACCTAAACAAAGTGGATCTAGTCTGATAAAATCACTGAGCCTTGCTATCACGACCATGTATGCGTAGCAGCGCAAGAATCAACAGCAAAATTGGTGAGCTCCATAACGAGCTCTGGCGTCCATCACAATTATTCCTCATCTCTTCCTAAAGGCTTTGATACCAATTGCAGAAATTTTGGACCATCAATCCTATCGTTAGAGAAGATGCGAGCCATGGATCTAAAAAACGACGCAAGGTCAATCCCCTTAGACTAGACTCGGGTGACACACAACGACGATTTATCTTAGATGATATAGAGAATGACTCGTAACAGTCAACTCTATGTTGTCGTTACATTCTATATGGCCAAGGGTTTCGGATCTTTTCTTAATAATCAAAGATAAATGGCTATTCCAGCCAATAAATTCCACTAGTTTGCTAGCCCTGAATGAAACTTACCCTTTCATTAGTGAAGGATAGATGTTGACTGAGAGGGTTTGCAGACAATAGCGATAGGGAAGGCAAACAAAACAACTTGCAAGGAACAAAATTCTAGACATGGAATTGCTAAAATTACCTTAGCCCCAGATATTCACTCTAACTTCTGATAACAGAACATTTAACCATCACCTCAAACTTGGAATCCATTTCCTCCACCTAATATTAGACAATTTTTATTTTTTTCAAGGTTTCATGTTGGCATATCTTACATTTCTGACTAGGCAAATCATGCGAATATATGGGCTAGAAATTGGAAAATAATTTTTTCTTCTTTAAAGAAAAAATTTTAAGAAAGAAGAACCAGTTGCCTGAAGTCTTCCAGAACCCAATTTCTAAATCTGATCAACAGGTAAACCCAAACCTTTAACTCCCTAACAAATCTTACAAAGCCGAAATCATGTTTCTAACAAATAAAAAAACAAAGAATCTAGAAATAGATAGATAAAAATACCCATCTCACTATACTCAAAATTTTAACATAAGAGTCAGCCAACAAGCAATCTAACATAAGGAAGAAGAAACTCCTTGAGATTCCGTCCACGACATTGATGATTGAATCCCAGCACACAAAACTAATCAAACTCATAGTTTCTAAAAACAAATACCCATTTCATGAAACTCAAGAATCATCCATCAAACCCAATCAAAAAAGAAATCTAGCAACAAAACATCCTAGCTAGAAAAGAAAACTGAAATAAATCAAATATCATACTTGCAGAAGATCCCACCAACAAAATCCTATGAGTTGAGGGAATGCATGGGGAAATTGATGAATTCATAATATTTCTCCACCAATATTAAAACCTCCACCACCAAAGAATATTAAAACCTGAACCAAAAAAAATAAACCGCGAAGAGACCACAATTAAAACAAGATTAGATTCCATGAATCCATTTGTCTAGAAAAACATAGGCTTTCTAGTCATATTCTAGTATTATTGAACATGACTACATCAAGTCAATCCAGTACCAAATGTAAAAACTAGTAGGAGATTTTTTTTTCTTCACATGAGAACTTTCGAACAGAAGCAGTAAGGTTCTAAGTTCTAATGGAACCCCACTGACATTTATAAATAAATGATTTAAATTTGAGGAGTTCCCATCGTTAAACTCCAATTTTGAAGAATATATGCATCGGATCAAGCACGGGATAGATCTAGAAACGCCAGAAAAGACTGAGAGAGCAATGCCAAGTTAGAAAACCACAACAAAAATAAGAATTTAAATGCAGAAAAAGGAGAATCCAAAATCCACTACATGGATAAATGATAACCAATAATGAGCCAAATGCCAAGGCACCATGATGTCCGCATGCCCATTTGAATCTCAAGTAAGAACAGAACATGTTGGATATGCCTATTTAAATCTCATGAAAGAACAGAACCCAGAAGATGCACCAACAACTATGATACTGTTTACAGTCTTAAGAAGTAAGATAATCAGTTACCAACTTATTAACATAACTGTCCTACAACTATAGAGGAAAGGAGATTAGCCTCATAGAACCTTGTACTTATAATTTTCTCCTAAGAAATCCCTTGTTGCCTAGCTCACTATTTCCCTTGAAATCCAAACTATCCAACAAAACATACAAACCCAAAATTGATTTCGACGTCACTTCTAAAATGAACAACACCATTCAAGGGCAAAGCCAGGTGGGGGCCATGTGCCCCCACTCAACTTTTGAAAATTAGTTTTTTTTTTCCTTTTTTCTAGGGTGTACCATGGGAACGGGAGAAGATGCCCCCAAAACTTTGGAAAAAAAAAATATTTTTAGTTAAGTTTCAAGTTAAAAAAAAATTAGACAAAAATATCATGGAACAAAATTACCACTCAATTTACCAAATGGCAAAATCTATATCTGTGATTCTATATTTTAAAGGAAAAGTTAGCGTTAGAGGGATTTCTTTATTCAGTTCTCTGGCTTGATCTCTTGCAGCTAGATCCTTAAAAAAAAAATTCATTACATCCAATCTAATAGATGTACTGCACACCTTTTTTGCATTGTGAAGTAAAGTCCAGCATCACATAGTTCTTTCGACAAAATCGCTCTCTATGCTTCTCAACCTTCACAAAAACTGGTGTTAATTACATTCCTGCACTAGGTTCTTTTCTTTCTGTTTTGGGATACTTTGAACCATCTTTGACGGGTTCCCATTTTTCAGCCTAAATGGATTGTGTCATTGTGGTGTATTTTTTATTTTTATTTTTATGTATGGTTGTAATTTGAAATTGAATTAATGGATATTGATGGGAGTTTGTGATATTTTAAAAAGCATTTTCCTCCTTCTTTCCCATAATGGGTTATTTTGGTTTTAGTTCGACTACTTTCTTGATTGGACTATAGTAGCTGTGGAGGTTTTGGAATGCATGTATTAATCCTTTTATGTCATTTCATCCCTTCCTTGCTTAGCTTATTACTGGATTTTCCCATAAGATGATATATGAATGATGAAACTATCTTTTTTATGTCTCCCATGTTGTATGAACTTGCTTGGTGATCAGCTACAAATGAATCTAGGTCTACAAGATTGGTGTTCCACCAGAGCTACTCCAAGAAGTTGAATGAGAAATAAAATTTGAAGGCCAGAGCTCTTCATCCCGCACTCCAGCTCTTCATCCCGCACTCCAACTGAATTTTGAGGTTGCAACCATTTTTTTACAGTTTATTTGTAGTCGTTAAATGATGACCATTAATTCCTGTGGCATAGTTACCAACAGAGCAATACAAATTCAGTTATAAAAGCGCCCCTTAATCTCTCCAAATTCAATTGTAAGTTGGCGCGCGATGGTGAGGAAGAATATGGTTCTGAGGAGAACAAATTTCTTCAAGTTCCTGAGTACCAATAGAGCAGAGGCAAAGCTAGTGTGGGCTTGAATCTACTACGGGAGCTAATCTTCGCAGAAAGGAGTGTGAAGGAAGCGTATGATTGCTTCGATAATGCCTGTTGGGAGTTGGCAAAAGCTGATGTGAAACATGACGAAGCTCGATTGAAGAAGAAACAAGTTCTTAACAATACTCGAGGGTTAGGAGCCTGTTTTGTTACTAGCGTTGAAGAGCTGGAGCGATTCAGTGTGTTGAAGAAGGAGAACGCCACTCCCAGGGTCATCATCGACCAAAATGTCTCCCTGGAGGTTGCAGCCAGTCTGATTGACTTTGCTCAGCACAACGGTGTTATTCTATACCGCTAGAGCTAGATCTGATATCTTGACTAGGTACACTTCTTAGATCTGATTGTAGATCCATAGTAGCTCGATCTGATTTCTCGACTAGGTCATCTACTTTTTAGATCCATGTAAAGTATATAGCCCACACCCGCCTATCCATCTTTCCCATCATGCCAAAATACTAATTTTTTTTTGGTTGAACACAACAACACCACAAGGTGAAGTTGTAAGGCAATTGAAAGAGGACACACATCACACACTCACACACAGACCACACTCACCTTCCTGTCTTATCTCTTATTCTTTTTGTCTGCGAGACTTGAAAATGGATAGTTTATCTAAAGGAAAGGCTAAAAGGAAAGAGAAATGGTTATGCTAAATAAGCTAAAGGGAATAAAACTATGAGCAAAAGTGTACCTAACAACAATGTTTGGCTCCTCTAGTGCTTGAGAGAGTGAAACCTCGATGATTTCAGGATGTGAAATGGGTTGAGGAGGAAAGTATTTATATGATAATAGTGGGAGGAAAATCTTCTCACTTCCAATGTGGGACTAAAGAGGTTTAAGGATGTTCTGGTAAGATAATAATGGAAGTGCATGAAAATTCTAGAAAAGGAACAGTCAAAATTTCATAAAAGCAAATGTAAAAGTATATTGCCCATATTGTCTAGTATATTGCCAATTAATTGTATCAATCCTGCATATAGTGATGGGAATATGGATATTGAGGCCTATATCTGGGCCAGCCCAATTCCATCATGGGCTTTGACAGATAAGCCCTGCCTAATTTCTGAAATTGCATAAATTCTTGTTTTCAGTTTGCAGGACTCCTAATTATGCAGTACACGAGCCACAAAATGAAGCCTGTTCTCAAACTCAAGTGTAGGACACGCGCTGCAAGTGCATCTTAAACTTAACTTTTCATTTAATAAGGACCTTCACAGATTAATGGCTATCTGTTAATCTTCTATGCACCCCAAAGGATCTCTATACTGTGATTAAAACCCGAGCTGGCTTATGAGAATTTGATGCATAAGAGTCTCTTTTTGGCTTTATTCGTGATTCTCTTATGAAAATTTGCTTTCTCAACATGACTGACCTTACACCCTCCTTCGCACCCACACTTCACAGCTCTACATGCCTAGCCACATATAAACGCTTCTTTTCAAATTTCAACCATTTATGCAAGAATAAATTAAGGGTGATGCTAAACGCAGACCAACATTTACTTTCTAAACACCATAATTAAATTAAATCATTACATTCCAATTACACACTAAAATCCAAAGAAAAATGACAACATTAATTACCCCTCTTCAAGCTCTTCTTCTTCGTGTCGCCTTTAAAGACCCTATGGAAAGTCTGGCTATGGTTTCCGGAACTATTTCTCCTCTATCTTAACCGCTACCTAAACAGTGTTTCGTTTCTACTGCTCTCTCACTTTTTCTTTGAAACACAAGAATACACACTAAACATATACAATGTCGATTAGAACTCCACACAAAATCTCTACCTCTCAAAAATCTATTTTGAGAGGAATCGATAGAACTAGAACTGGAAGCGCTCATCATCATAAATCATTGAGAGAGTTGCAGATGCTAATGGTGGATTTTGATTTTGGTGGGCTGAATCTCCATTTACAGAGCTACCCCTTCAGCTCAGATGGCAATGTATGTGCCTCTCGTGACTCACGATGATTATACAGTGAGGAGCTCGCATCATGCGGAGCTCCTTTTTTACACTACCGGATGGCAAATGTGTAATTACAGAGCTCCGCATGAGGCAGAGCTCCTCATTATATTTAAGGGATTAATTTTCATGTGGAGCTCTGCATGTGCGGAGCTCCCTTTTTACACTGCCCAGGGGCAAAATATATAATTATTTGCCTCTGGCAGTGTAAAAAGGAAGCTCAGCACATGCAGAGCTCCGCATGATATTTAAACTGTTTGTAAAAATAAGCGAATTGGAAGCGGTTATATATATATATATATATATATATATATATATATATATTTGTATTCTGAATTTATATTTGATTGTTCAAATTCAATTAGATATTCTACGAATTATTTAAATATATAAATTTGGATAATGTTTAAATTATTTCAAAAAGGTTAAATAATATAAATATAAAAAATATTTTTTATAAATATAACACACCCTATGCATATTTAGGGGTGGTTATCAAATAAAGGTGCACGCGAAAAGCTCAGGCTCTAGCTCGAGCTCCTTTCTTTAGTAAACAAGTCAAGCTCAGCTTAATTTTCGAGCTCGTTTAGTTAACGAGCCAAGTTTGAACACACACTTACTCGACTCGTTAAAAGTTCGGCTCGATTATATATACAATTAACCTACTAAAATTAATATCTAAATATACTTCAACTAAAATTTAAAATTAAATTTATTTATTATATACTAGTAAAGATTAAAAATGTATAATGCGTTTTACATAATAAGAATATCTTTTATACAATTATAAGAATTTCTTGAAATTTTAGGTAACATTTTAATTTTATTACATATTCGAGGATACTGAAATAAAAGTAAATAGCTATATCTAATGAATCAAGTTGCTCGCGAACTACTTGAGCTCGGTTCGAGCTCATGTATTAAAGCTTGAACTCGTTTTTTTAATAAACAAGTCAAACTCAAGCTTGATTTTCAAGCTTGTTTATTTAAAAAACAAGCTTGATCATCTCACTACTTGGCTCGGTTCAATAACACCCCTACACACACCCAATCCTTTGACACAAGGCTTAGTGCACCCACATAACAAAAAATTATTATTTTTATTTATATTAAATTAATAACTGAATGCCCTAAGAGCATATTAATAAAGATAATTTAATCTTATAAATTTATAATAATATGTATTTGCTTTATTAGGTATTGGTTTTTGACTAAATGTATAAAAATATAATTGATAAAAAAAATTATCCAATCAATTATATCAATATCGACTATGTATCTTTAGATTATAAATAGATATAAAATTAATATTTAAATTCGCTTATCGAATAACTATTTGAATAATTATTCAAGTAAATAGATTTAAATAAAATAATATTGTATCTATGGACACCCCTAAATATAAAACCTAAGTACTAGAACTCGCTGAGTTAAGAGAGCGAGCGAGAGCACAAGTGTATTGAACGATTTTAATTACTTGATAAAGCCTACACGCCTTCGCATTAAAAGGACAAGTCATTTTTTTTAATGAGTGCCACTACAAACAATTAATTTGGTGGAACTATATAAAAATAATTTGTCTTATTATTATTTTTAGGACATAAAAAATGATGAAAGCGATTTACGGCTAACATTTCCTAGAGAGTAAAGACTTGTCCATGACGGTTGTTGAGTAATTTTATGAAAGGGAGTCTTACCATGATACCATCTATTATTGCTTACAGACCGGAAATATCGTAGTCTCTCACATCTTCCGTGTTGGGAGCATACTCTCCCCTCCATCACGACCGTTTGATGGTTGGAACCATTGCAACAATTGATTGTGTTGACCATTCCATGAGGTGTCCCATAGTTGACGGTCGTGATAGGCATCATGATTAAGTCGTGGGTCTATATTGCCCTAAAGAATGTGACCCATAGGATACGATTTTCGATGATGTATATATGGGAGTACATTTGGGAGTACCCAAAGACCGACTCCATTTAATTTTAGTAAATCTAATTTTTTTATGGTGTGATACGTATAGTTTGGATTAAGTTGATAAAATGACCTTTCGAGACTTTTTATTTGATTTAGTTTAATTTTGGTGAATAATATTTTAACTCTAAGCAATTATATAGTTTTTTATTTTTCTCTAATTAACATAATATTTCATTCCTTTGTGTTCCCTAACATTAGTTGCTTTGTAGCTAAATTATATAAAATTTTTGAAAGTTAAATTATTAAAATCATTTACGTGCACGCACATTTTTACTAGTATATATAAATGTACATAATTTTAGTAAAAGAATTTATAAATAAAGTATAATACAAAAAGTACAAAATATTTAATACATTCATATACTAGAATAAGATTTGGAAGTAATCCTTCGGTCCAAGAATAGAGAGTTAGATAAAAAATTTTGCTTAATCGGTCCAACATTTTTAACTCTTAGGATTTTGATTTAATTTTTTATTTATTAAAATTAAAGGTGAACGATTTTAAAATAATAGAGCAAGTTCGCAAGCTGGCTCAAGCTTGATTATCTATAGACGAGCCAAGCTTGAGCAGCACTTAGCCCGGCTCGCTTACACCCCTAGTTCTGCCTCAGATTGGTTATTGTTCTATGGGCATCTTCATTATGCCAACTTGCTGATTATTCACCATCCAATTGTTGTGGCTGCTTCCTTAGCATGCAGTCCCACTCTGTATCTCAATCATGTATAAACCCTCAACCTACAGGGGTAGCAATTTTTGACCCAATGTAAGATTTTCTATAAGGTTTATGGTCTTGGCAATGTTCATAGTCCAAATTCAGATAAAGTTTACTCCAGTTAAGGTTTCAATTGTAGCAAAACAGTAGTGGTTTATGCATTAATTAAGTATATCGGGTTATAAGGATGATCTATAGTTTCCTTGATGAGTTATGACTCTAATGACCTAAACCCTAAGTATATATAATACTTATAGGCTATCGGTCCCAGATCCAACTCCTAAAAAAGGCCTGCAGAAAAGTATCTTTCCCATCGAGAGCTAAGGAGTCATGGAATCTGAAGACCGTGTGTTTCATCGTCATCGACAAGAAATATTTTCCTCTCTACTTTCAATGGCCGATACAGGTATGTGATTCTTGAATATTGATTGGCTAGATCCTAATAAAGTATAACATGTGGTATCAGAGCCAGGTTGCTCAATCAAGTTCAAGAATGCACAAAGTTTTCCCTATTAATTTTCAAAATGATTCACATTGATTTTTCCGATGAAATTTGTTCAATTTTGTACAAGATTTTATAGGTTTTCCGGCGAAAACTCATCGCCGGAGAACCATGGTCGGCTTCCTATGTAGCGTTATTATGTGGCTAATTTTTGGTTCACTGTTTCAATTTTTAGGGTTTTAGAAAAGGGTTTCGGATCTGAAATCATTAAACAAAAAAAAAAAAGGGAGAAAGGGGAGGTTCTCGGTTTTCTGGCAGTTACGCCGGTTACCGGAGATAAAATGCCTTCAAATAAAGTTGAAAGTTTTTTTTTATTTAATGGATTTTATTTTGAGACCCTCTAAGATCGGATCTGAGAATGGGATTGTGAGTTATCAAAAAAAAAGAAAAAGGGTTTCGACCGTTTTCAGTTAGACGACGATTCCGCCGCCGTCCGTCGCCGGCATAGGATTCCGGCAGAGGGGTTTTGCTCGCCGGAGAGTGGCCGACCTTTTGGCACCGGCGACAGCCGGTAGGGCCCCCAACAGAGGGGAACCAGGCTACGGTTTCAGTTTTAAAAAAAAAAAACCAGGTTGGGAAGACGAGTTCACGAGGGTCAACCCGACCCTGTGACCCGATCCGGCATCGAACCCGACCCGAGTAGTTTTAATCCGAACCAAGTTATACTCGACCCAAACCAGGATATGTCACAACTCGACTCGAATGAAACTCGACCGATTCGATGGACCGGACCGGTTCTCTCGGACCGATCCTGAACCAGACCGGACCAAACCCTATCCTGGACCGGACCATGTGATCGTGTTGAATCGCGCGCGCGTGAGACGCACTCCGCGCGTGAGTCTCAGACTGCGCGTGAAATGCATTTCCTACGCGTGAAGCGCACGTACCGCGCGTGAAAGGCACTCCAGTGCCCCTGTTGCTAATCCCTGCGCGTGTCAGCATGTCCGACACGTTTTTTGCACGTGTCCGGGGTCCCCTAGCCTAATTTTGTCTGTAAAACCTTAATTTGGGGTCTATTTTATTTTATTTTTCATCAGTAGAGGAATTTTATGGCATTAAGTGCCCAAATAAGGCTATTCTTCAATTTTTAGACCTATTTTTGATGCCTAATTCAGCTTTTGGGAACTCCAGAAAGTTTTTCAGACCTAAAGTAACTCTTGGATCACCATTAAAGTATACCTAGTACATATATGGGGTTTGTTTGGCATAATTGTGGTATTTATTATAGTTTTTGGGCACTATAGATAGCCTTATAGACTACAAACAACTTTTGTGCAACTTATCAAGTATGTTTGGCCAATTATTTGCCCTTTCAAGGTTTTTCAGGCATAAAGTAGTTAATAAATAACTCTAAAGATGCCTAAGGTATCCCTATTATATTGGGTGAAAGGGTGAGCACATGATTAAGTTTCTTTGTGCATTCAGACTAACACTCAATATAGTTGTTAACTCTTACAGACTTTAGACACCTATTGATTGCACACTTTGATGTAATCTTTTGAATATAAAGTATTTTCTTAAACAAATTTTTGGGGCTAAGACATGTTTATTCGTGTTTCAACATATATGGGCATGACTACTTAGTATAATGTGAATGATATATTTTGTTCAACAAATTCTTTGAAGTTCAAGGCCTTAAATGTATGATGATTGTTTGTATAAAAATAAATTTTGTTTTTTAAAATTCATGAATTGTATTATTGTTATGTTTTCTAATGCATGTTTTAAATTATGTTCTTTTAATTTAATATCATGTGGATGATGGGATTAGTGGGCCTAAAATGCATACAAAATGTTGAATGATGCCCATAAGGATTTTGTAATATGTTATAATGTTCATTGATGCATGTTTATTTAAACAATCGCTAATTCCTTGGGTTATGGAATTTTAGGCAACTTTCTATTTGGAACCAACCAGATTGAAATGGTCGTGTTAGTCACCAAAGTGGTCTCGATCAGGAAAATTTGGGTGGCGTTCAAATGTGCATGATTGTGTGATTATTTTCTATATATATTGAAAAGGGAGTGCTATAAGGTTTTGCGTTTGATTGTTATAGGGTGGTGATCAAGCCCAAAGGTGGGTCATCATCGTGTACAATTCAAACGGAGCAGGAAGGTTGGTGTGACATTACAGACTAGAGGAGTTTAAACCCAAAGGTTTAAAGTTTTCGAAATTTGTTGTGTTCATGATCAGCTTGTCTTGTGGTGAAGTTAATTCACCAAAGGAGAGGAACCGATCGCATGTTGCATTCTCGGCCCAAAGGAGGGAGTGTGATGATGCAAATGGAAATCTCATCAGATGAAGTATTTAAAATACTACAGTCACTCTGGACTGTCTGGCTGATACTCCATCAGTTAGATGTGTTTTGCATTAATAAGGACATGAAATAAAAATAATGATTCATACATAAAGATATTAAGATGCAAAACTATAAGTGAGCCTCTTAGTTTATATCCAGTAATTAAGTTCTTCTGCAAAATTATGATTATTACTCTATGGGCACTGAGACCCTTAGTTGATCAATTATTTATTAATTAGAACTATTAAATTGAGCTGACCTTAGATACACTAGACTAAGACTTAGTCATTTTAAGGATGAGAGTGATAGACCTATCATTAAAGATAAGTTAAAAGTTAAGGCTAAGCATAAGGAATGAGAAACATTAATAGTATGAGCTTGAAGACTGTGAATGGTTAATCTCAAAGGTTGTTTAGGGTACAATCCCTAATACCATATAAGGTGGCAAGTTGAATGATTATTTTCTTTGAGAATCATAAGTGTCTATTTGAGTCAATTGACTCATGTCTGAAATAATGGACTCATTGGAGTTCATCGAAACAACCTACATAGAGTTAATCTAGTTTCAAATTTGGATGCCGTTAGGATGAAAAGTTAACATTAAGTCTCTATTGCAGTCCGGGTTTGAATCTCTCCATGTATACTTTAACCAAGCTGTAATTAACCTAAAGTGCATAAAAGAAAAATGGATAAAGTGTAAATATATTTACATCCATATAAGTTCAGGATGAGAATAAATTACAATATTAAAGTCTAGAAAGCTCATAAGGTAATGAATGGTTAACGTTACCAATTCACATTCATAATATCTTAAAGAGATTCATCAGAAATGAAAATATAAAAGATTGAGAGAATTTTTTTTTTTTTATCAATTTGTTAATATATCATATTATTATAATTCATGGTTTGTAAAGTGGAAATACATTGACATTAAAATATAGTCTTTTAAGAATGTATTTAATGTGATATGAAAAAGTAATTTTGAAATTAAAAAAAAATTTTAAGCTAAAGATTTGCTTGATAGCATTAAGTAAAGAAAATTTAAAGGTTTCAATGAAATTCTTTACAAATATTGACAGAATGACCAACATATATTTGTAATCATTTTTTCCATTTCTTCATGAGGTATAAAGATGTTTCATTAATATATATATATAGATATCAAAAGACCAGATTTTATTTATGATTCATAAAGATAAAGTTCATAATCTTCTCAGTAGAAAGATTTAAGTTGTGAAATATAACATAAAGTAAAGATTAAAGGTTGTTTACTTAGTATCTTCAAAATTATGAGATACTTAAAATGCTATTTAATTCAGTCATTTAAAGAACATAATGAACAATTGAAAGAAAAAAACCATGTTGCCAAAAGTTATGAACAATTATTCATTAATGCTAGCATTCCTATATGGAAATGCTCTAAAGGCTATATTTTATATTTCAAATTAAATTCGTCATAAAGTAATAATCAAGACATCATTATGTGTTGAAAACGAGGAAAATTTTAAGAAACTAAGTTGCTTCTTTATCAGACATTCAAAGAAATTAAGGAATATATATATATACTAATACTAATACTATATGCTGGTTGGTTCCACATGGCATGCTTCAAATCTCTTCATTCTATCTTCAAGTTGCCGCCATGTGTCATGCTTATTTGTAAAACTCCCCTTAATTTATCCAATCAAATGAATCCATGTCATTACTAATCAAACCACTAGACACCTAATAGTCCTTCCACTTCTCATCTCTCCACTCCCACATCCATTTTCCTAGAGTTAATTACCTTATTTATTCTACCGTTTTCTTTGGTGTGAATTAATAGGCCACATTGCGTTAAACACATAGCCTTTCAACCAAAAAAAAAAAAAAAAACACATAGCCTCAGTGTTAAACTCCATAAATTTTTACCTCATTACATATAACAGTTTTAATTGGATTGACCTAATAGGTGTTAAATGATATCACTTCAATCAAAAAAAAAAAAGTTTTAATTGGATTGACCTAATAGGTGTTAAATGATATCATTTCAATAAAAAAAATAAAATTTAATAGACGTTAAACTCGTGGGCCACAATAGCATTAAAGACCTTAAATTTTAAAATTTTTTGGTTGAATGGTTAATTACACACACCCTCACATTCACATAGCTAAAGGACTCGTCCCTCTCTCTATCCCTCAAAAAAATAAAAAATAAAATAAAAAAAATTATTATTCTCCTCTTTCTATCTAAGCGTTACAAATACGCCGACAACCCTCCCAAGTGATTACCTCAACTCCCAACTTTTCATCCCCTCAACTCCTAATCTGTAACGTCCATCACTTAAGGGTTTCCCTTCTTCTATAAATATGAACTCCGAATCATACCAGCCGACCCTTATTAAGGAAGATTTGTAAATGCCGTTTTCCCCGAATGAGGTGGGTTTGGAAAAGTTTCCTTGATTTTCTTAATCAGCTATTTACTATTTCGTTTAGTTTGGGGCTAATAAAACCCATTTCTCTTATATTGTAGTTCCCACAGACACCTTAGATCGATCAAGATATCTCAACAATTCTCTGCTTCCTTTTATTAAGGTTTGGATATTCTTTTGTTATTCAGATTATGGTTCACATTCATAATATTCTTCCTGTATTTATGTTGTCCCTGATATTTTCCATTCCTCTTGAATCTGCTTTTCGAGCTTTAAAAAATCATGAATTTACGACTTCATGGAATTAGAGAACCAGATGGGTACTTTGAAAATTTTAGAGATTTATATTGCACGGAGGTTGTTTGACGAAATGCCTTAGGGAATATTAATTTGATGGACGTCTTTGATTCTTTTGTTTTCTACGGGATTCATCCTGGATGTTTTATTCCTATCGTTATGACTACTAACTTCACATAGTCTGGAACCATATTAAATGATGCAGACCATAGTAACATTTCTATGTCATTTGCTTTCTTCAATTCCAGATGTACATATGTTTTGTTGCAACCATAGGCCCTACTGATTGTGTACTTGAACTGATCTGGGTCTATTAGGATTTCATTTGAAGATATGCCTTTGATTACACAGTTTGAGCCCCATTCAAGTCACCCTTCGGACAGATCAAGTAAATTCTTTAGTCTTTTCACACCGATTACCTGAAATCCCATTGTGAAAGTCAGATCTTATTCCTGCATGAGGTTAACAGCCATACTGACTAGAGGAAAAATGTGTTGTTGGTTGCTAAGATGATTGAATTTGAGCCATCTTTTGTCTCCATCACTTTAGCAACACTTAGTGTTTGATTAATTTTCAAAAAGAATAAGAATAAAATAGACAAAATAAATAATAATAATAATAATAATAATAATAATAATAATAAGGCTAGAGAGAGCTTTTCAGTGTAACCGATTGACTATAGGTATCCATATCTCTGTCTTATTTCCCTCTGAAGAATGTAACATACCATTACCCATAGTCAAGGCTATGGTCTATTGTCCCACTAAATTATGCCCATTTTTAAGTGATGCCAATGGGGCTCTGTGCTCCACCCCATGCATCGTTTTGTGTTGCCAAACACCCCCTGATATCCACTAGGAGGATTTCTTTAAATTTAAAAAAAAAATCAAGCATGTGCCCCACCCCCATGCTTTATTATCATCAACTTTAGAACCATTTTGAATATCTGCTTGTGTAGCTATTTCTGCTTTAATGTAATTAGTTTTGTTGGTATTGTCATATTAGTGATCTTAGTATTTGCTTTGTTATTGGTGTACATCTGGAATTGGTGTGTGCTCATGAAATTTTTATTAGTGTATATACATGAAAATTACACTCATGGAACTGTAACGTGAAAGCATAATAATGGAAAGATCTTCTATTTTATTAGTTAGAAATTTTGGTTTAGTGACTACTATGATAACTAATTTTGCTTCATATGTTTGATGGGTGTCTTGAGAAGGACAAGTTTCACATATTTTTCAGTGTTTTTTTTTCCATTGGAGTTGAGGCCATCTTGCATGTTTGTTTTTTTGGTTGTTTTCTGTCTTGATATTATTACTGCTGTTGTTTGTTGTTCACATTTGTATACCTTGCAAGTTAATACACAATTTCCAAACTGCTCAGGTTTTGTTGAAAATGTCTGGTCCATTTGGCTGTCTAGAAAGAAAATTAGATAGCATAGACTGTCTAAAATAAAGGAAAGCATTAATTTCAAGTACATTACAAGCAATCTTAATCTCACTCAGTGTGTATTTTGTTTGTTGTATGTCATTCAGGTATTCAAAATGAATGCAGCAATGCCGGTTTTGGGAAAAACATGAACATTGGACAATGACAGTTAACAACATTTGTTTTTCCTCAAGCTCTCACCATTTTCTTCCAATTCTACTCAAATTCCATTAAAATGATTCAAATCAAACAAGAGAGACTATTCTGAAAAGCTCGAGTATGCGCATTTATAATAGAAAATCCAAACACAACTTTGTATTATGTTGTAGTTCTTAAGTAAGTTCTTAAGTCCAGTTTGTTCGATCTACAATCCTTTGGATTTACTATAGATCTAATGGTGTGAAGCTTAGATCGAGGACCACCATAAAACGCTCAAAAATGGGAGAGAGAGAGAGAGAGAGAGAGATGGGGTATTGGTTGCGTTTTTTTTTTAAAAAATCTAATATTTTTGCAAGGCAAGCTATTGTACTCCTGGGTTTCTGTTGTTGTGTTTGTTATGTAATCTAACTTGGATATTTACCCCTTTGGCTCATGAGGATGCTCTTCTACCAAGTCAGATTTCCCTCATATGCAGCAAGCAAGAGGTCCACTTGCTTAGTCGACAGTCATGTCATCTTGATAGCTGGGGATGTGGTGTATTTGGGTTAGTTGCTCCTGTTTCTGCTTAGCCTAGGTAGGGGTTGTATTGAATCTCCAGCTCCTGTTCCAGCTTATCAAAGATCCTCTGATATGCAAGGGTTTACTAATATAAGATATATTCTTTCAAAAAATATATTTTATATTATATTCAAATTATTCACTAATATATTGTTTTCAATCAATGTGTAATTTTTTGTTTATTCAAATTTCATTGTATTTTTAAAAATATTTTTTTATGGAAATTATTTCCAACTTAATGCTTCGTCTTCTTATCCCGTGCATTGCACGGGGTCTTCGCTAGTATATATATATATATATATATATATATATATATATATATATATATATCATCTAGTCCCTCTCGAAACACTCA
Organism: Tetracentron sinense; assembly: GCA_015143295.1. Lineage (NCBI taxonomy): Eukaryota > Viridiplantae > Streptophyta > Magnoliopsida > Trochodendrales > Trochodendraceae > Tetracentron > Tetracentron sinense. The sequence goes on from CM026563.1 coordinate 41,982,639, forward strand.
CATATTTGAGATTAAAAATGTGAAATGCTAAAAATGGCGATAATAGTGGGAGTATAAAACCTTTGCCTATTAAGTTTAAGGATAGTCGTTTTTCAATCTATCAATAGGCTTAAAGAAGTGATGTTGTGTCATATCTAAAGTCTCTTATTTTGATAGAGTTGATGGTCATCATATGGAGATTTGAGGTGCTATTAACTCCCATTAGGTCTATTTTGTTTCGCTTGAAGTTAAGACATGTTTGAGGATGTCTTAAAGAGAGGAGATACAAATCTAATGATCTTGTACATTATCTCAAAAGTTAGTATTTGTTTTGAGAATAAGGATGATATATTACTTTTCATCAGGATAGGGGAAGTATTATGTTGATTATAACATGAAATCCATGAAGAAAAGTAATATTTTAAACTTAATAAGGTTATATCTGATAAACATTAGAAGAATGTTTCTACTCAACGTTCTTCATAAGGAGGTTTATATAAAATGATAAAAGATTCAAAATGAAATATTTAGTATTTTTATATTCAAATAATAGTAAAAATAATTTTACATTTCTAACGAATATAGGTAAATGGTAACTGACCCGTGGTGGGAGTGTTTAGTTACTAAACATTGGCAACTATATGTAATGGCCCATAACATGAAAATCAATACGTCTGCAAACCTTTGATTGGCCAGCATGCAAATTTTATATCACCCATAACATAAGCCTTGGTCGTCATTGATATATAATAGTTGGCAAGAATTCTGCAAGCCAAACTCAAATTCGGTCAGCTAGCCGCCTCCTGAAACTCCTATTATAGCTGAAATAGTGACCCAACAAGATGTGGCATTTCTCAAGATATGTGGATGAATCTCTATCTCTATCACATGCCTCAAACAAATACAACTATTCAAATGTGGCCACATGTTTTTGTACTATATGCATCCTTATTGACCAAATTGTTCCTTTAGGTTGGTGACTCACTACATGTTGAAGCCAAGAAAACAATATAAATCTCTAAGATAATTATAAATCTCCTGTAGGTCCGGTTCCTAGTAGTCTCAAAGTGGTATTGGTCTATTAGGTGACATCGAAGGAGTTACCCCAATATGGAGAGGGTCCTAAATCTTTATCTTTGCTCAACTTTTCAAAAAAAATTTAATTATCTATAATGGAAATTGAAGGCCTAAACCTCCTTTTAGGAGTCGTAAGGTGTAAAATTGTGAGAACATCATGCTTCCACAATCTAGCCTCTAAAAGCCCTTGAGTTAGTGAATTACATTATGCATTTGTCTCTTACAAATACCTTTTCTCTTGCCACAACAAGGAGCCTAGTTGCTGTGGAACAGTCTTTGGCTTTTTGGAGTACACACACCTCAGTGTCCGGTTCTTAAGGATCCAGTTTATACTAGCTCTTGCATCTCTGATAATGGATTATATCTCATTAAAGTTCAATCATGCCTCTCCTCAAACACATACAAAAGGAGGGGCTTGCAATTGAATTCACAAAACCAACCAAATGGCAGAGTTTGGGGTGTTGGACTAATTTGAATTTGATTTATCTTTCTGCAACATGTTCACTGGCGTCGCCCAGCTGATGACTCCAACAGCATCTGAACTATATTATATATCTTGCTAATGAGGGAGAAACGTCGAAGAATAAGGGATAAAATAACACCTTAAAGGCTTAAACACCTGCTACATCCAACGATCAAAAACACCTGCTACATCCTTCCACACAGTAAATTCCATACTACAAAAACTGCCAAGTGGAGCGAGCATTTCCCAGGAAATATATTTGGGGAATGAATGCAATGTGATTTGGAAAAATGGGGCGGTGGGAAATTCTGGTTGAATACGCAGGAAACTACATTTCATTGGAATTTGTACACTTGTGTGTTTCCTTTACCACTTCCCATCCCGTCTCCTTGGCGTTTCTTACTTGTTTCTGTCGACACTTCTCATACACCTTTTGGTTTCGCATTTACAGCACTTCCTGCTTTCCTTTCGTGCATAGTTTCCTGCTCTGGAAACTATGTTAAATTCAAACTTTATACTCCTGGCAATAATTAGTCTGTTCGTCGAGCTATCGGTTGATATTTGCTGTACTTAGCGGTCACAACCACTATGTACTTTATGGGGCAGAAACTTTAATTTTCATAGCTGTGCCTCTTCTGCTTTATATTGGCACATTATCTAAGGGGCGAGGTTGGTCATTGATTAATGTCAGTGAAAGTGTAGTTAGGTTTTCTTTTTTTAGATTCCTTTGTAGTCAGAATCTTAAAGGGAGACAGAAATAAAGGATTGCCCAGGGTTAGTTAAAATTATGCCCAAAAAGGAGTATCAAGACTCTCTAGATGTAATCCTAATTGCATATCATATTTGACTACATGGCTTCAATAGCGTACTACAAAACAAATTCGTAAACTTTAGTAGCATACTCCTCTCTTTCAGCCTATATTAGGTTATAACTTGGAATATTAACCTGTTTCATGTACTGGGATCAGTTAGAGCTGATAATAGGCTTTCAGTCAAACATTAGCTAATTATTTATTCTTGGAAGACTGCCATTTTTCTTTCCTAACTGTTTAAATTTTCCTTGTTGACTGATTCTATATCTGTTAATGGTAGATTTCCCCTGAGGACATCCGATGGGAAGGTGAGGATCCTGGATTCTCTCGTCGAGAGGGGCGTGCTGGACCAGGCCGGGGGTTTAAGAAATCTGTAGGCCGTGGTGGTGGTGTTCCAGGTGCAGGAAGAGGGAGAGGGGCCACAAAGGGTCAGTCCAAGAAAGATTTCCTACCATCACAGAACGGCATTGGAAAGAAGGCTTCCAATGATATTGAAATACTTCACATAGAAACGCTAATTAAGGATGTAAGTGTGAGCAACTTGATCCAGCTCATTACTTTGAAAATGTGTTGATTTGTTTCTCCTTTTCCTTTCTATTGGATTTGAACAGGTGGAGAGGGTTTTTGGTGCAAGTCATCCTGATCCTCTTGAGGTTGAGAAGGCAAAGAAAGCGCTGAAAGTAAGAATCACCATGCATCTGGTGACACTGCTAGTCTTGTATTCTCTGTCGTTTAGCATAGCAAACTCCGATTGATTTGTGTTATGCAGGAACATGAACAAGCGCTGGTTGATGCAATTGCGAGGCTTGCAGATGCATCTGACGGCGAAAGCGGTAATAAATATACATAAGACCCCTCCGCTTTTTGTTGTATTCTTCATTTTTATTCTTTTTCTCGGAGCTTAAAATGACCCACGTTGGGTCTGTATAAATAGTGTATTTTTTTAAAAGGAAAAGCTTCTGTGCTTTCAACACAACCTGAAGCTGTTAATCAAACATCTGAAATTGCAGTATTTTTACTAGTTTTTTTTTTTTTTTTTTTTAAATTTGCAAATGGCTTATTATGGTATCATTTCTTCACTAAACAAATAGACCTAGACTGTTAATTCTGGAAATGGAACCTGCCTTTGTCTTTCTTGTATATGATCAGCGTGGAGAAATCTAGACTTACAGGATCTCATGGTGCCTGAATTACCTACATATTGGCTGATATGGAATACCATTGATGGTTCCAGTAGTGCCTCCATACAATATTGAACTATGGAATTTTTTTACCTTTTAGAGTCTACCAAGCAGCACAAATTTCAGCATTTCATGATGGACATGTAATCCCATGTTGTCATTTTGTTTCAAAAACAGATGATGGGCGGTCAATGGACCGAGAACGAGGATGGAAAAATCGGAAGTATGGGGGGAACCAGCATACCGCAGACTTTGAGGACGACATTGCTGGTGAAGGTAGAGGTGATGGTTCAATGGCGAAATGGCCGGGGACGGTAGAGTCGTATCTGATGACCAACAAGATGGTGATGACATCTGATTTTGGTGGACGCTAGAAACTCCACCTTCCTGTATAATGCCATGTTCTAATTTATGTCCGTCCACATGGAATAATATCTCCTTGCTTCAGTCTTTTGGGTAGTGGAGAGTATAGGTGGGGGTGATATTTTCATTGATCCAGTAAATTTTCACTGGGGGAAAGCTGGGATGCTTATGTAAAATTATTTTGAACAGTAAATAGCCTGTGACCATGTAGAATCTTGATAGTGGCTGCCTTTTTGGTGTTGCAGTTTGCACTTAATTTATAATTTTTTATTTTCTTCTCATGTCTTGTTTTAGTTTTCTAGGTCTTGATTCAATGATTAATCATTTGGTTGAGCCAGTTCTACTGTGCAGTAGCTAACATCACTTAATTTCTGGACTTGCATGCAAATTAGTAATCAAATTCCTGCAAATCAGTCCAGAGAGACAGGAAGAAGGAAAGACGGCATCTATGAAGTCGTACAGAAAGCAACTTCACCAAGAATACACCCAGCTTAATTGCATAGAAAGCAATTTGGTGATGAACATGCCCAGCTTGTTCTTTCTTCGCGTTCACAATCCCATGGGCATGTCTGATATTTGTTTCCTACTAGTCTCCAAGATTACAATTAATTTGATTGAATACAGGGCATTGCATGTACATGAGGGCTGCTGGTCTTACAATGATGCAATGAATACCAATATCAAATCCACCATTTGAGCATCGTAAGAGGGCCCCTCCATTTGGAAGTGGCTCACTCCTTCAATGAGATGGGTTTCAACACGCCCAGCTGCAGATTTCAGCTTCTTGTTCAACTGCTTCACGCTTGTAAACCCATCCCTAGTGCCCATCACAAAGAGTTTTGGTTTTGGGGACTGTAAGATGGCCTTATGGTGTCGACCGAAAAGGATTGAGGCCATCAAACCAAAAGGGTACCCCAAACTTATATAGCCAACAACTTGTTTAATCTTATCAACTGCAGAACCTGAAATTGGCACACCTGTGCCACAATAGATAGAATGGAAGTCATAATTCATATAAAGTCACAAAACTTCACTAATATAATGTGTTGGGAGGAAATTTTTTGCAAGTCTGTTAATAAGGAGAAACAAACATGAAAGAGGGCTCAACCAAGCTTCATTTTCTAGTAATAAAACTTTTTAAGGCAATGCAGATTTCAGATGAGGTAAAAGTACAGGTCACCATTAATCATGTAATACCCAGATAATAATCCCTTGTATACAACACACTTGTTCCTTTTACACTACCTAATACTACCTTTTTGCTCTATTTCATTTTTGTGGCAACTTCCTATTTTCCGGCCACAATGATGTTCTTCATGGTCATTTGTCAAAAATAGCTGAAGAAACATAAACTTCAATGAATATGCAACATTCAGAGGTATTAGTATGCTTTGTAACCCAAATCAATGGAATGAATCTTGAAGCAAAACAGCTAGAAAGGGGAAAAACTCCTAGTGAAAGACAAAGATATTGAGGTATATCTGACAGCTCATGCAAGAGATTTTGGGGCGCGACACAACATGCTTTATTCACCACTAAACCATTTGGTTTTTCCACACTATCGTGCATGTTCTTCCAAAATGCTTTTCTTATTCTAGCTAGCTATTAAAATTCTACCTTAGCCTATATTAGCAGAATTTAAGACTAAGCTTGAAAGTATGCCTCTTTTTAATTTTAGAAAAACAGTTCTTGGGGGGCATACATCGAATCCCAAGATCTGACTAAGATTCTATTTGATTTTATTCAATGAGGGATAAAACAACAATCACCTTTGCGACTTTGAAATTGCTATTGACATTCGCATTTACACGCATTTAACATTAATCTGTGAGGTTTTTCCATGCTACGGGCTATACAACGGGTTTACCCATCATATATGAATCAAGCCATGAGGTTTTTTCGATGCAATGCATGCTGTTTTCTATCACGCTTCCACATATTTGATTGTCAAATCATAATAATTTTTCCATGCTAAATTAATGGGTTTTCTCATCATGCTTGCATTCTGATTATTGAGCCATGAGATAATTACACGCTATCATGCGGACTTGTCTATCATGCTTGCTTTCTAAACATATGACTATGAGTCTATATAACACATTTCATATTACAAACTTCAACCTATATTCTTATATTTATTGTCACAAAAACATGAAATTATTTCACACTATCATGTATTACTCCACCATGCATATATGCATTGATCATCATCAATATCATTCACACATTGATAATTCAATAGTCAGTTAGATTTAATTTAGGAACACCGCAATCTATAATTATGCTCTTACTCTTCTATACATGTTTACAATGACAACATGTTAGTCGACATGCTAATCATATCCGTTAATCATCAATCAACATGGATCAAAGCTTAAGATTTCTAGCTTTCTTAACCAATGTTATTAACTATGTTACTCGTACACTCTTAAGTTTTGTGTTCATGTCCAACACTTTATCATTAATGTACTCTATCTAGTCATAAGTATCATATATGACTATGTAACGTAGCATGCAATATCACAAGTAACCAATAGATAACATAAAGAGTTCGGATTTTAGAAATTTGATCGTTCAATAGTAAGTATTACCGTTGGGTGTAGGTGCACCACATGATTTACTAAATCACAACTGATTCTTTACTGTATTTACTATATCTCTAGGAGCGCGCTGGTTCTAACGGATTTGAAATTGAAGTTAAATTGATTTCGATTTTCGATATTGCAAAAAATGCCTAGTCAATAAACAATAGCAGTGTGTATGCTTCAGTCTTCACAGATCCATATATATTGCTGATTGATGTGAGTTGACTCAGCTTAACTAGAAGTCAACTCAATTCTATTATACGACTTGACTGGATATGTTGGCTTGGCTTAGGTTGCAAGTTTACGTATTAAATTGGCTTTCATGGCATGAGAATAAAGCCCCCCAAAACAAACTTAATGACTTGAGAATAAAGTTTTTTTTTTTTAAATTACATATTCACAACACGTTACTCAAGCAAGTCTAATAAGCTAACAAAAAAAACTTGTATGTGCCCAACAATTTATGAGAACTCTTCAAATATCTTCCACCTTTCTCCAACCTTTCATCTTCTCGGTCTTTTCTTCACTCAATTAAAGATAGCAACGGGTCGAAGATGGCCATACCAAAGTGGATCAGATCTGAGAAAATCATTGAGCTTTGCTATTATTCTTTATCATATCTGCATACATAGCCAAGTAGCCTTTTCGTTCGTGTCTACCCCTCTCTTCTCTCTCTTACATTCTATCACGTGGAGGAAAAATCATCGAGCTTTGTAGACAATAGCGATAGAGAAGGCAAACAAAACAACTTGCAAGGGAACAAAATTCTAGACATGGAATCACTAAAATTGCGTTAGCCCTAGATATCCACTCTAACTTCTGATAACAAAACATTTAACCATCAACTCAAACTTGGAATCCAATTTCCCCCAATTAATAGTAGACAAATAATTTTTTTTCAAAGTTTCATGTTGGCATATCTTTCATTTCTGACTGGGCAAATCAAGCAGAATATATATGCTAGAAATAGGGAAAGAAATTTTTTTCCTTTAAGAAGAAAATTTAAGAAAGAAGAACCAGTTGCCTGAATTCTTCCAGAACCCAATTTCTAAATCTAATCAACAGGTAAACCCCAAACCTAAACTCCCTAACAAATCTTACAAAGCCAGTCATAATTCTAACCAAAAAAAAACTAGAAACAGATAGATAGAAATACACATTTCACTAGACTCAAAATTTCTACATCAGAGTCAGCCAACATGCAATCTAACATAAGGAAGAAGAAACTCCTTGAGATTCCACCCAAGACATTGAACCCCAGTCACACAAAACTAATCAAACTTCCCCGACATATAAATCACTTTACAAAATGTCTCACAGCATCTAAAAACAAATACCCATTTCATGAAACTCAAAAATCATCCATCAAACCCAATCAAAAAAGAAATCTAAAAAAACTGAAAAATAATTGAAATGCCATATACCTGCAGAAGATCCCACCAACAAAATCCTATGAGTGGACATATTCTCGCATACCCATTTGCAAACAGCAACAACATCACGGATTTCAGAAGAGCCCGTGAGAGAAGGCCATCCGGTTGATCTACCGACACCTCTCATGTCGAAGGTCACAGCTTTGTGACCTCTCTCTGCTAACCCAACAGCAATCCCCTTCAAAAGGCCTTGAAGATTCGCTTGCCCTCTTCTCTTGGATTGAAGATTCGGGTCTGAAGCTTAACGCCATCGCTGGTTTCAACTGTGCAGGAATCGATAGAAGTAGAAGTAGAACTAGAACCGCTCGTCGTCATAGATCATAGAGAGAGTTGCAGATGCTAATGGTGGATTTTGATTATGGTGGGCTGAATCTCCATTTACAGAGCTAGAGCTACCCCTTCGGCTCAGATGGCGATGTATGTGCCTCTCGTGACTCACGATGATTTTTGTGATTGGTAATCCACCCAGTTTCTAAAAATAAGCCAATTGGAAGCAGTTAGAGATATATATTCCTATTCTGATTTTATATTTGATTTTTTTAATTCAATTAAATATTCTACGAATAAGTTAAATATATGAATTTGGATAATGTTTAAATTATTTCAAAAAAGTTAATATATATATATATATATATATATATATATATATATATAATATTTTTTTTTTTATAAATATAACACACCCTACACACATACACATTTAGAAATTACGGGTGGTTATCAAATAAAGGTGCGGTATGATTGAGTTTACCAAAAAAAAAAAAACCAAAGCCTTAGGGTGAGTGTTTAGTCCCACATCGGGTAACTACCCGAGCATGTTGTCCCATATAAGTTTCTTAGCGCCTCAAACGGTTGGTACCCGTTTTGAGGAGCTCTAGGGTGAAGCTTACATGGGCTGCATCTGTGTGGTGTGTGTGTGAGTTTGCATGTGGTGTGAGTATTTCCTTGTATTTGCCTTTAGTCATTGCCTTGTGGTATGATTGAGTTTACCAAAAAAAAAAAAAATCAAATAAAGGTGCACATGAATTGTGCAAGCTCGTTCGTTTATTTAGTAAATAAGTCAAGCTTAAGCTTGATTTTCGAGCTCGTTTAATTAACAATCCAAACTTGAACACACACCTACTCGACTCGTTAAAAGCTCGAATCGATTATATATACAATTAACCTACTATAATATCTAAATATACTTACTTTATTTAAATTTTAAAATTAACTATATTCATTATATACTAGTAAAGATTAATAATGTATAATTTATTTTACATAATAAGAATGTCTTTTATATAATTATATAAATATCCTTAAATTTTAGGTAACACTTTAATTTTATTACTATATGAGGATATTAAAGTAAAAGTAAAACCTAATAAATAGTTATACCTAATCAATCAAGTTGCTCTTGAACCACTCGAACTCGGTTCGAGCTCATGTGTTAAAGCTTGAGTTCGTTTATTTAATAAACAAGTCAAACTCAAGCTTGATTTCCGAATGATTAAAAAAGTTTGAACATCCCACCACTTGGCTCAGCTCGGCTCAATAACACCCCTATACACACCCAACCCCTTGGCACAAGGCTTAGCGCACCCACAATCCCCTCTCCAAAAGAGAGGAAGGTGAAAACAAAAAATTATTATTATATTTATATTAAAATAATAACTGAATATCTTAAGAGTATATAAATAAGTTATATTAATAAAAATAATTTAATCTTATAAATTTATAATATATTATGTCAGCCAAAAATCAATATATGCCTTTGCTTTATTAGGTATTAGTTTTTGACTAAATGTATAAAAATATAATTGATAAAAAAAATTATCCAATCAAATATATCAATATGAACTCTGTACATTTAGATTATATATATATATATATATATATATAATTAATATTTAAATTCGCTTTATCAAACATCTATTTGAATAATTATTCAAGAAAAATAAATTTAAATAAAATAATATTGTATCCATTGACACCTCAAAATATAAAACATAAGTATTAGAACCCATTGAGTAAGAGTAAGAGTAAGAGTAAGAGCACAAGGGTATTGAGCGATTTTAATTACATGATAAAGCCTACGAGCCTTCGGTTTAGAAGGATGAGTCACTTTTTTTTTGACGAGTAGAGGATAAGTCACTTTTTTTGATGAGTGCCACTACAAACAATTTATTTGATACACACGATGGGCCTTTCCTAGTGGTTGTGTTTGTGTTCAAGTATTGGTGTAGCTGTTGAGTGCCCACCATAATTGCTAACCCCTAAACCCTAACCTAGGTAGATAAATGATTAAAATCAAGCCAAAAAACAAACAAATAAACAAATAAATAATTGGTGGGTGTTGAGTGCCCACTATAAGTGCTAACCCCTAAACCCTAACCTAGGTAGATAAATGATTATGATCAAGCCAAAAAAACAAACAAAAAAACAAATAAATAATTGGTGGGACCATATAAAAATAAATTGTCTTATTGTTTTTTATAGGTACATTAAGGGTGAAAGCGATTTATGGCTAACATTTCTTAAAAGAAAAGACTTGTCTATGAAGGTTGTTCACTAATTTTATGAAAGTGAGTCCTACCATGATACCATCTATTATTGCTTACAGACCGGAAATATCCTAGTCTCTCACATCCTCCGTGTTGGGAGCTTACTCTCTCCTCCATCTCGCCGGTTGATAGGTGGAACCAATGCAACAATTGATTGTGTTGACCATTCCATGAGGTGTCGCATAGTTGATGGTCGTGATAGGCATCGTGATTAAGTCGTGGGTCTATATTGCCCTAAAGAATGTGACCCATATGATGATCATCGTGATTAAGTCGTGGGAGTATTGACATTGACATTGATATTGCAAGACTTAGTTTTTTTTTGTTTTTCAAGTTTAAGGTGAGAAACTATATGGTGCGGTCTACTTCCAGGCTCCTAGGCTTTCCAGCCTTATCAAGACGGAATTTAAACTAGAGATGAGTAACCTACTCTTAGGGCTTAGAGTAGAGTTTTTGAACGAGAGAATTAAATTCCGGTGCTCCCTTCGAATCAATTTTTTGTTTTTATTTTCAACTGGTTGAGTGGTATGGCCTTCCAAGGGTGGAGGCCTGGGGATCTAATCCCCCTAAGGGGTAAGAGTTGCAAAAGCTCCACTGCCCCAACTAACTTCTGACCGGCTGAGTCTATTGATGTAGGTAAATGATATCTGGTTCTTGTGGGGCCCTTAAAAAAAAAATCATTAAATATAAAATACCCTTGTAATGTATGGTGGTTTAATAGATTTCACATGTAAAGGAGAAAAGTGACTACACGTGGTGCATGTTCACTCGAATGCTAGAGACGGTTAAAGTGTTTTCACTTTGGAAAATGTTTTCATTAGGCTCCGTTCTTTTAGTGGAACTTTTAAAGTCTAAGTACTTTTATTGTTTCATGTCTAATTTTACTTAATGTCATAGAGTGCAAAAGTTCTGTAAATATGGACCTTTCAAAATCCACCAAAAAATTTGGAATTTTAAAGTTCCATAGATGTGGAACTTCTAATTAATTGAACTTCATAAATCAGAGACATCATAGAGTAAAAGGGTTAAAAACCCTCTCTCCTTTCGAATCTTGCATCTTCTTCCAAAACATTAATGTTCCGGACTTTTAAAAGTTCCACCAAAAGAACGGAGCCTTTAACAACTTCTTGACCGCCGCTCCTAGGGTAAAAGGAATGCTCCCTCGTTAAGTTCGGAAGCAAAACTTTTGAATGCTAACTTTTGTATTTTTATTTATTTATTTAATGTATGAGCAATAGTCACCTCCTCGTGCCGAGGAGGGGACTATTCCTCCTCGCTCTCACAAACCCTTTGAACTATGGTTAAACATATTAACCCCCTCTTGTGGTTAATTTTTCTTTTAATATTTTTTCTAAAAACTAAGGATAGATGTGTGAACCCTAGGGGTGACTACTGAATCTTAACCACAGTTAATTGAAATAAAAAAGGGAACACGTGGCCCCAAATAGGGGGGACGAGACGGTAACTCACCTCCTCAACCCGAGGAAGTGACTATTTTCCTTAATGTATTACATATGGATAGCATTGGCATGGAGGTGGATGGAGATCAATCACAGTCAATTGCAATTGAACTTGGGGAGAGTTCAGTCGCACCCACAGGCCAACACATGTCCCTTTTAACCCCTATTAACCGTGGTTAAGATTTACTAACCTTTGGGGTTCAACAATATAACTTTAGTTTTTTTTTAAAAAAAATATTAACCCTAAGGGTTAAAAATCCTTAACTAGAGTTTACTATTTTTTCTAAAAACTAAGGTTATATTATTAAACCCCAAGGTTTAGTAAATCTTAACCACAGTTAATAGGGGTTAAAAGGGATACATGTTAGCTTGTGGGTGTGACCGAACTCTCCTCGAGTTCAATCGCGATTGGCTGTGCTTTGATCGCATGTGAGTGCCCCTCAACTTTTGAATTGTTTTACAAAAATATAGTTTACTAAGGATTTGGAATCCTCTACCGTTATAACTGGACTCCCAAGGAGTCGGTGACAACTCACAAGTCAACGAATGTCCCTTTTAATACCTCTTGATTGTGATTAAGATTCTCTAACCCTTAGGGTTAAAACCACCTAACCTTGGTTTTTAGGAAAAAAAAATTAACTCTAAAGATTAAAGTTGTTAACTAGAGCTAAAAGACTTTTGTATTGTAATCAGACTCTGAGGGGTTTGGTTATAGCCATAGAGGATTAATCATGGGGCAACTATCTCATTGAAGTGAAAAAAAATATATTTTTAACTATTTTATTTAATTATTTAATAGGACATAGCCATAGGAAAATGGGACAACTTCTCCTGTATACAAAGAGAAAAAATATGTGTAAGATATGTACAAAATGCATGGATTAAATGACCCACAATCAAGGCTTTACTCCATGATGAAATTTTCTTCAATCATATTTATCGAGAAGCTAACTCTGTAGTTGACAGACCGGCAAACTTAGGTTATGAGAATATGATTTCTGAATCGTTTACTTCTTACAACGACATTCCCATAAATATAAAATCTCTTCTACATCTGAATAAAATAGGTCTAGGGAGTCTAAAAAATGTAAGGAATTAGTTTATTTTTTCCCTTTGTGTCTTAAAGGTAAGGTTTATGTCCCCCCATTCTCTTATTATTAATAAACCGCTAGGATGCCAAACCCCCCTCTCCCCCTGAGAAGCTTTTCTAAATTAAAAAATCCACAAACTTAATCATCAAAAAAAAAATTCGGGGGCTCTGCCCCCGAACTCCGTTCCTTAAAGCAAATGTGCTCCCCTACAGTAAATTCCTAGCTTCACCTCTGTGTAGGTGGGAGCACCTGAAAGCTATGGGAGATGGCCAGCATAGAGAATGATAGAAGCGAGACCCATCATGACCATGTTATAGTTTCTTTGCAGAGAGAATGATAGAAGCGAGACCCATCATACAACAGTTGATCCATCATACAACAGTTTATTTGTTAGGAATTTAGTCATCAACAGGAGCGCTAGTTGAACAGTCAATCAGAGCAACAAAAAGAAAACATGGGCAGTAGTAGTTTGGTACCTACGAACATAAAGAAGGGGCCAGGGGCACGTACCCCCTAAACTTTTGATATATATTTTTTTATGTATTACATATGGCATAGCATTGGCATGGAGAGTTCAAACGCACCCACAGGCCAACACGTGTCCCTTTTAACCCCTATTAACGATGGTTAAGATTTACTAACCTTTGGGGTTCAACAATATGACTTCGGTGAGTTTAATATTTTTTCTAAAAACTAAGATTATATTGTTGAACCCCAAGGGTTAGTAAATCTTAACCATGGTTAATAGGGGTTAAAAGGAACCCCAAGGATTAGTAAATCTTAACCATGGTTAATAGGGGTTAAAAGGGACACGTGTTAGTCCATGGGTGTGATTGAACTCTCCTCGAGTTCAATCGCGATTGGCTGTGATTTGATCGCAGGTGAGTGCCCTTAGCTTTTGAATTTTTTTACAAAAATATAGTTTACTAAGGATTTGAAATCCTCTACTGTTATAATCGGACTCCCAAGGAGTCTGTTACAACTCACAGGTCAACAAATGCCCCCTCTAATACCTCTTGATTGTGATTAAGATTCACTAACCCTTAGGGTTAAAACCACCTAACCTTGGTTTTTAGAAAAAAAAATTAACTCTAAAGGTTAAAGTTGTTAACTAGAGCTAAAAGACTTTTGTGTTGTAATCAAACTCCAAGGGGTTTGGTTATAGCCGTAAAGGATTAGTCATGGGGCAATTATCTCATTGAATTTAAAATATATCTATATTTTAAAATTATTTTGTTTAATTATTTAATAGGACATAGCCATAGGGAAACGGTACAACTTCTCCTGTATACAAGAAGAAACAATATGTGTAGGATATATACAAAATGTATTAATGAAATGACCCACAATCAAGGCTTTACTCCATGATGGAATTTCCTTCAATCATATTTATCGAGAAGCTAACTCAGTAGCTGACGGACTGACAAACTTAGGTTATGAGAGTATGATTTCTGAATCTTTTACTTCTTACAATGATATCCGCATAAATATAAAATATCTTCCACATCTGGATAGAATAGGTCTAGAGAGTCTCAGAAATGTAAGGAATTAGTTTATTTTTTCCTGTGCCTGTAGGGGTAAGGAATTAGTCTTTGTATCAAGAAAAGAGAAGAGGAAAGAGAGATGGTCATGTTGAGGGGTTCACCTTGTATTCTCCATTGGTGAGAGATCATTCTTCTTCATTGGTTCCTTGATGTGGGTTCCTGTCAAAGAAAAATTCTTTTCTCTTTGGGTTTCTTCTGTATCTTCCTTCTATGGTTTGTGAGTGAGAAACTCTCTTTTTATATGTTTTGGAGAGTATTTTTGGACTCTCCTTTAATTCCTATTTTTGAGGAGGTCAAAAAGGGTTCTCTCTCCTTGTAGAGAGACAATTGTTTTTGACAGCTGGTTTCCCTTATCTTGAGAAACCTAGGACGTCCAAGAGTCCTTATTCTTGAAGGATTTCAAATTGGTTTCCCTTTTGGGAAACCTGGGAGGATAAGAATTTTTCCCTAAAAGAGGGAAGAATCTTATTTTCCAAAGAGAGGAGATTACTCTTCCTTTTTGGATGGGGTGCTATGTGGCACCCCTTTATTGGGAAGCAATGAGACTTTCCTTATCTTGGGATCCCCCAAAGCTAGAATAGAATCCTTTTTTATCAGGGATTTTTTGTCATATGATAGTCAGGTACTGACTGCCAGTTGGGGAAAAGCTGACCTAATCCAAAGCCTGTTTGGGCCGCGGGCTAGGTCACAATAAAAGACTGACATTGGTCAATTCATGAACTAAAAGGGGTGAGACCATGGGTTCAAGCTATGGTCTAAGTAGGTCCATGGATATATTAGCTGCAGACCAAGTCAAATAGGGGATAGCATTTGGCAGCCCATAGATTGACTCAACGAGTCAATCCGTAAGGATCTAACCAGGTCTGTCTATTAGGACAAACCCTAAACACGTGTCAGTCTCATTGAGACTGGCAAAAATAATGCATGTGGGACATCATTGCCCTGCTGTCAACATTAATTACTGGCGGACTGACTGTAAGCCAACCACTAGCCCAGCTAGCGCAAGTGCCTTTGGCATGCACAAAGATCAACTGCCCATTTCGCGAGCAGTGATCAGATGCATGCAGGTGCACCATGCACCAGCTCTACGAACAATGAGATTTCATTGCCCATATGGATATTTTTCACATTAATTATTTAAAGATATTTCAATTGAATGTATATGTGATTTGGGTGTGAGAACATTGTTTTGTTGAGATTCTTTTATATCTCATTAGTTAATTTGTTAGATGACTGAAAGATACCTCTAACAAATTTAACTAATTAGTTACTAAATAATCTGTTAGTAACTTGGCGTATATCTTATTATTTAATTTGTTAGGTGGTTGAAAGATACCACTAACAAATTTAACTAATTAATTACTAACTAATTGGTTAGTAATTGGCTTATTTATGCTAGTATAAGGGTTTTACAAAACTCACTAGCATAAAAAGAGTTTTTCAAGCCCTTAGAAGTTTGTGAAATCCTACACCGCATTATCTTAGAAGAGATTGAAAATTTGTAAGGTTATAAATATTTGATATTTATAACTAAGGTTTCAGTTATAGAAACACAGCTGAAACCCATTTTGTAATAAAACATGTTATGTCTGCCTAGATTTTAATTGTGAATTATAGCATACAAGATTTTAATTGTGAATTATGATCTTGTATGTTATAACTATATCATTTAATATTTTGCTATGTTTTCATAATGTTAAAGAATTTATCTTCGAGAATAATGGTGATTCAATAAATAATGTGATAAGCTTTATTAAGGGTCATTCAAGGAGTAAGTTGTGTAAGACCTCCTAAAATGGATCCTAGGGTGATGTTGTGTACCACCCAATGAAGGTTTCAAGGTGGTATAGAGTACCTACCCATAAACAAAGGATTGAACTTAGTTGTGTAAAACACTCAATTCTTAGATTAGTGAACTGTGTGAGACCCAAGAGATAAGGTAAGTTGTGTGAGACCCCCAATGATTCCCTTGGTCAATAGGGTAAGTTGTGTAAGGCCCTTATTGACCGGACTGAAACATAAGTAAAGACTTACTTAAATAATATGCATAATTTGTTAGTCATCTTATCATATGAATTGTTGATGCATCTAAATTATAGTTGTATTCTCTTGTTGAACTGTGAGCTCACCCTTATTGATTCTTCATTTCTGGTTGTGATTAAGAAGAATAGAAATCGCTCTCGTTTGAGCAAATGGGATCAGCTTTAGAGTTTTTTTCACTGTTTGAGAGAGCTGCTGTCGCGAACCAAAATACCCCCTGGGAGTTAGAGGTACTTTGGCTCGTGATGTGCAATATCCGATACCAAACCATCCTACAATAATTCTCAAGGCATAGCATAATATGATCATAAGTAGTGCGGAAACTTAAATGAAAGTGCGGAAGCGTAACCCAAAATTTGTTTCTATGTATATCAACTGTATTCCAAGTTTAAACGTACATAACCAATATAAAGGTGGACATGCCCACCTATCAAAATACAAAATGACCTCTCGGTATCACTCCGCTCAACAATGGTCCAGATATGGCCACACATCTAAGTCTCTCTCCTCCTGTAGCTGCAAAGGGATAGGAGGATCCCTTTCTTCTTCATAGTCCTCTTCAACCCATGGCTTTGGGTTGTAGATGTCAAAAGGAGTCTGTGTACCAGCCGACATAACATGTGCGGCTGAGCGTGAAATACTCAGCGAGTACAAATTAATAGCTAACAATATTATAATAATCAAAATACCACATACCCGTGCTTACAAGAATACCATTCATAACATGCATGCTTAAACCCGTCATGGAAGACCGTTCATCAAACTTATGCTTTTCATGAAAAACAAACCATCTCATGTATGCTTGTGAGTTCTTATGAGCTTCATGTTTTATTATGAGTTCTTGTGAGCTTTCGAGTTCTTATAACCTTTCTTGTGAGCATATGGGGTTCTTATGAGTCCATTACTAGTGGCGCCCTTCGTACCATCCCACTAAACACCCACCCAAAGTAGCTTGGGAATATCAGATGATTAGTGGCGCTCCCCAGGTCTTCCCACTATCTTACGAGTTCTTACAAGTTCTTGTGATCATACGAGTTCTTACAAGTTCTTTACTAGTTGCGCCCTTTGTACCATCCCACTAAACACCCACCCAAACTAGCTTGGGAATATCAGATGGTTAGTGGCGCTCCCCGGGCCATCCCATTATCTTACGAGTTCTTATGAGCTTATTCTTATGAATTTCTTTGAAAACCTTCCTTATGCTTTTTGAAATACATGCTTATGAGAAAACGTCGGTTCATGCAAGTATGCGTGCTTGTACGTGACAATAGGTGCAATCATAATCGTGAGCATAGTCCACATCATATAGCATTTCTACAATTCCATAAACGTATGAACTATTGGAGGAAAACATATATATATATATATATATATATATATGACATCTCACTTAATATTTACCCAATGAGAAAATCCCCTAAATCATATCCTCATTTCCTTTACTTAGTCCTCATTCGTGTATTTCATCACACACATAGTATTCAACATTTCTTACGTCTTTAATTCGTGATTTCACATACAAAATTTCATCAACACCATGTGTGTATTCATTATTGGTACAATGCCTATCCATCTTTTTCATCACACAACACCATCCATCACATTCTAGACGGCATCCATTCGCCTTAACTTCATACATTCACCATACATTCATTTCCTTCCCATTTATCTTGCCCTTTTAGGTTACATGATTAAATTCATAAAATGAACTCGAAATATAGGGTAATACTAGATTAACCATGAGAGTGTACTAACCTTTGAGATCAAAGCTAGATCTTGAAGAAACCCTTGTTTTGGAATCTCCTTGCTTGAGGAAGATCACCACTTGAAGATGGAGGAGTCCTTGCTAGGTGAGGAAGACCCACCTTGATTTGAGCTCCACTTGATCTCCCCAAAATCCCTCTTGGAAATCTCCAATCTTCCTTCCCTTTCTCCCTCTCAATCCCTCTCTAGGTTTAGGTTCCCCCAAAATCCCCAAAAATCTTGGTTTTAAGAGCAAACTGGGCGCGGGTGCGATCGATCGCACCTTTGGTGCGATCTATCGCACTTGGACCCGAAGGGAATAAAAAAAACTCGCCTGAGTGCGATCAATCGCAGAAATTTGTGATAGATCACACCATTTTGCGATCGATCGCAGCTTATTTGCGATAGATCGCACCCCTATTTTCTGGATTCTGATAGATTTTATCCCGCTTTAGTATTTTGACCATAACTTTTGATTTGTTCATCGGATTTTGACAATTCAACTTGTGTTGGACTCATCTTTCGAAGGGAAACAACTTTCATGTTTTATAAAACTCCTAATTCTGAGTTTTAAATAGTCTAAATTGGCCCACAAGTGGACTAGTCTGCAATTTCAGTAGAAAAACATCGGAAAACCCACTTTTGACTTAGCTTATACTCAAAATATGGAAAAACGTTAAACATGAACCTCGAAGAGGATTCCCATATGGTTCTAATGGTTTAAGAATCACTCGATTCCAATAAGAGGTGAGAAAACTAGAGCTATTCAAAGTTGAGGATAATGTTAAGATGTTCCTCTTGACACTTAGGGTGTTCTCATACCCCATTTACCTTGAATCTCACCTCTACACCATTCTCATAATTCATGATTCTAGGTTCTTAGGCCAACTAAGGTAACCCTTTGGGCACAACCCATATGCATGCGGGCCCGACTGCTATGAAAACCCTTGAATTAACATTGTTCACTACACTATTCACAACCCTACTCACATGAACAATGCATGTGAAATTCGGGGCTCTACAGCTGCAATGAGGTAAACTATATAGAAACTTTAGATGTTTAGTTTTTGGGAGAACTCATGTTGAGTTTTAGTTATGCTAGATATTTATATCTGTTTAATAGAGTATTAAATAATTTTAATTTTTATTAATATTGAAATTTTGTTTCAAGTTCACAAATTGATATCTATACAAATATTGTGTATAGGTTTCGGGGTGTGACAATTTTTTACCCAAAATGTCCCTCAAGTTTATAATATAAAATATATATTTTTAAGCATGTAAATAATATATTACAAATACTGATTTGAAAAACCATAAAAATGTATTTTTGATGAGCGAATACTTTGATCGAACCCAAAGAAAAATATTAGTGAATTTGATTTAAAAATTTCACATACCAAGACTATTTTGAAACCACCGCATGGTTCGCTCAATTTCACGAACTAATCCGAACTGAACCACAAACTAGTTCGGGTTTCACGCTGGTTCGCGGTTCACTATAGCATACATCAAACATGGTAACCCTGATCTAAAGTATACCATCGTTTAATATCTAGAAACCACAAACCAAAAAAATATCAATTTGTAAGGATAACAAAACGCCTGAACATAGATTTTAGAACATATATTCAACTTACAATACCAAGTAAACCCAATAAAATATGCAAACAAGCTAAGGCGGAGAGGAAGAGAAGAAGATGAGTGATGGGAGAGGAAAACAAATTAAAAGTTAGAACGTGTTTTGTTATGAGGGGCATTTTTGGATATTTTTTTAAAATAATCCATGTTCGCAGCATTTTAAAGTCATTCATCTTTTTTTAAATAAGAACTTAGATGAGGTGTAGAAATATAGAGTAAGAATTGACTCTTTTTAAATAGACTTGGGATCTTCTCCAGGGTGCTGGCGAGGAAACCATCAGCACCCACTCCCAAGGTGCCACATCGGCATTTACACGCCAACCAAGACATTGATTAGTGTGCAAATGTCGATGTGGCATCTTAGGAGTGGATGTTGGTGGTATCCTCGCTAGCACCAACTGAAGAAGATCCTGGGTCTTTTAAATAGTATTAATATGTAATTATTATTTAAAGAGTACATGTATGTAATTTGAAAATTATTAATTTGCAAGGTATTTTAAGAAGGATGCTTTCCTGGAATTTATATTAAAAAAAGGGGCCTCTTCCCATCATTTTGTAGGGCTGTAATCCGGTCCTTTGATAATGGGGCCCGGCCCGATCATTTAAAGCCCGCAAAATAGAGGTTTTTTTTCCCTTAAGGCCCTAGGGTCGGTTTAGGCCTAATTTTTAAAGGGCCTCTTACTTGAGGGCCGGGCCCGATAAGCACCCAGCCCTACTCGGTCGAGCCGGCCCTCCACTCTATATGATATAATATAATAATATTATATAATGTATTATATATATATATATGTGTGTGTGTGTAATATTTAAGAGTTAGGGTACTCCTTATTTCTACACCCCATCAAGCCCTTGTCTAATCTAGATAATGATTAATTCTTGCTGAGTTGGCATTAGTTACAAAGTTTTGTAATTCCAAAATCTCCCTGGTAACAAAACACAAGTTTCTCTCTCCCATTTCACATGGAACGAATTTGGTCTTGCGCCGTCTTGCCTAGGTTCAACGTCCGACATATGTGAGATAAAAAGGGGGTCAAAAAATAGGGGAGAAAATGAAATGTAATCTCCCCTTTATCACCACTTGTCGGATGTAAAACCTAGGCAAAACGGTTTTGGTCTTGCAAGAGCAAGACCAAATCCAATCCCCATTCACGGCTCTCTCTCTTACTCTTACCGGGAAGCCTGTTAAAGAAGGTTGGAGGTGCAAGACCTGGTGAGTGAGGCATATCAAATGGGACATCCCGACGAAAATCTTGCGCAGAACCATCAATCGCCGGGGAATTTGCAGTTGGTCCGGATGTCCCAAAAGCTGCAAGTTGAGTTACAATCATTCGATCATCAATTTTTTTACTGGTTCCTTCAAAGAGAGTAAAGCACCATCGAATTGGGTTTTGACTTCGATTCCCCCTATATGAATCAAAGGCTCTCCAATACTTTGCCTGTTTAGGGGTCTCTACGATGCCCTTAGCAAGCAGTACAACGACACTGTATCAAAGTCACCATCGTTGTCCACGGTTTCCGAGAAGGATGCCCTCTACCTCGTTGATCTGGATTCACTGATTTAACCTTACCCAGATAATCAAAGTCATTGAATCAAATGATTTTGTGATTCGCGTTTCATTGATCCAACGACTATTGTGTTGATCGGGTCTATCGTTCCAGTCAGTCTTCTAGCTGATTTAAGGCAAAAACACATCGGACTAGACCTGTGTGATATAATCCCTGATTGAGACCGACTTTTTTATAGCAAAAAGAAAAGTCGTAGAAAATCAAAGCCAACATCGTTTTTTGGATCAAAGGAAGAGAAGGAGAAGAGGGGGAGAGACGAATTAGCAACGTGTGTGTTTTGTAATGAGGGATGATTTTGGAATTACATAATTTTGTAATTAATGCCAACTCAGCAAGAATTAGAGTCATTGATTTAGTATAAAGAAGAGCTTAGATTGAGTGCAGACATTGGGAATAAGAATAGAGAGTACCCCTAAACCGACTCTATACTAGTAAAGACCCCGTGCGATATACGGGATAATAGGTCAGTAGCAAATGATATTTAAAAGGTTAGAATATAAAGTATTTTTATGCCGGTAAAAGGTGGAAGACATTAATTCGATGAATTTAAAGTTGATGATAGACGACAATTCAATCATAATAAAAAACAATGAAAAAAAATATTCCAAATTTTTTTTTTGTGCCAGTATATAATTGTGTAAGATAACATTCAAGATAGAAATAGAAAGTAGTTGTTAAAAAAGCAGCTATAAAGAGGTCATCTCCAAAGGTCTTCTATTAGTCTCCTCCGTCAATCAAATTTATAGAATCCTCTGTATCTTTTCTGGTTTTAAACAAAAATGAATGTAATTGAGATATTAAAAATTAAAATATATTTAGATTGCTAAAAAGAAGGAAAACCTCTGCTGAAGTTCTGCTGTTGGAAGAAATGCGAACAAATGTCCAGTCATTGGCCGTTAGAGGATGGGTATTTGGTTGGAATGGTTGACAATAGCAATATCTTTGAATGAAGTGGCCACACATTAAATTTGATGTATGTTTGTTTTTTTTCTCAGGTTTATGTTTAATGTATTTGATAATGGAATTGACGCTTATGTTTTGTTTGGTTGGATGTTAATAGCAACTGCATTACCGTGAGTGTATTGCTTCTAATATATAGTCATAGATTTACACTGTAAATAAGAAACTTTTTACAATAGAATAGTCCTAAATATATACTCTTCGTAACAGGAAGGGAGATCTCCAATTGATTCACGGAGGGTTAAATATGTGAGATTTATCCAATCTTATCTCTGTATGGCGTGAGATATGCTCAACATGGGACTTCTAATATGTAACGCTTCAGTTTTGATTGTGATCCAACTATATATATATATATATATATATATATATATGCATATGTTGGTTGCAGGGGGTCTTTCTATTTAATAGATGCCGACATATTGGTTGAGAGACAGAGAGAGAGGTGGAATAAACACCTTCCATTTACAGATTGTTCCCGGATCAACCAAGACCTCAATTTATCTTTCTATATTAAAACTCGGCCGAGTCGACTCGACTCAGCCCGGTTTCGGGTCGAGTTTGAGGTAAAAGTTAGAAGTGATTGAAAATCGAGTAACTTGCCCTGACTCACTCGAGTTATGTACTTTTTTTATTATAACAAAAAATCGGGTAAACCGGTCTACCCAAGTGACCCAATTATATTTTTTTTAACACACCCTCACCCACTCTTAGTATAAATACGAAACAAAATGGGGGTGTTTAGTATATATTAAATTATATATCTCATTTTAGGCATGTTTTATCATTAATTTTATATTTATATTATATATATAGTATTAGAAAAATATTATATATGTTTGAGTTTTAGGTGTCATTACTTGGACGAGTTTTGCCCGAGTTTCCAGGGTTCCGAGTCAAGTCGAGTCGAGTTTTCGGGTTTTAAACACTAATTTATCTAATACAATTATAAATTTTGTTATTATGTGCAGGTGAAAGGGGTTTGGAGATACAAGGCAATTTTTTCAATTTTATGATATTCACCGTGTATCTACAAGATGGTTTTACCTTTAGGGACGCCCAAGCTTTAAAATTTCACTCGATATCGAAATAGAGGGAATTTCGGATGAGCAGATTTCGGTTGAAATCTCGACAATTTCAGGCGAGATATTGTTTTTCCGAGATCTCGTGATTTCGTCTAAAATTGTCACCTACCACCGTCTGATTTCGTTGAGATTTCGCAAGATGGAAGCCGATATTTTGAAATTTCGGGATTTCGGTTGAAATCCTTACCTACCACCATCTGATTTCAGTCGAGATTGACCGAAATCAACGATATTACCGACATATTTTCAAAATCAACCAAAATTACCAAAATTTCGCCCAAAATTTTTGGGATAAAATAAGAATATTCCAAAAATATTCTGAGCTTATTAATGATTAAATGATTTTTTTAAAAAAAAATTACAAAAATACCCTCCCCTATTTACCTATAAATACCCCCCCTCTATCATATCTCTCACCAATTTTCTTCTTCTCTTCTTACTTAGTAGTTTGTTCTTTGAACTTGCAAGTTTTTAATATTCAGTAGTTCTTAGATTAGATTTTATTTTTCTCAGTATTTTGACTCTTTTCTAAAGATGGTGAAGCGCTAAAAGTGGACCGGGGCGGAAAAGAAAGAGTCAATCAAAGGTATATTATTTTGTTTATTTTTATTTTCATGTTGATTATATTTATTTCATGTATATAATTTTCTAGTTACAACTTACAAGTTAGTATTTAATCTTTAGTAGTTCTTAGTTTAGATTTTATTTTTCTCAGACTTTTGACTCTTTTTTAAAGGTGGCAAAGTGCTAACAGTGGACCGGGCTGAAAAGAAATGTCAATGAAAGGTATATTATTTTGTTTATTTTTATTTTCATGTTGATTATATTTATTTTATGTATATTATTTTGTAGTTACAACTTACAAGTTAGTATTTAATCTTTAGTAATTCTTAGTTTATATTTTATTTTTCTCAATCTTTTGACTCTTTTCTAAAGAGGTATATTATTTTGTTTATTTTTATTTTCATCTTGATTATATTTATTTCATGTATATTATTTTTTTATGTATGTTATTTTGAATTAAATATTTTTTAACTTTGTCAATTTGTTATAGTTAAAAATACTAATGGAGGAGGACCAGGTGTAAGAGGTAGAGGTAGAGAGCGAAGCTCCTTCTCAGTGGACCTCATCAATCACAGATCCAACATGGCAGCATTGCACCAATGTTGATTGGATGGAGAAATCAAAACAACAACTCCGATGCAACTACTGTAACAAGGTGAAAAATGGAGGGATCAC
This sequence comes from Tetracentron sinense, assembly GCA_015143295.1. Taxonomy (NCBI): domain Eukaryota; kingdom Viridiplantae; phylum Streptophyta; class Magnoliopsida; order Trochodendrales; family Trochodendraceae; genus Tetracentron; species Tetracentron sinense. The sequence continues at coordinate 42,007,447 of CM026563.1, forward strand.
CCAAATGCGCCAACATCTAGGTGGGATTAGAGGTGATGGTTGGCCATGTCCAGATGTTCCGCCTGAGATAAGAGCTATAATTAAATCGGAAATTGAGGAAAGGACTGCTGAGAATAGAGCTAGAACTAGCTCTACTCAAAATATTGACTATAGACATTTTAGCGAGGATGACTATGGAATTCCTGATGAGGAATACACGGAACCTCAACATATCTCTTCCAGTGGAAGAGGATCGACCAATGGCGATCGTATCTTTGGTAGAAAAGCAACAGGTGGCTCTCCCCCTATGTCATCGATGCATAGAGCTACACAATGCACAGTGGAACGGAACCTTGTTCCACAAAATAAGGGGTTTGTAGATGGGTGTGTAGGGAGATTCTTTTTTGAAAATGGTTTCGTATTTAATGTTGCCAACTTGTCTGCATATGGGGAGGGGATTAACGTTGTTTCCAATTATGGCCGGACGTATAAGCCTCCTACGGCGTTTGAAATTTCTGGTAAACTCTTAAAAAAATGGGGTAGAAAAGTTAAAAAAATGAATTATGGGTAAGTATAAAAGATTGTGGGAGAAAAATGGATGCACCATTATGACTGATGATTGGAGGGATAGTAGAAGTAACAAGTTGATCAATTTTCTGATATCATGTCTTGGTAAGATTGTTTTCATTAAGTCTATTTGTGTTGGAGAGGAGAGAATGACTGTAGAGTATCTATGTCATGTACTCTCTAAAGTGATTGATGAAATCGAGCCCTATAACGTGGTTCAAGTGATCACGGATCAAGAAGCAGGCTTCAAAGCAGCCAGAGCATTATTAATGATTAAATATCCTCGTCTGTCATGATATTGAAAAGTTTGACTTTGTGAGTCAAACAATACAAGAGGTGAGAAAAATCTCTAAATTTATATATTGCAGTTGTGAGCACGGATTTTAGCACCCATGGGTTATGTTAGAATCGCCACCTATTAATTCAGAAGGGATAAGTCCCCGGGATGTGGATAAGGTCTTGGTCTGCGGTAGAGGTCTAGGTAAAAGGTTCGGTTAAGTCCGAGGAAGGTGTTAGGCACCCCGAGACTTCTATTTTACAATGGTTCCCTACTTTTTAGGTGTAAGCCAATTAAGATCAAATTGTTTGTTTAAATGCTTAAGTGTTTAAGATAATACTAATCTAAGAAAGAAAAGCTAACTAGGATCGAACCCAGGTTGAGTTGCCTACATACTCATAAGGGTGAGATCAGACTGATTGTAGTTCTGGCACATGAGCCCGTGCCAAGGTTAGGGGGTGTGTATGTGTGCACCAAAGGTGGCTAATGGTCTAACCTGGAGGTTAGAGTTTGGTTGATCGAGTTTGGTCAAGTGCATGGTTTAAGCCCGATAGACTTAGGATTAGTCTGGTAGACTAAGGATTAATCCAGTAGACTAGGGTATAGGCCCAGTAGGCCAAAGGTAGGTTTAACTAAGGTTAAGATTGCTAATCAGGGTTAAAGGTAAAACTAACCATGGTTAGAGTTACTAACCATAGTTGAGGGTAACATGGTTAAGTTTGGTAGGCTGAGGTTGGGCTTGGGCTTGGTAGGTCAAGGGTGAGCCTGGTAGGCTAAGAGATTAGGCTTGGTAGGCCAAAATCAAATTTAACCGAGGTTAGGGTTACTAACCAGAGTTAAATGGGATGTCAACAATGGTTAGGGCTGCTAACAATGGTAAAAAAGAAAAAAGCAGAACATTTTGGACACTTTGCAAGATTTTGAACTTTTTTAAAATTTTTCCAGATTTTTCTAAGGATTAAGAGTGCTTAACCATAGTTAAAAGTTAACCAAGATTGGGTTAACCCTGGTTAAAAGTCCAGACAGGCCAGGGTGGGTCCAGAGAGCATGGCAGGGCCTAGAGTGGCCTCCTACTTGATTTGAGCCCTGTGCAAAGCCCAAAATCAAATAAAATTAATAATGACAGTAAAGATATTACCGTCATTACTGAAGTAATTCAAGGTGGGTTTGTAGGCTAGGGGGTTGAGTTAGGGGTGAACCCAAGGAGTGGTAGACCAACAGGGTTGAAGAGGGAAGTCTAGAGATTCTGGGCCTTTGGTGGGCTTAGGGGAAGGTCTGGAATGGGCCAAAAGTTAGCCCAAACTCAATGTATTTGGTATTTGATAATGGCGGTAGAAACTCTACCGCCATTATGCTAGCCTCTGGTTTGGTGCGTTTTAACCATGGTTAATCAACAAGGAACAACTTGGAATGATCAAAGTAGATAGAAGAAGGTCAGGGGGACCCAACCATGGCCCTAGAATGGACCAAGGCCCCACCCAAAGGGGTGTTAAGCTGCTGTGAACAGGAGATACAGGAACGGTGGTAATTATTCTACCGTCATTCCTGAAGTTTTTCCGAAATTTACTTTTCCCCTACAGGGGCTACAACAGGGTGTTCCAGGGGTCCCTCATGACTTGAGGGACCCCCAGAAGACTAAGGGGAGTGCCAAGAAGGTGGGGGTCTTGTACCCATGCTCAAAACCTCAAAGGGAGTTCCCCATACCTATGAGGAAAGTAGGGGAACCCCTTATCCTCGGTTTGCAACTATGCAAATACAAGGAATAAAGGAAGCAAATGACCCCTAGAGTAGGACTAGGGGTCTTACAGAGTTTAAACTAAAGAAAGTGAAAAGGGGTAGGGGTGCTACCCTGTGACTGGTTGCTTTTGACGTGGAGGGGGACAATACACGAGCAGGGGGCTGGTGCACGGTGGTGTAGCACAAGGGAGTGGTCTGGGCAGCTCCTGGAAGGTTAAGGGGTCTTCCCTGGTGAAGGACCAAGGCTGGAATCGACTGGGATGGGCTACCCGAAATCCTACAGAGGTTTTTTGTAATGGTTTTAGAGTCAGTTTGAAACCAAGAATGGGGAGAGATTTATAGGAAGGAGGGGACCCAAGGGTAGTTAGGGGATACCAGAGAGGTTGAGAACCCCAAGGGGCAGATTGGAGTGCTGCAGGAGGGGTGCCAGTCCCGGATTTGCAAAAAACTAGTAATGGCAGTAGAAACTCTACCACCATTCTGGTATTATTGCTAAAAGAGACCAGACCTGCTTCCACTTAGCCTGTTCCACTATAGCATTTACTGTTTATGGTAATAGCGGTAATGTTATTACTGCCATTACTAAAAAGTTTGAAATTAGGGTGGTGTGCCCCACTGCAACGACTCCTAAGGACTTGTGGGCCCCTATTTGAGCCCACAGAAGGTTCTGGGCCTGATTTTTAAGATTTTTGGACTCTGGGGCTGAACTAGGGTTCACCTAAGGTTAAGACTAGGGTTAGGCCTAGGGTTTAATTAGGGTTTTCCTACGGTTTAGGGCTTGACTAGGGTTATGCCTAGGGTTTACCTAGGGTTAGGCCTAGGGTTTGATCAGGGTTTGCTTAGGGTTTAGGGCTTGACTAGGGTTAAGCCTCGAGTTCACTTAGGGTTAGGCCTAGGATTTGATCAGGGTTTGCCTAGCGTTTTGAGCTTGACTAGGGTTAGGCCTAGGGTTCACCTAGGGTGAGGCCTAGGGTTCACCTAGGGTTTGATCAGGGTTTACCTAAGGTTTAGGGCTTGACTAGGGTTAGGCCTAGGGTTTGATCAGGGTTTACCTAGAGTTTAGGGCTTGACTAGGGTTAGGCCTAGGGTTCAGCTAGGGTTAGGCCCAGGGTTTTATCAGGGTTTTCCTAAGGTTTAGGGCTTGACTGGGACTCAGCTGGGGATAACCATGGTTAAAGATATTAACCGTGGTTAAGGCAAGATGTAAAAATTAGGTGCTTACATCTGGCCCTCTTTGCCGGAGAGTGCCAAATTGGCAATTGAATGGCAAAGACTGGAATCATCCTATTTTTATATCAAGATTAAATTTTAAGGGATGATGATATGCATGCATGTTGTGCAAGTGGTGCAATGAGTGACGACTTGGGGAAAATGGATGCAGTTAGGGCTACTCCTTGAGGAATGAAGAGTAGTATGTGCTACTTAAATTGGGGAATTGATGAATGCTATGAAAGATGACATGTCCCAGAGGAGCTAGCCAAGATTGGTTGTTATGACATTTCTCGGGCGCTTACCTAAAACAAACGAAGGACACGCGGAGCGTCGGAAGGAGGACATGCAGGAGGTAATGCCGATGTATGATGAGATTGTTAAAGGACACACAGGATGTCAATGACACACGAGGTGTCGAAAGAGGGACATGCAAGGTGCCGACAAAGTGTGTTATGTCGATGCTCACCTGGATATGAAGGACACACAGGTGTCGAAGGGGAGGCATGAGAGGTGCCAACAAAGTATGTTATGTCGATACTTACCTGGGATGTCAGAGACACACGGGGTGTCAAAAGGGAGACATGTGAGGTACCGACAAAGTGAGTTATGTCGATGCTCACCTGGGATGTCAGAGACACACGGGGGTGTCAAAAGGGGACATACGAGGTGCCAACAAAGTGTGTTATTTCGATGCTCACCTGGGATGTCAGAGACACACGGGGGTGTTGAAGGAGGACATACGAGGTACCGACAAAGTATGTTATGTTGATGCTCACCTAGGATGTCAGAGACACACGGAGGTGTCGAAGGGGGACATGCGAGGTGCTGACAAAGTGTGTGATGTCAATGCTCACCTAGAATGTCAGACACACGAGGGTGTCGAAGGGGGACATGAAGGAGATAATGCAGTGGTATAATGAAATTGTCACGGGGTATACAGGTGTCAAGGACACGCAGGGGTGTCAAAGGGGAACATGCAGAAGGTAATGTCGTGGTATGATGAGATTGTCAAGGAGCACACAGGATGTCAATGACACACGGGGTGTCGAAAAGGTTGTGGCATATCCAAGAGGCACTAGCTGGATTGATTTTGAAATGGCCTAAGGGCGCTAAATTTTGATGATGTCATGCAGGGTGTAAAGGCGATCATGCTTTTCCATGACTCTGTTGATTACGGGGATGTACGGTGTCGGTTTTTTCTGCTTGTCTTGCTGGGGCTGCTTGATGCATGTTGGTACAACCAGGTCTCCATACCGGAAACTTTGCTTTGAAAAAAAAATTTAGAAAAGTGTTAGACTTTTGTAAAAGTTTTTTTTGGTTTTGACAGAAAGAATGCTTAGCTAGCTTTTAGATTTACCATGAAATTACCTTTGTCAGGGCTTAGGGGATTTTGTAGTCTGTCTTTTACTCTTGGAGAGTGGAGTATGACCCAAAAGAGGCTTCGTCACCGCTGGGGATGCTTGGGGTAGACCTCTTTGTCTTGCTGCTGCTGGAGATTGGACTCTGACAGGGAAGAAGCTTGCTAGGGAGCAATTGGAAACTTCTAGAATCTTGCTGAGGAAAGTTTTTGGAGAGAGCGATTGGAGGCTTCTACTGGGGTTCCGCTGGGAAACGTGACACTGTCGTAGACCGCTGCTGGGGATCTATTGGGGAGTGGAACTCTGTTGGAGACTACTACCGGGGAATCTATTTCTCAGTGCCATCTATTGAGGACCTGTGGGGATTGTGAGTTCGGCGAGACTAATTGTTGTCGGCTTTTGTTGCCAAACTGCTCTTCAGCTTTTCTCCCTTTTTTACCCTTGAAATGACCAAGTCATGGAGTTCAAATAATTTTTGCGCTATGAAGCCATTGCAGGTTTTCCTCATGCCTACGAAGCTAGTTGATTTTTGTCCTTAGTCGCAGACTAGGTTTGGGGTCACGTAATTTTTGCGCAATGAGGTCATTGCCAGTTCTCACTCATGCCCGCGATTTATTGGGGGAAAATGGATCTTCTCCCTTCATTGTCCTGAATGAGACTCTTCTGACGATTTGTGTTCCATTGAGGATGTAGATGTGATATTGCGCTTACACTCGTAGTTTCTAGGGGATCTAGAAGGACTTAGAGTGAGAAGAAATGTTGGCTATGGGACCGAAGTTTGGGACACCTTAGGATTCTCCTATTTGCAGTTAATTTTTACTCTTTTTGAGACTTCTCCAGTTGTACTCCCTGAGGATTTGTACTTTGGGATTTCCGGCGGAGAGTTTTTTTTTGTCTCCGCTAGAGAATTTGAGAGAGGTTGTTTATCGGTGTTAAATGTTATACATAAAAGCACCTCAAACTTAACTTGTCAATCCTTTAGAGTAATTATTTGTATTATTTTATGCTACTTGGTAATTTCAATTTGTTTCAGGTTCATGCGAGAAAAAGAGTGTAAAATGGGAGAGTTACAAAACTTTAAAGACTCAGTTGGATCTCAAGGAGAAAAATGGCAAAGAAGGGAATAAAAAAATCAAAAACAATATAGAAGTTCTGCTCAGGGCGATCAATCACCCCTTCCTGCGTTTTGGGCTTATTTTAATTGCGTAAAAGTTTTCTTTTGGGCCCAGTTGGATGTTTTAAAAGCCCTATTTCGTAGAGAAAAGAGAAGGAAAGTATTGGAACTCAATTAGAACTCCTAATTCAACAAGAACTCTCCCTTTCTCTCTTTCTCTATAAATAGAAGAATCCCTAGCCATAAATGGGGAGAGAATGGAGATTTGAAGAAGAGAAGATCTGGAGATCAAGGAAGCCAAAAGGATGATTTCGCCATTTTTTTCTATGAAGATGATGTACTCCTCCCTCGCGATGAACTAATTTCCATTCCAGGGTTTCGATGAAACCCTAGCCAAGTAATTGTGTCGTTTTATTTTGATTTCTTAGTTGTAAGACATTGATTGCATAAATAAAAGGGTTGTTTCAACAACCGGATTTATTGATTTATATTCGATTTCAATGGAATTTTCATCCTTGTCTTAGGTGTTATGAATTTAAAATTGAACTCATTTGTGTTAATTTTCGTTAGAATTTAAACATAGGTTTTATGCAATTGTTTTAATATATCGAGAGATTAAATTCGAAGATATTTTATGCTAAGGGAAGACGAGTGATTACACAACCGTAGATTAGTGTGTATCATTCGTGCTAACCGAAGATACGATATGCTTAGAATATAATCTCTTGAACTTTTATTGACCAGTTGAGAGGGGACGTGCTATCACTCTAACTGGAATGTTTACAAATTAAGAAGTTAGAATAAATTCAAAATAGGGATTAGTTATGAGGTTAGTGGTGGATTTGAAAACCTTAGATTTTCTCTCTAAAGGATTTAAAATAAGTAGTTGATAATTAAATTAGAATTCTTAATTAGTTTAATTCATTGTTTTAGTTTAATGAAGCAAAATTCAATTACTCATCTTATTAGTTTAAAATTAATCTGAATAAAAGGCAACGAAACCAGCGCAGTCCTCAGAAGAATGATACCCTTACTAGTACTATTCTACGAAATTATTACTAGGAATGAATAATTTAAGATTGAATGACGATCAATTTTTGGCATAGTTGTCGGGGATTGCTGGAATGGTCTAGTTTTTAATTTGAAGGATTAAATTTAAATTAATCATAATTAAAAATCTAAAAATATTTTTCTTTTTGTTTAATTGGAAATATTTGTGTTTTCAGGTACCAAATCGCTCAAACTGCAGGAATTGAAAAAGTCTGTTCACCATCGTGGAAAGCAGAAGAGTTTTGTGAGTATTTACTATTTTATTTCAATTTGGTGTCTGCCAAACATAGAATTTTTCCTTTAGGGTGTATGCACGATAGGAGGTCTTATAATCTAGAACTAGTCCCTATCGATTCTGAGTTAGAGCGTACTGCTAGGTTTCTCAAGGCTTCTGCCTTATTCGAATCCAATTCTGAAGCGAAAGCTTCTACCATTCTTAGAGCAAACCTAGAAGCTATTCATTTCCCTAACATGGCGGAAGAACATGACCCAATGAAATCTTTGAATGGGTAGTTTAGTCCTTTTACATATTCCTCCCCTTCATGCATCCAGTTGCTGGATACTACGCAAGCCCATTATGAAATAAAGTCTAGTATTATTCAAATGATATCATCATATCATTGACTCAATAACGAAGATCCTTACAAATATCTTGATGAATTTCATGAGATCTGTACAACATTCAAGTTACAGGGTTTTTCTGATGATGCCCTTAGATTGCGCCTCTTCCCATTCTCTTTGAAAGACAAAACCAAATATTGGCTTAATTCTTTAGAGGCCAATTTTATTACCACTTGGGCTCAAATGCAGCAAGAATTTCTTATGAAATTCTTTCCCATAGGAAAAACAAATTTGATGTGACAAATCATCACAAGTTTTGCTCCAGTTGATGGTGAGCTATTTCATGAAACATGAGAGAGATTCAAAGATCTTCTTCGTAAGTGTCCCCACCACCAAATTCCAAAGTGGTAGTTAGTCCAATCTTTCTATGATGGATTGTCTGCGCTCAACCGTCAATTGGTTGATGTTTCTTATGGAGGAACATTTATAATGAAAAATGAGATTCAGGCATGGGAGCTTTTTAAAAATCTGAGTGAAAATTCTCTTCACCATGCCTCGAATAGTTGTTCTGAGAGACCTTCATCTTCCTCAAATCGTAAGAGAGGCATCTATGAAGTGGGCACTTTAATAGATGTTTCATCTAAAGTAGATGAATTATCTAGAAAATTGGATAAACTCATGGCTTCATTGCCACATTCCTACACACTTCCTCAACCAAATCCTAATCAGAATGAGGTGTGTACTATTTGTTCTAGCCCTGAACATTATATTCAAGAGCGTCCATCAGCTACCCAATTCCCGGATCTTGTCCAAGAGTATGCAAATGTTGCCTATATCCGTCCGGGTAATGATCCTTATTCAAATACCTATAATCCGGGTTGAAAGAATCATCCTAATTTTTCATGGCAGCCACAAACTCAAGGGAATAATTTTCCCCCACCTCAAAGGCCATTCAGTCGACCTTTTCAAGGTCAATCCGACTACCAACCCCAATAATTTCAACAACCAGCTCCTCCCAATTTCAACCAAAGAAATCTATCTTTTGAGGAGAAGGTGTTGAATGCTTTAAAAGGCTTGGAAAGCAATACACAATTGATTCACTCACACTCTTAATCAATTCAAAAGCTTGAGTCCCAAATGGGACAACTTGCTAATGCTATAAATAGGAGAGTTGATGGAACACTTTCAAGTCAACCTGTGAGTAATCCTAAAGGTGTCAATCAAGCCAATGATATAAATCATGAACAAGTTCAGGCTGTGACAACCTTAAGGAGTGGGAAGATAGTTGAAGGTAATATTAGGAAAAATCAGGATAAGAAAAATCAGCCCCTTGTAAGACCTTCTAAAATTGAGGGTGAGGGAAAGGATACCAATGAAAAGGATCAAGGTCCTTCTTCCACTCTACATCCCATTCCCGAGGCATCCTACATGCCTAAAGCCCCTTATCTTACTTGTTTGAATGATTCCTCACCCTTTGGTAAAAAATGAGCAAAGATGGAAGACATGATTGAGGTTTTCAAATAAGTCAAGATAAATCTTCATCTGCTTGATGTAATCAAACAAATTCCGGATTATTCTAAAATTTGAAGGATTAATGCACTCAAAAGCGTAAATCAAGGACTCATGTGTCCAAGAAAATCCTTCTAACCGAGCAAGTGAACTCTTTGCTTCAACATACCACTCCTCCTAAAAACAAAGACCCCGGTGCTCCTACTATTTCTTGTATTATTGGAGATCACTCTGTTGACCGGGCCCTCATTGATTTAGGAGCAAGTGTGAATTTGCTCCCGTACTCAGTTTATAAAAGGTTAGGATTGGGCAAACTTCGTCCTATATTAGTCATTCTGTAATTAGCTGATCGATTAGTTAGAGTCCCTAGAGGGATAGTTGAGGATGTCCTCATTAAAGTCGACAAATTTTCCTTTTCAATTGACTTTCTCGTTGTTGATATGGAACCTGTCCGGAATCCCTTAAAACAAATCGCCGTGATCCTTGGTCGACCTTTCTTGGCTACAACAAATGCATGTATAAATTGTCGAACCGGGGTGATGGATGTATCTTTTAGGAATATGAAGGTCCGGTTAAATATTTTCAGCACATCCCAACAACCCCCTCATGATGATGATGAGGCATGCTTTATAATCGATTCTCTCGAAGAGATGGTTGAGGATTCACTTCCTTATATCTTATCCAATGATCCATATGAAGCATGTCTATCTCACTTTAATGCAAATGAATTTGATGTAGAGGGATCCATTGAAGAAGTCAACAATTTACTGAATTCGACTTCTCAAATGGATTTGCCACCTTGGAAAGCCAGGAAAGAGTCATTATCTCCCACTTCTAGCACTCCTCCCATCTCATCCTTAGAGGCCGCGCCGAATCTTAAGTTGAAACCCCTTTCGATTTCACTTAAATATGTCTTCTTAGGATCAAAAGATACTCTCCCAGTCATCATAGCATCTGATTTAACTGATGAACAAGAAATTCAATGGATGATTGTGCTTAAAAGGCACAAAGGAGCAATAGGGTGGACCATAGCAGATTTAAAGGGCATCAATCATTCCGTGTGCATGCATCGCATCCATATTAAAGAGGATGCTAAAACTTCAAGGGAAGCACAACGGAGGTTGATTCCCAACATGAAAGAGGTAGTGATGAAAGAGGTTGTGAAGTTGTTAGATGCGGGTATCATATACCCCATCTCGGATAGTAAATGGGTGAGTCTCATTTAAGTGATATCAAAAAAATTCGGTATCACTGTGATTACTAATTCGGAAGAAGAAGATGTTCCAACACGCGTAACCACGGGTTGGCGTGTGTGTATTGATTATAGGAAACTTAATTCCATGACTAGGAAAGATCATTTTCCACTCCCATTTATTAATCAAATCCTATAAAGGTTAGCATGCAAGAGTCATTACTGTTTTCTGGATGGCTATTCTGGATACAATCAAGTGTCTGTCTATCTTGAAGATCAAGAGAAAACTACCTTCACATGCCCTTTTGACACTTTTGCCTATAGGCGCATGTCATTCAGACTATGTAATGCACTGGCAACTTTTCAAAGGCATATGATTTCTATTTTCTCTGATATGGTTGAAAAAATTCTTGAGGTTTTCATGGATGAGTTTTATATTTTTGGAACCTCCTTGGAAGATTGTCTCCAACATTTATCATTAGTCTTGCAACGATGCGAAAAGACAAATCTTATATTGAGTTGGGAGAAGAGTCATTTTATGGTTCAAGAGGGTATAGTTTTGGGACACATTATGTCCAAAAGAGAGATAGAGGTAGATAAGGTCAAGATTGACCTTATAGCGAGTCTTCCTCCACCATCCACGGTGAGACAAATTCGATCTTTTCTAGGCCATGCAGGGTTTTACCGTCGCTTCATTAAGGATTTTAGTAAAATTTCAACACCCTTGAGCAAGTTATTGTGCAAGGATGTCCCATTCTCCTTTTATGAAGCCAGTCATGAAGTTTTTGATAAACTCCGTACTCTACTTTCTGTAGCTCCTATCATTCAGCCCCTAGATTGGTCACTCCCATTCAAGCTCATGTGTGATGCCTTAGACAATGCAGTCGGGGCTGTTTTAGGGCAAAGGGTGAGGGCAAAGGGTGAATAGAACCCCACATGCTATCTACTGTGCAAGTAAAACTCTCTCGGATGCTCAGTTACATTATACCATTACCGAGAAAGAATTACTAGTTGTAGTATTTGCCCTCGATAAATTTTGATCATATCTCTTAATTTTCAAAATCTTAGTGTATACTGATCATGCCGCTTTGCGGTATCTCCTTGCCAAGAAGGACACTAAACCTAGGTTAATCAGATGAATCCTTTTGCTTCAAGAGTTCGATCTAGAGATCCGGGACAAGAAAGGTTCCAACAATGTGGTCGCTGACCATTTATTTAGAATTCTAGTCGATTCTTCTTTAAAGTCTTGTCCCATTCAGGATACCATTCTGGATGAACAACTGCTTCAGGTAAATCAAGTTCAACCAACATGGTTTGCTTATATTGTGAATTACCTAGCAGTTGGACAAATTTCATCTTCATGGTCTAAGCAAGACAAATCCCGTTTCTTCTCCTAAATGAAATACTACTTCTGGAAAGATCCGGAATTATTTAAGTATTGTCCCGATCAAGTGATCCGAAGATGTGTGCCCGAGAGTGAATTTCATAATATTCTTACCTTTTGTCACTCTCTTGTATACGGAGGCTACTTTGGAGGGAAAAAGACTGTAGCAAAGGTCTTACATAGTGGTTTTTATTGGCCCTCAATTTTTAAAGATGTTCATGACTTTTGTCAGGCTTGTTTAAGGTGCCAACAATTAGGTGCAATGTCCCGGAGAAATATGATGCCTTTATCCCCTATTCTAGTTGTTGAACTTTTTGACGTATGGGGTATTGATTTCATGAGTCCATTCTCACCATCTTTCGGATTTGAATATATATTGGTGGCGGTGGACTATATCTCCAAGTGGGTGGAAGCGGTTGCCACTAAGACTAATGATCACAAAGTTGTGGTCAAGTTCCTTCAAGAGAATATCTTTAGTCATTTTAGCACACCTAGAGCCATTATAAGTGATGGAGGGAAACATTTTATAAATCGATATTTTGAGGCTCTACTCCTCAAGTACTCTACCACTCATAAAGTAGCTACTCCTTACCATCCCTAAACGAGTGGCCAAGTCGAGGTTTCAAATAGGGAAATTACAAATATTCTCATGAAAACTATGAGACCAGATCGAAAGATTGGTCTATAAGGCTTAATGATGTCCTTTGGGCTTATCATATGGCTTTTCAAACCCCTATTTGAATGTCTCCCTACCGCCTCATTTTTAGAAAAGCTTGCCACATTCTGGTGGAATTGAACACAAAGCCATATGGGCCATAAAGAAGTTTAACTCCGATATGGCTTTAGTGGGATCAAATCGGAAACTCCAACTCTCCGAATTGGAAGAGATGCGTAATGACGCATATGAGAGTTCAAAAATCTATAAGACCAAAACTAAAGCTTTTCATGATAGGACCATCTTACGAAGGTCTTTTGAAATTAATAAAAAAGTTTGGCTTTTTAATTCTAGATTACGCCTCTTCCCTGGTAAGCTTCGTTCTAAGTGGGATGGCCCATATATTGTGACCACAGTATTCCCCGATGGAGCAGTTGAACTAAAAGACCCCAAAGATTGAAATATTTTTAAGGTAAATGGACAAAGGTTAAAACCCTATGTAGAGGGTATTGTTTCGAGTGAATTAATTGAAACCTCAGTTTTAGATGATCCCGTCTATTAAGACGGTTGATTAATTTGAGGATGTCTGGCTGAAGACGTAAAACTTAGCGCTTGTGGGAGGTAACCCATTGATTTTGTACTATATTTTATTTTAGAGAGTTAGATTCTAAGTTTGGGGTGGATTTTACATCCTCTACTCTTTTGGAGAGTTAGTTTGGGGTGAATTTCGTGTCCCCCTACCCTTTTTAAGTCTCAGTTAAAAAAAATAAAAAATAAAAGGGCGCCAAACGGCGTTTTTGGCGATCAATCGCCCCTAGGGGGATTGATTGCCCATTGTACGTATTAAAAAAAAAAAAAAACAGGAGTGGTCTGACCAGATTTTTGGCGATCGATCGCCCCAAAGGGGGATCGATCACCCATTTAAGGGTAAGGGTAATAAAGCAATTTTTTTTAAGTTGGCGATCGATCGCCCAGGGGGGATCGACCGCCCAACACGTGAATAGACTTAAAAAGCCCGTGAACTCTATTTTCCCTCATTCTATCCCTTTATCTCTTACTCTCTTCCATATTTTTCCTCCAAAATCCTCTCTAAATCATTCTTCCTTCTAGTTGGTGAAATCTTTAAGGGAGATTGTGGATCTTTTACAACATATTATTCAAAGGTAACTCCTATTCTCTCTCCATTTAGTTTACTTTTTTTTGTAAAACTTGTGTGAGATTTGAATTATTTTGTGATTGTGGGAGGCCGGGTGGGCCGAGTGTGTGATACATTGGTTGGATTGGAGTTTATAGTTGTTAGGGGAGGCCGAGTTGGCCGTTTGTGAAGTGTTTTGGAGGTTGATTTGAGTTGTGAACTAGTGTGCTTACCAAGTGTTTGTGAAATTGCCTCAAAGGGATTTTGTGCATATAATAGCCTCTAGAAAGAGGAAAATTACTGGAAAACAACCAATTGAGTCAAGTGAGGAACCCAATGCCCAATTTGGAGAGAGGCAAGTGGAGCCTATCACCACTTTTGATATTTATTTTTTTAGAAATCATAGGCCTACCGCCTCTACCATTGCAGATTTGGAAAGAAGAGAACTTTTGTGTTTGTTAGGGCCTTCCACCATGACCCATCCTCGATTAGTGCGATTATTTCATCAAAACATGGTTAAGAATAATCCAGATGTGTGGCAAGTTCTGTCTGTCTCAGTGGATGAGGTTAGTTTTGATATCATTGTGGAGTCTATTGCTTTGGCTATGGGATGCCTTGTTACTCCACCAGATGGGATAGATTTTACATCTTCCCCACTTAAGAGCCCTGACACTCATAAGATTATAGAGGTTATGTGTAATGGTCGGTATCATGATAATGGAAAAAAAATTGTACCAGAAGGGCCCTTCTCCCACCAGATTTAGGGTTTATAGACTCCATTTTTAAGCTAAATTTGTTCCCCATAGGGCATAAAATTGAGAGATGAGATCTTCTTTTGAGAGCCTTGTATGAGTTTTGGAGTGGCCAATGGGTTGATATTGCTGAATATATTGGGCGCACTATGGAGAAATTCTATGACAAGGCCATTGTTGTGCCGTCTCCTGGGTCCAATACATGGAGTCTTTATTTTGGTAATTTAATTACCCAATTATTACTTGACCATGAGTATGTGCTTAATGAGAATGAGCCTATTGTGCCTCCTGTATATTTTGGAGTCTTCTTGGCGTAAAACTTATAAAGCTTTAATTAAAGTAACCAAGAAGAAAATGCCAGATGATCATACTTCTGATGATGAGCGCTGATACCTTTTATGATGAGGCGCGCCAGCATTGGGATAGGGCTGATCAGTTTTATGAGCAGCAGACCCCAGAGCTCTTTTGATTTTCAGCAGATGATGAGGGCTACACTAGAGACGCAGTTTCCACCAGGCCACTATCCTCCTCCTCCTCCTCCTCCTCAGTAGTTCTTCCATCTAGTCTTTACTTAGGTTTTTATTTTCTTGAGTCAGTTGTATGTTTCTTTTTCGTAATTTTTTTGAGTCAGTCCGTTACTTGTATTATCCACTGTTTAAACTTCAGATGCTCTCTATTTTATGTTATATCTCTTAGCATCTATTATTTTTTGTGGATATTTCTTGGTTTGTACTCACCCTGTAGGTACTGTTTGGACGAAGTTTGGGATGGTTTGTCTACATTCTTTATCTATTTTCACCTCTCTTCACCTTTCTCATCATGGTTTGCTTTTCACGAGTCAGGTATTATTGTTTTAATCCCTTATGTAATTTATTTTTACATGGAGGACAATGTAAAGTTTAAGTTTGGGAAATAATAGACTATACTATTATTTTATCTTTTTGAGTGATTGTGCAACTATGAAATATGATAGAACATGCATACACTAAATTTTTTTAGATTGTTCTATTTTAAAATTTGAAAGATTGTAATGCATATAGGATAGTTCAAATCTTATTGATAGGGTTGAATTTGAGAACACATAATCCCAAATAGACACTGTTTGTAATTGTTTTTAACCTTACAAAAGCTAAATTTTTTTAAGTCATGAATACACTTTGAAATTTGCACGCGCACTCTAATTAATTGTCTAGTGGGGTTTGAAACCAAACTAATTAATCAGTGCTTTTGTTAACTCATAAAAAATTGGATAACCTAGAAATTAAACACCAACCTTGGCTAAAAAGGAAAATTGATAGAAGAATGGGTTACCTAACCAGGTTTTACACTTAGTAACCGGGCCTCTTGCCTCACTAAGCATAGAGAGTTCGCGTCAAACCGTATGATTTTTGGAATTGATAAAATAACCTAGTGTGACTAGTTTAAGTTTGTAGCCTACTTAACTCGAGTTAATAAGCCCTTAGAGGTGTCTTGACACCTGGTGCCCTAAAACCATCTGGTTTGGGAGTCACCGGCCTAACACTTGCTACATGGGTTGTCTAGATTGCTTAATGGACTTAGATTTTGCACAGTTACACTTATAAAAAAAAATTATTGAATGAAAGTCTTGGAGTTGGGAGTTTAAATTGAAAAGAAATTCATCACAAGTGAGAAGACAGAAAAACTATTGAAAAGTAAGGTTATTATCACACATTCAATTGTTAGTACACATTACACATCAAAGAAATTCTGACAAATCTCTTAGAAGCTAAATTTTTCAAAAATAGTTAAAAATGGTGTGAAATTGAGAATGTGGAGAGTTGAAAATTCAATCTTGTTAATATTTTATGGATTTTGGGCTTATTTTAATTGGCCCTTCCTGCATTTTGGGCTTATTTTAATTGCGTTAAAGTTTTCTTTTGGGCCCAGTTGGATGTTTTAAAAGCCCTATTTCATAGAGAAAAGAGAAGGAAAGTGTTGGAACTCAATTAGAACTCCTAAATCAACAAGAACTCTCCCTTTCTCTCTTTCTCTATAAATAGAAGAATCCCTAGCCATAAATGGGGAGAGAATGGAGATTTGAAGAAGAGAAGCTCTGGAGATCAAGGAAGCCAAAAGGATGAGTTCGCCATTTTTGTCTATGAAGATGATGTGCTCCTCCCTCGCGATGAACTAATTTCCATTCTAGGGTTTAAATGAAACCTTAGCCAAGTAATTTGTCGTTTTATTTTGATTTTTTAGTTGTAAGACATTGATTACATAAATGAGAGGATTGTTTCAACAACCGGATTTATTGATTTATATTCGATTTCAATGGAATTTTCATCCTTGTCTTAGGTGTTATGAATTTGAAATTGAACTCATTTGTGTTAATTTTCGTTAGAATTTAAACATAGGTTTTATGCAATTGTTTTAATATATCGAGAGATTAAATTCGAAAATATTTTATGCTAAGGGAAGACGAGTGATTACACAACCGTAGATTAGTGTGTATCATTCGTGCTAACCGAAGATACGATATGCCTAGAATATAATCTCTTGAACTTTTCTTAATCAGTTGAGAGGGGACGTGATGTCACTCTAACTGGAATGTTTACAAATTAAGAAGTTAGAATAATTCAAAATATGGATTAGTTATGAGTAAAAATTAAGAAGTTAAAATAAATTCAAAATAGGGATTAGTTATGAGTACAAATTAAAAAGTTAAAATAAATTCAAAAGGGATTAGTTATGAGGTTAGTGGTGGATTTGAAAACCCTAGATTTTCTCTCTAAATGATTTAAAATCAGTAGTTGATAATTAAAATTAGAATTCTTAATTAGTTTAATTCATTGTTTTAGTCTAATCAAGTAAAATTCAATTACACATCTTATTAGTTTAAAATTAATCTAAATAAAAGGCAACGAAACCAGCGCAGTCCTCAGTAAAATGATACCCTTACTAATACTATTCTACGGAATTATTACTAAGAATGAATAATTTAAGATTGACTGACGATCAGTTGTCTCTGCTGGGGATAGTTTTCAAGAGAGGTTGTCTCTGCTGGGGAGTCTCTGACTTTGAGAATATTTTAACTTCTATTTTGGGTTTTCCTTTGATGAAAATTTTGTACACTTGAGAGTTAACTTGGTTGGGGAAGTCGAGAGGATTCTTGCTCTGCTTGGACTCTGTGATGAGACATTTTAGAGAGGTTTTGACTCCACTGGGGATGGTTTAGGGGATGCCTGGATCCTTTTAGTAACCGCACCTGATTGTCAAGTTACCTACATACCCTTTGTAGGATCAGGTCATGACGTAGTTCAAGCAAATACCATAGATGGTAAAGGAGGGTGTCTCTAAAAATGTTTCATGAAAGAAGGGTTGTTAGGCTCAAGGGACTAACTAGTGGATTTCATTGATTTGTAAATGAGTTTACATTGCTGGGGATAAGGAGTGTGCCAAGGATGGCCTCCTTTCATTTCCTAGAGAATGTACGAGTGCAAAGCACCTATCAGATCTAGACCCTAAGCGTAGTATCATTTGACTTTGTCAATATTGACGGGCTCTGAGAAGTCTTTGTCATCCATACGTCCGAGTCAAAGGGCACCGCCAAAGAATTTCTCTCGGACGATGTATGAGCCTTCATAGTTGGGCGTGAATTTGCCCCTTGGGTCAGGACGGTTTGGTAACATTTTTCAGAGAACCAGATCACCGACTTCAATGCTTCCGGGCTTGACTTTCTTGTTAAATGCCCTAGTCATGCGCCTCTAATAAGCTTGAGAGTGGTTGATGGCTTTCAGTCGTCATTCTTTGATCAGATTCAGCTGCTCATACCGGGTCTATGTCCACTCTACTTCTAAGATTTCTGCTTTCATTAACACCCAGAATGATGAAATTTCTACTTCAATATGGAGGACTGCTTCTATACCATAAGCCAAAGAAAATGGTGTTACCCCAATTGAAGTTCGGATGGACATTTTGTAGGTCATGAGTGCGTATGAGAGCATTTCATACCAGGCAGAGTAATTGGTTGTCATCTTCTCTATGATTTTCTTCATGTTCTTGTTGGTGGCTTCAACTACACCATTGGTCTGTGACTTGTATGTCGTGGAATTGTGATGTTGTATTTTGAATTTCTGGTAAAGATCTGTCATCCCTTTGTTGCAGAAGTTGAGATTATTGTCTGTTACAATCTCGAACGGGACCTCGTACCAGCAAATGATGTCCCTTTTCAGAAAACGTTGAACCACGGAGGTTGTGATGTTGACATAAGAGGTTGCCTCGACCCATTTTATGAAATAATCGATTAATACCAGGATGAATTGATGTCCGTTTGATGCTTTCGGCGCTATGGGTCCGATGACGTCGATGCCCCAAGTAGAGAATGGCCATGGAGCAGTGAGATTGTGCAGCCTGGCCAGTATTGCAGTAATTATGTTGGCATAGATTTGGCACTAGTGGCACTTTTGTACATGCTAGCAACAGTCGGATTCCATGATAGACCAGTAGTCGCCCAGCCTAAGTATCTTCTTGGAGAGCATCAACTTGTTCATGTGTGGACCACAAGTTCCTCTGTAAAGTTCTTCAACTGCTTGTACTGCTTCACGAGTGTCGAGACATCTGAGTCAGATCAAGTTCGGTAATCTCTTGTACAAGATTCCTCCAGAGAGGGCAAATTAGATGGTCAGTCTTCTGATTACCCGACAGTCTGTTTTGGTAGCATCGAGTGGGAAGGTCTCATCCTCGAGGTACTGCTTGATGTCTGTATACCAAGGTTTGTTATCTGATACCTCTTCAATCTCAAGACAGTAGGCAGACTGATCCTATTGCTAAATTTCGATTAGCCAAAGCATGATGCCCATAGGGATCTGTACCATAGAGGTGAGAGTAGCCAGTGCATCGATGAATCTGTTGTGGTTCCTGGACCTGTGACTGAAGCTGATTCTTCTGAATTGAGTAATCAGCATGTTGAGGTATGCCAGGTACGGGACTAGTCTTGCTTCTCAGATGGCCCAAGATTCATTTGCTTGATAGATTACCAAAGTTGAGTCACCGTAGATGTCTATCTCCTCAATCTTTCAGTCTGGCTATGCACGCCTCGTATTCTACTTCGTTGTTTGAACATCTGAATCGCAGCTTGACTGAGATGGGGAGGTGTGCTCCCTTGGATGAGATCAAGACTGCTCCTACCCCATGCCTATGACTGTTTGCTGCTCCATCGAGGTATAACTCCTAACCGAGGTATTCTTGCTCTTCTGTCTTTGCATATAGGATGACTTCGTCTGGAAACTGATCATGTACTGAAACATAATCTTGCACTGGACTGTGGGCTAGGTGATCTGCAATCGTCTGCCCCTTGATTGATTCTGAGTCATGTACATGATGTTGAATTCAGACAACATCACGAGCCATCGGGTTGTCCTCCTGGTAATGGCTGGATTTTTCAGTAGGTACTTGAGTGGATCCATCGGGGAGATCAGAGTTATCGGGTAGGAGAACAGATAGTGCCGTAAATGCTAAGTAGCCCAGACCAGTGTCAGACAAGTTTTCTCAAACGGGTTGTACCTCTCTTCATACTCTAGCAGGCGCTTACTGATGTAGTAGATAGCTTGCTCTGTTCTGCCTATCTCATCATGTTATGCCATACGCACCCCATGGAGGTTTCTTGTACTGAGATGTAGAGTAGCAGTGGTTGTCCCAATATAGGAGGCATGAATACTGGAGGATGGAGAAGATACTGCTTTTTTCTGTCAAAGGTTTATTGGCACTCGTCTGTCCAGATTGTAGACATGCTCTTTCGGAGAACCTTGAAGATCGGCTCATATATCGGAGTAAGCTGAGAGATGAAGCAACTGATGTACTAAATTCTGCCGAGGAACCCACAGATTTCCTTTTCAGTCCGGAGAGTTGGCATTTCGATGATAGCCCTGACTTTGGCTGGATCGATCTCAATGCCTCTTTTGCTGACTATAAAGTCCAGGAGCTTTCCTAATGAGGCTCCAAAGACAAATTTGATCGGATTCAGTCTTAGGCTGAACTCTCTGAGTCTGTCACACAGTCTTTTCAGGTCTTTAGGGTGTTGCCTAGCAGTAGACGATTTGACGATCTTGTCATCCACATAGACTTCAGCTGACTTGTGGATAATGTCGTAGAATAGTGTTGTCATGGCCTTCTGGTAGGTTGCCCTTGCATTCTTAAGTCTGAATGACATTACCTTATAGCAAAAAGTGCCCCAAGGTGTGATGAAAGAGGTTTTCTCCATGTCTTCGTCTGTCATTCTAATCTAGTTGTATCTGGAGAAATCATTCATGAATGAAAGCGTCTCATGCCCTGCAGTATTGTCGACCAGGATGTCGATGTGTGGGAGATGAAAGTTGTGTTTAGGGCTTGTCTTGTTCAGATTTTGATAGTCAATACACATTCGGACCTTGTCATCCTTCTTGGGTACCGATATAATGTTGGCTAACCATTTAGGATATGTTGTTACTGCCAGGAAGCCTGCTTTGATCTGGTTCTCTACCTCTTCCTTGACCTTCTGCGACCATTCGGGCCTCATCCTTCTCAGTTTCTGCTTAACTGGTCTGACTTCGGGATTCAGGGGCAGTCTGTGTACTACTAAAGCTGGGTCTAGGCCAGGCATATCTGTATATAACCAGACGAATACGTCACTGTAGCTTTTCAGGAAGCTAATCATGTCTACTCTTTACTGTGGGCTCATGGTTGTGCCGATTCTGAAAAGCTGGGGACTGTCTTCAAATCTCAAGTTTATCTTCTAAGTGTCCTCAATGTTCGACTGTAGGATCCTTTCACTGTGCTCTAGGAGGTCTAGAATCTCTTGAGGTGGTACCTCTTCCTGTTCTGACTCATACTCAACTTCTAAAAGCTCAAGGAGGGTTTCAGGGGAAGCCTTAGTACAGGTGATTTCCTAACAAATCATTTAGCTTAGTTTAGTATGCTTTTTGTTATTTTTGTTGGCTTCAGGACACTAAGCCTTCCAGGAGAAGATTTCTTGTGATTTCGTTATCAGCCAGATGAAAATGTTTATGCAAAACATGTTTTTGAGTCAAAACATCAGATTTTAAAGATAAAACATGACTGTTGTTTACAAAATTGTTGACTCAATCAAGAAGAGGCCGACAGTGGCCGACATTTGGATTTTGCAATAGGAGCAAAAGAGAAGATAGAAGGAGAAGAAAAATGGTGCTCCAGTCACTGCTTGATCGAACCAACCTGCCTTCTAACTTGCTTGCCCCGGCCCTGGATGACCTCGATGGTTAGAGCCTCGGTGCACCAACAGATCAGTGATCGACAACTGGATGATGCCTCGACGCTGTTGGAGAGGGTGCAAATTTGCTCTCCTGCTGGATCTTTCGCTTCTGTGGCATCTTTGACAATCAGCTCATCAAACATCTATGTCATGCTGAATACTTCCGGGTCTGGAATCCCTGAAGACTCGTCACTGGGCTGGGGGATTGTGATACTGACAACTGATGCAAGAGGGATATTTGGGTAAGGTTTGAATGTCGCTACCGAGAAGGTTACGGAGATGTAGGGTCGGGGTTCTGGTTTCACCGACCGGCTGTTCTTCTTGGTGAGTTTGGAGAGATAGTCCTCGAATTTTGGCTTGTACCCCAGTACAAATGGCAGCGTGTAGCGTAGAGGTATGTATATCTTCTTCATCCATTGATTTCTTACTCCCAGACCTGACCCTGGTTGATAGTTCATTCTGGTAATCATCTTGACAAATGGTAGCATTGCTTGCTTGCTTTGGTCTTCTATTCAGGCGATAGAACTGACTTGCTCGTACTGGTATGTCATGAAGGTGGTACCTTGCCCCAGCTCCTGGATGTCCTGGAAGGAACTAGCCATCTCCTCTAAAGGGATCATGACCAGATGGTCATCTTGGATAAATTTGATTCTCTGATGGAGAGTGGAGGGAATGGCTCCGGCCGTGTGGATCCACGACCTTTCTAGGAGCAAGGTGAATGAGGCTGACACATTCACGACTTAGAAGTTTGTAGTGAACTGAGCAGGTTCGATCCCGATGGTCAAGTCAATTTCACCTACATTCTGTCTGGTGGAGTTGTCAAAAGCCCTGATTGTCACGGGTCTCTTCTTCACTTGACTGAGGTCCAACCCTAGGCTTTGCAGTGTTGATAAAGTGTAGATGTTTAGGTTGGAGCCATTGTCGATTAGCACTGATGATAATGTCTTGTCCATGCACTGAACTGAAATGTAAAGGGCCCAGGTATAATCCCTGTCGCTGTCTGGTATTTCTTCCTCTGTAAAGGAGATGATTATTGATTCGAGTACTTGCCCCCCCATATGCCCCAGTTTCTCAGGTGTGATGTCTGGTGTTATGTGGGTGTTGTTAAATACCCGGAGCAGCTATTTCCGGTGATGCTCGGAAGTTAGAAGAAGACCTATGATGGAAATCTGTGCCGAAGTTTTGCTCAACTACTGAGTGATGTTGAACTCTTCTACCTTTTCCAGTATCTTTAGTAGAACTGCTGAATTTATTGCTTCTTTCTCAGGGTCTGTCACCCTTGCTTTCTCTTTCTCTGTTCCCTTCTCCTTTGTCCGCTCAGTCGTTGGAGGTTGGTACACCCGGCCAGATTGGATGAGGTAGGTTATGCTCTCACTCTTGAGGATGAGAGAATGAGGAGCGGGTATTTGGTTGAGGTCAAAAGGCAGAGATGAGATGTAAGAGATCCGGATAGGGCCTGTAGAGGTGGAGGCTTGAGCTGGGGCTGTGGGCCAATTTACAGGGCAAGAGATAGTGTAGATGATCTGTTCAGGGACAAGGATATATACCGGAGACTTTATAAGCTACTAGGGTTAGGCCTAGGGTTCACCTAGGGTTAGGCCTAGGGTTTGCCTAGGGTTTAGGGCTTAACTAGGGTTAGGCCTAGGGTTTGATCAGGGTTTGCCTCGGGTTTAGAGCTTGACTAGGGCTAGGCCTAGGGTTCACCTAGGGTTAGGCCTAGGGTTTGATCACGGTTTGCCTAGGGTTTAGGGCTTGACTGAGACTAAGCTGGGGATAGCCATGGTTAAAGATATTAACCATGGTTAAGGCATGGTGTAAAAATTGGGTGCTTATAGCAGTGCATGGGTACTTGCCCGATTCTGTTATATCTCTAACGGAAAAGAGTTGATAAGGCCAGCTGCAACTCGTTTTGCCACGAGTTTTCTTGCAATTCGGAGCATCTATGATAGTATCTTTGCAGTTCAACAACTAATTATTGACAGTGAATTCAAAGCCCATGCTTCTTCCAAAATAAGTCAGGGGCAAGTCATTATTGGTATCATTAGTGATCTAACATTTCCAAAGAGAATAAAGAGTTCACTAATGTTGGGTGAATGTGGGCAGTGAAAATTTCACCGTCCATCACCCAGGTGTGTGTACAATGACACACACCTGATCTTAACCTCTCGGAGAGATGGTTCGGTTCATGCGTGCCTATGGCACGCGCAGTACCTTTAGCTGTCAGCATCAAATGCTGATGGCTGGCACTATGCTGCCCAGCTAAGCAACAGCAGAGTTGATCCATGAGGATAAACCTCACGGATCCACCCTAAAATAATGTCCAAATGGACTGATACACACCCCATCCGTAAGGGTTAAAACCTCACGGATCCAGTATTAAGTGTTGGTCTCTGAAATGCTAACACGTGTTTATCCATGAGGAATAAAATCCCACGGATCCAATACTTAGTGCCAGTCTCTGAGAGGCTGACACATGTTCATCCGTGAGGATCAAAATCTCACGGATCCAATACTTAGTGTCAGTCTTCGAGAGGCTGACACATGTTCATCCGTGAGGATCAAAACCTCACGGATCCAATACTTAGTGCCAGTCTCCGAGAGGCTGACACGTGTCCATCCGTGAGGACCAAAACCTCACGGATCCAAAATATGGTGTCAGCCTTCATGAGACTGACACATGCTTATCCGTGAGGAACAAAACCTCACGGATTCAACCTTCGGTGCTGGCCTTCATTAGACTAACACGTGGCATGTCCGTGAGGACAAAACCTCACGAATCCAATACAGATCATGTTTAGTGCCAGCCTCCATAAGGTTGACAAGTGTCATTTTTTTGAGGATAAGTCCTCACGGACCAAATATGATGTCCTGGACCTATTCCAGATCACGGGCAAACCTTGTGATCTGTGGTTGAGACCTGTGGTCTCCCCCGTGATCTGTGGTTGAGACCAATGGTCTCACCTGGTGATCCGTGGTTGAGACCTGTGGTCTCCCCCGTGATCCGTGGTTGAGACCAATGGTCTCACCTGGTGATCCGTGGTTGAGACCAATGGTCTCACCCTTTAATCCGTGGTTGAGACTTATATTCTCATCCTGATTCGTGGACTGGCTTAGACCAGTCTGTCCCAACTGATAGTCAGTATTTGACTGTCATGGGGGCAGAGAATCTTTAATAAAAAGGATTCTCTGTTAAGTTTTGAGGAATCCCAAGATAAGGATCCCCTCTTTTAAAATCTCATGGGATGCCACGTGGCACCCCATGATTATTTAGGATTAGGACTATGTCCTTTATCCTAGGAAAAGATGAGATTAATATCCTCCTTTTCGAAAGGTATTAGGATTCCCCCTAAAAAAGGGAGGAAACCTGGTACAAGAGTCTTCAAAAGAAGAGGATTCTCTCCAGCTTGAGGACTCTCCCAGATAAGGGAGACCCGTGAGCTGGCATCCTCTAAGAGGAGAGCCCCTTTTGACTTTCCTAAAATAAGGGAGTCAAAGAGGGAGTCTCAAAAGAGGACTCTCTCTAATCCATAAAGGGTGTATTTTCAGAAGAAACGGAGAGACAAAAAAAAAAGAATAGAAGGTACAGAAAAAACCAAGGAAGAAGGAAGAGACTCTCTCCTCCCTTTCCAACAGTAAGCAAAAAAGCAAGCAAGTGAAGAAGAAGACTCCACATATGGAGAATACAAGGTGAGCCCTTATACATGGCCACCATTCTTTTTCTTTTCTTAAAAAGACCTCAATGAGGCACTTGTAACGCCTACATGGGAATTGGGCAACCCCATTGAATAAATAAAAATAAGTTTATTCAATATTTGTTCTTCTTTTTATTCTTCACCTTAATCAGAGGTTCTTCCCCGATACAGGGAAGGTAATTTAACAGTCTGGGTTTACTCAGATTGGAAGGATAGTCCCCACAACAAACAATGAACTCCATACAACAATGGAGGAAATTTGATAAAAAAATGAATTTTCCCCCAACGAATCAGTGAACCTTTGCTTAAATTGATTCGCTTTGTAGATGGTGACTTACCTACAATGGGTCGCCTTTGTGAAGCTGTTGCAAAGGTTAAACAAATTTTAGCAGTTACGCATCGTGACAAGGTTAGAAAATATGAAATAGTTTGGAAAATTATCGATCGACGATGGAGTACCCAACTAGTCATTGATCTACATCAGGCTACTATTAGACTGAATCCGGAATACGTTATGAACCAGAGCTTCAGGTTTATCTATGATTTTGGAACCGATATGAGTCTCTTACGAGTTATCTAAAAAATGTCGCTCACTTCAGAAGAGGCTTTAGCAGCAATGATCCAGGTAAATTTAATTTAAATTAAAAATTTTTTTTATGACAATTAATTTTTTATGAAACAGTTTGCGTCATTCAAAAATTTGGAAGGAATTCTCAGGAGTGTTTTTCCGATAACATTTGCTCAAAAAGGGTCACCTGGTATTAACTATTAACTGACCCCAATATTATTTAATTTTAGATAGTTTTTTTTTTTATAAACTTTGATAATACTAAGTTATGTTATCTCTAATTTACAGATAAGTGGTAGGCATCCTTTGGTGGTCAACTTTCGGTGTTGCAGAAGCTTGCACTTCGCATTATGAGTCAAACAACAACTTCACCAGGATCCGAACGCAATTGGATCACATTTGACCAAATTCATACAAGGCGAAGAAATCGCTTACAGATAAAAAGGTTGAATGATTTGATTTATGTGCACTATAACATGCGTTTGCAACGCCGAAATGAAAAGAACAATAGGATGTTGAAAACCAAAAATCTTCTTCGTGTTGATAACTACCTGTTATAAGATCCTTTGGACGAGTGGCTATGTGATGAGGAAGATGGAGAAATGGATGAAAAAGACGTATCTGAGATATTCAGGTATAATTATTTCTATATTTTGTTATGTTCATAATATTACTTTTTATTTTATTTTATTAGCTATTAATTAAATTCTCTCTTTATAGGACTAAGGAATGGGCAGAAGGAAAGATCGATAATCTACTTAATGCATCAGAAGAGGTTCGATTCGGTGAAGCAAATCCGTGTGCGTGGGGAGATGTTGTATCTGGTGAAGAAGAGATACTGTCTGAAGATCACTATAATTTTAATTTTAATCAGTGGTCTATCGATGGAAGTGAGACTCAGTATTATCAAGGCGATACTTCCCGTTATGGTTAGGAAAAATACTTTAAGTTTAATTTGATGGTGATGATGATGTGGTACGATTGTCCCTATTGTTAGAGAGAATGCTTTATGTTTAATTTGATGGTGATGGTGATGATGATGTGGTGTGGTCTTCCCTATGGTTAGGAAGAATACTTTATATTTTATATGGTAAATTGATGATGGATGATGATATTTCTTTATTATTGTAGTGAAGCTAACTATCTTTAATTTGGTGAATGTTTAATATTATATAAAATTTATGTTATTTTTTAGCAGATAGATTATTATGATTGCAGGGCTTTATAGAGAAAGAAGTCGTTATTTATTTGACGCAATTTACCCATAAAAAGCTAGGCACAATACTTAATTTATCATTTATATATTTCATTTTATGTATTTAATTTTTACTGACATTTACTTTTTGTATGCATTGTAGGTGAAAAATGGAAGAACAAATATCATAAAAAGTGACACTATGAAATCTGGAGTTTATGATTGTTGGAATTTTATGATGTAATCTTTGTTTTATTTTATCAATAAAATTATTGGAGATTCTTTATATTCATCATTTTGTAGATAATGAATAATTTATTATATACTATATAATGAAAATGAAAATATGAAATATATAAATCTTTAATTCTTTACTTCAAACTTAAAAATATGTATTATAAAGTATATTTATAAATTATATAGTATACTTTCTTTATAATACATCATAATATATGAACATATAATATAGTTATAAACTATAGTTTATATACTCTTTATAAAGTATAATAATATACTATTCATAGTATACTTTATAAAATATAGTTGATAAAATATAAAGTCTAATATAGTAATATACTAATAAATTAAATATTTTAAAATTTTAATATATAAAAATATATTTCATACTATATAAAAAAAATTAGAAAATATATAAAAAAATATTGGAAAAAAAAAACTCATAAAATTTCCGCCAAAATTCTGAAATTTCGGAATATTTCGATGAATATTTCAAAACATTATTTTATTATTAAATCAGATTTCGGCCAGATGTCGCTCGAAATTCTGAAAAATGTCGTTTCGATTTTACCTTCTGAAATCCACCAAAATTTTGAAATTTCAAACCGTGGGGACACCCACACCTTGGCCTCGATAGGATCAAAAGGTTTGAAAATTGTTGGTTAATTAGTATAAGTGTTTGCTTATTATGATTCTGTTTTCTATATTAGTTGGTAGATTTATATAAGAAAATTTTATTTCCTGAGGATAGGTTTTATTTTGAAATGCTTTAACTTACTGATGCATTAGACTATGTACTTTGATTTGCAATTCTTAGTGGTCTATGCCCCTTTTTTACCATACATCAACTGTAGTTAAGATTCACTCACTCTTAAGGTTAAGTGATCTAACCTTGGTTTTTAAAAACGGGAAAAAAAAGACAAAAAAGAAACTTTAATTTTCTTAAGCATAACCATAGTTATGCGTGTTAAAAGGGACACGTGGCCAAGTCATTTAATTACATAGTTAAATGCGTGGTGTGTTAATCGCTACCCTTATGTTTTTTGGT
Organism: Tetracentron sinense; assembly: GCA_015143295.1. Lineage (NCBI taxonomy): Eukaryota > Viridiplantae > Streptophyta > Magnoliopsida > Trochodendrales > Trochodendraceae > Tetracentron > Tetracentron sinense. Next base: position 42,035,894 of record CM026563.1, read on the forward strand.
AAGTTGTGCATTACATCTTTAGAGATTGACAAAATATTGTCTTATTAGCATTGCCTATCAACATACAATATCTCTATAAAAATATACCCAACTCTCAAGCCTTTCAATGGTGGTGGCAGACTTCGCCCGTCTCCATATTTTTTTATTTAATGTTTTTCCCATTAATTGTGGACTGATATTTTTTTTTTTGTGATTAACAATTAAAAAAAATGGCCCACACGTATTGATTATGATAGAGAGGTGTTTCATCTTAATGATGATTGAAGAGAAGCTTGATAATTTCTGAGTATGCATCCAAAGTTCTAATTGTCTTTATTTCCTTTTGTTGATCAAACTACTTTTTAAAATGGTTGAAAGGAAGCTTCAGTTATTCTTAACCAAAAAAAAAAAGTTATTCTTATTCGCATAATTTTAATGTGGTTATTCGCAATCATTGGTTCAAGTATCTTTGCTAATACACGCAAATTGGAAATGTGGCAAACATTATATAAGGAACATAAGAATTTTTTTACTATATATATATTTTTTAAATCTATAATCTTTACTGAATCAATTTAAATTAGATTAGATTCTTCTTTCTAATAAATTCGTGCATCACACGGGTCTCTTACAGCATTCCTAGCAGTCTCACCAAATTTTACTCACCAAAATAGCCAAAACTCACAAAAAGTTATTTTGGTGAGCCACTATTTTTAAACACTCCCAGCAGCCTCGCCAAAATAGCCAAAACTCTCATTATTTTATAATTTGTGTCACTTCCACAATAAAAAAAAAGGGAGAGAGAAACCTTTATTTTATTTGTGTGGGCCACAAAGAAGGAGGGAAAGAGAGATATTTAACTTTGGTGAGTGTATAGTGACTCACCAAAGTTGGTGAGTACTATACACTCACCAAACAGAAAACGTCAAATTGGTGAGGTTGTTGGGGGCGTTATTTAGTACTTTTTAGGGCGTTAATTAAGAGCATTCCTAGCAGCCTCACCGAATTTCACTCATCAAAATAACCAAAACTCACAAAAAGTCATGTTGGTGAGCCACTTTTTTAAAACACTCCTAGCAGCCTCACCAAAATAGTCAAAACTTTCATTATTTTATTATTTGTGTCAATTCCACAATAAAAAAAAGGGAGAGAGAAACCTTTATTTTATTTGTGTGGGCCGACAAAGGAGGGAAAAAGAGATTTTTAACTTTGGTGAGTGTACAGTGACTTACCAACTTTGGTGAGTGGTACACTCACCAAACCGTAAACATCAAATTGGTGAGGCTGTTGGGGGCGTCATATAACACTTTTTAGCTATCTGGATCACCAAAATGACCATGGTGAGGATGCTAGGAATGCTCTTACTAGTTATAAACAAAACCTAAACCTAAAACACTAACTAGTACTAGTGGGTGGCACGTGCGATGCACGTGAGAGCGAGGGGAAGGAATTAACCATAGTTAATAGGAGTTAAAAGGGACATGTGATAACTCGCGGGTGCAATTGAACTCGCTAGTGGCACGTGCGATGCACGTGAGAGCGAGGGGAAGGAGTTAACCATAGTTAATAGGAGTTAAAAAGGACACGTGTTAACTAGTGGGTGCGATTGAACTCGGCTGTGAGAATTAAAGTAAAACATTAGATCAAAGGCAAGGGGTAGTTTGGAAATTAAAGTAGGGATTTTTCCCTAACTACACCCACGGTTCGATTGGGGGCCCGAAATACACCCCATTTCCCAATGTTTACTGTTTTTACACACAACTCCTATTGGAATGACATAAATGCCCTTTTCTTTATTTCAAATCAAAATCAAAGAAGTGGAGGTCCTGAGTTCGATTCCCTGCTCTCGTTGGCCACCCTCCGGATTTATCTCGGCTTTCCTGGTGCGTGTGGAGAGAACGCTCTGCACGTGCCCGGGGGAACTAGTCGGGTGCTCTAAGAGGCCCGGATACCCCCGTCAACAAAAAAAAAATCAAAGAAGTGGAAGGGGTTACCAAGCAGTGAAGTGGATTCCGAGGTACTTGAAGGATACCATTAATGTCAGAAAAATGTTTGAAAAGAAAGACAAATGTGAGGTAGTTGAGTATGTCGATTCCGACTATGTTGGGGATTTAGATAAAGAGGAGATCCATTACAGGGCAATTGTATACACTGGGTGGAGGAATAATTTGTTAGAAATCCATGTTGTATCCTACTAAAGCATTGTCAACTACCAAGGCTGAATACATGACAGCTTCAAAAGCAACAAAAGAAGCTATATGGTTGAGAAATCTGGTTGGTGAACTAGGGATAAAGTAAAAAAAGTTGATTCTTCACTATGATAGACACTAACGGGTTTTTAAAATGGGGTAAGATTGAGTGCGTAGACGAAAACCGAAAGGTTTTTAAAATGGGTAACTATTATAATGTTTTGAGTTTTTGGAAACTATTTTATAATATAATGCTTTGAGTTTTAGTAACAGGTAACTAATATAATGCGAGACTGTGCGTAGACGAAAACTCAAGGGTTTTTTTATTTCCCTCTCCGTTTCAATTTCCCGCTCACCTCTCTCATCGTCTCTCCCCATCGCCCATCGCTGCTGCCCCATTTCCTTTCGCCGGCGGCTGCTGTCCCCAGATCGTTGCTGCCTGTGGGTACTCCTCCATCTCCCCCATCGCTGATCGCTGCTGTAAAGCCGTCCCAGATTGTTGCTTCCGGCGGGTTCTCCTTCAAGTCCTATCTTTTCTTGCGTTGGCATAAAGAAATCAATCACGGTAAATATTTTCCTACCCTTCTTTCTTCTCCATTCTTCCTCCATCCTCCATTATTTTCAGTTTTTTTCCCCCATATTTTTATTTCTCTACTATTGTTTGGTTTTCTTTGGTTTATGGGTTTGCTTTATTGGTTAAATTGTTTTATGGGTTTACTTCTCGGTATGATTCTTATTACTGTAATTTCTATTTATTTTTTTCTTCCCTATTTCTAAGATGCATATTCTTTTTTTGGGGATTTTTGGTGTGCATACGGTTTGTTAAATGATATGCTTGATATGGTTCTTGGGGTGAATTGATATGTGTGTTTGCAATTACGATTCTATAAGAACCTTTGAGGATTTTTTCTTCCCTATTTCTAAGATGCATATTCTTTTTTTGGGGATTTTTGGTGTGCATATGGTTTGTTAAATGATATGCTTGATATGGTTCTTGGGGTGAATTGATATGTGTGTTTGCAGTTACGATTCTATAAGAACCTTTGGGGATTTTTGCTATACTTGATTTTTTCAAGTATTTATTTTTCTTCTTTCCATGGTAGCTGTTCTTCCACGCCCGAATTTTTGACACTCACCAATTGTGGCTAAAATTCACTCATCACTAGGGTTAAGCAATCCTAAGGGTTTTTAGAAAAAAAATTTAACTTTTATTTAGATAAATTAATCAATGTTAAATGATTTTTCTTCTTTCCATGGTAGTTGTTCTTCCACAATAAAAAAAAGGGAGAGAGAAACCTTTATTTTTTTGTTGACGGGGGAACTAGTCGGGTGTTCTAAGAGGCCCGGATACCCCCGTCAACAAAAAAAAAAAAAAACAAAAAAAAAAAATCAAAGAAGTGGAAGGGGTTACCAAACCCCTCTTCCATTCTCTCCGCACTCCCCTCACAGTTAGTATCGTTCTCTCCCCACTTTCTCACTATAAGCATCATTCTTCATAAAAGCCAATGGATTCATCAAAGACCAGATCTCATAAGGAAGACCCAGAGTACGGATAGGAACTGTACCCATATCCATTAGTCTCAACTCCATATCCATCTAAGTAAGAAGACAATGCAATAACAATGGTTCACCATTTCCTCTTTGGCTACGTACAAGTACCACATATTGTCTAAGGCTCGATAAGGGAAAATGTGGAGAGTTTGAGGTTCCACGCAGCAAAGGAAGGGCGACTAGGGCTATCAAGATCTCATATAAGTAAACTAGCCTTTTGGTTGTTCTTAAATCATAATTTCCTCTATCTGGCTAGATAGAGAGTTATAAGCCATTCATCATCCGCTAGAGCTAGGCCCTTCACTTTTTGTTTCTAATGAATTTTTTTTTTTTTTTTTAAACTGATGTTTTGAATTACAAAAGAAGGAAGAAGAAAGAGATTTTTGGAGTCTTTCGTGAGAGAATTAGAGATGTTGATTCTTGGAATATGTAGGTTGGGATTGGTTGAAGAGACAAAGGAAATGATTGAGAGGATGAGAAAGTGGGGAGAGAATGATGCTTCCAGTGAGGCGTGAGAGAGAGAATGGACAAGGATTTCCCGCTTCTTTGATTTTGATTTGAAAGAAGGCAAAGAGCATTTATGTCATATAAATAGGGATTGGGTATATAAAAGTAAACATCGGGAAATTGAGTGTATTTCGGGCCCCCAATAAAACTGTGAGTGTATTTAGGGGAAAATCTCATTAAAGTAAAACATCGTATTAACGTTTTGTTTTTATAAAGGGTAGTTTGGGAATTTCAGAAAAATCATCTACTCATGCCTTTGCATTATAATAATCTTTACTATTATAATGGGAGAGCCAGGCGTAGCCTGATTTTTCAGAAATTCCCAATCTACTCTCATGTAAAATAAAACCTTGATTAATGTTTTATTTTAATTTCCAAACTACCCCTTGCTCATTTATCTATTTAAAAAATAGAATCACAGTCAATCGCAATTGAACTCGGGGATAGTTCAATCACACCTACGGGTTAACAGGTGTCCCTTTTATCTCCTATTAACTGTGGTTAACTCCTTCCCCTTGCTCTCAGGTGCATGTGAGGAGATGAACTTGAGAAAGAGGTGAGCGAGATGTCTCTTTTCTTTCTTTACTATTATTGTTACTATTATAATGGGAGAGCCAGGCGTAGCCTGATTTTTCAGAAATTCCCAATCTACCCTCATGTAAAATAAAACCTTGATTAATGTTTTATTTTAATTTCCAAATTACCCCTTGCTCATTTATCTATTTAAAAAATAGAATCACAGTCAGTCGCAATTGAACTCGGGGATAGTTCAATCACACCTACGGGTTAACAGGTGTCCCTTTTATCTCCTATTAATTGTGGTTAACTCCTTCCCCTACTCATGGGGAAGGAGTTAATCATCTACTCATGCCTTCGCATTATAATAATATAATAGTAAAGAAAGAAGAAGAGACATCTCGCTCACCTCTTTCTCAAGTTCATCTCCTCACATGCACCTGAGAGTGAGGGGAAGGAGTTAACCACAGTTAATAGGAGATAAAAGGGACACCTGTTAACCCGTAGGTGTGATTGAACTATCCCCGAGTTCAATTGCGATTGACTGTGATTCTATTTTTTAAATAGATAAATGAGCAAGGGGTAGTTTGGAAATTAAAATGAAACATTAATCAAGGTTTTATTTTACATGAGGGTAGATTGAGAATTTCTGAAAAATCAGGCTACGCCTGGCTCTCCCATTATAATAGTAAAGATTATTATAATGCGAAGGCATGAGTAGATGATTTTTCCAAAATTCCCAAACTACCCTTTATTAATTTTTCAAGCTCACTCTAACAGCTTGGTTCGACGAGCCTAATATATAAGTTTAAGCTCGATTTATTTGGAGTCGAGCCATGCCGACTCAGCAACAGTCTGGAGTGAAGCTACGGTCGGCATATTGGCATATATTGTAGAAGTTAGAAGAGAGTGGATGTTATGTCTAGAGCCAATACGCAAATTCCTCAACATTCTCATGATTCTAGAAGGGAATAACAAAGGAACTCAATTCTAAACAAGGGCAGAGCCATTTTTTCTTGTATGGGGGCAAACAATGGTTGATTGAAAATGTTAATAATTGCTTATGAATTTGTGGAGAATGATTATGCGAGAAAGAAATATTGTGTTGTATAATCTGTTTCACCTTGGTTACGGGGCAGCTGTCCCCTTTTCACATGGCTATGCTCTGTCTAAGATATATTTTGTTTTCAAAAGTTTAGGGAAAGTTGCCCTGCTTGCCCTATGGCTACGCCTTATTAAATAAATATATTATAATTTTTTTTCAAAAAGTTTAGGGGTCATCTATCCCCTTGCCTCATTGCTATGCCCTATTAAAAAATTAAACAATATAGTATAAAATATATTTTTTTCAAAAGTTTAAGGTGCAGCTCCCCCCAAATATCAGAAGTTTTTCTAACTTTTTTTGACAATGGCTCATTAGATTCCTCAGATTGAGTTACAGAGGATGGGGAGGAATGGACAGGAGGGAGGTTAGGAATAGTTGATGCAACGGGCGTTGACACTCAGTATCCTCAACAACGGGGTCATGAGACCCGTGACTACTACCAGATGGTCCAGACATTATTGATAAGTAACAGTAATAGTCTAACAAATATTAAATGAAACTAATAGATCAAAACAAAAATTAATTAATAGTTCAAAAATATGCTAACAGATTAACAACAGTCTAACAAATATCTGATTAACAATCAGACAAAAAAATTAATATTTCAAAGAGAACTAATTAACTGTCGAACTATCTTAACAAAATTTTGAATACAGCATACAAATCAAATAAAAAAAATTAATAATTCAAAAAAATCTAAATTAACAGTTGTAGATTAGGGTTTTGAAAGGGATTAGGATTTGAGGGTAAAATCAAACTAACAGATAACAGAGAATCTAACAGATTAACAACTGTCTAACAAATATCTAATTAATAAAACTAACAAATCAGGCAAAAATTTTAATATTTCAAAAAGAACTAACAGATTAACCGTTTAACAAATTTCCTACTGAACAAACAAATCAAATAAAAAAAATTAATAGTTCGAAAAAATTTAACAGTTCGGGTTTTGAAAGGGGTTAGGATTTGGGGGTAAAATCAAAACTAACAGAGACCAAGCAGAATCTTTTTCTTTTTTTTTATCTAATATCAAACAAAAAGCAATAAATCTAACAGATTTCCAAGTAAATCAGAGAATATATATATATATATAGGTATAAAAAAAAAAAAACTTGCCCGTTAGATCTCGTGAAATTGTGAGAGGAGATGACAGGTGTGTAATGTAGTCGAGTGAGTTGTGATAGCTTGGTGAGGAGAAGAGAGACCGGCGAGCTTGATCTTGTGAGGAGATGAACTTGAGAAAGAGGTGAGCGAGATGAGCGAGAAGTCTCTTCTTCTTTCTTTACTATTATCTTCTTTTCTTTATCTTCGTTACTATTATAATGGGAGAGCCAGGCGTAGCCTGATTTTTCAAAAATTCCCAATCTACCCTCATGTAAAATAAAACCTTGATTAAGGTTTTATTTTAATTGCCATCGTCGTTACTATTATAATGGGAGAGCCAGGCGTAGCCTGATTTTTCAGAAATTCCCAATCTACCCTCATGTAAAATAAAACCTTGATTAAGGTTTTATTTTAATTGCCATCGTTACTATTATAATGCGAGAGCCAGGCGTAGTCTGATTTTTCAGAAATTCCCAATCTACCCTCATGTCGTTACTATTATAATGGGAGAGCCAGGCGTAGCCTGATTTTTCAGAAATTCCCAATCTACTCTCATGTAAAATAAAACCTTGATTAAGGTTTTATTTTAATTGCCATCGTTACTATTATAATGCGAGAGCCAGCGCAGCCTGATTTTTCAGAAATTCCCAATCTACCCTCATGTAAAATAAAACCTTGATTAAGGTTTTATTTTAATTGCCATCGTTACTATTATAATGCGAGAGCCAGGCGTAGCCTGATTTTTCAGAAATTCCCAATCTACCCTCATGTCGTTACTATTATAATGAGAGAGCCAGGCGTAGCCTGATTTTTCAGAAATTCCCAATCTACCCTCATGTAAAATAAAACCTTGATTAAGGTTTTATTTTAATTGCCATCGTTACTATTATAATGCGAGAGCCAGGCGTAGCCTGATTTTTCAGAAATTCCCAATCTACCCTCATGTAAAATAAAACCTTGATTAATGTTTTATTTTAATTTCCAAATTACCCCTTGCTCATTTATCTATTTAAAAAATAGAATCACAGTCAGTCGCAATTGAACTCGGGGATAGTTCAATCACACCTACGGGTTAACAGGTGTCCCTTTTATCTCCTATTAACTGTGGTTAACTCCTAAAACCTTAATCAAGGTTTTATTTTACATGAGGGTAGATTGGGAATTTCTGAAAAATCAGGCTACGCCTGGCTCTCCCATTATAATAGTAACGAAGATAAAGAAAAGAAGATAATAGTAAAGAAAGAAGAAAAGAGACTTCTCGCTCATCTCGCTCACCTCTTTCTCAAGTTCATCTCCTCACAAGATCAAGCCCGCCGGTCTCTCTTCTCCTCACCAAGCTATCACAACTCACTCGACTACATTACACACGCCTGTCATCTCCTCTCACAATTTCACGAGATCTAACGGGCAAGTTTTTTTTTTTTATACCTATATATATATATATATTCTCTGATTTACTTGGAAATCTGTTAGATTTATTGCTTTTTGTTTGATATTAGATAAAAAAAAAGAAAAAGATTCTGCTTGGTCTCTGTTAGTTTTGATTTTACCCCCAAATCCTAACCCCTTTCAAAACCCGAACTGTTAAATTTTTTCGAACTATTAATTTTTTTTATTTGATTTGTTTGTTCAGTAGGAAATTTGTTAAACGGTTAATCTGTTAGTTCTTTTTGAAATATTAAAATTTTTGCCTGATTTGTTAGTTTTATTAATTAGATATTTGTTAGACAGTTGTTAATCTGTTAGATTCTCTGTTATCTGTTAGTTTGATTTTACCCTCAAATCCTAATCCCTTTCAAAACCCTAATCTACAACTGTTAATTTAGATTTTTTTGAATTATTAAATTTTTTTATTTGATTTGTATGCTGTATTCAAAATTTTGTTAAGATAGTTCGACAGTTAATTAGTTCTCTTTGAAATATTAATTTTTTTGTCTGATTGTTAATCAGATATTTGTTAGACTGTTGTTAATCTGTTAGCATATTTTTGAACTATTAATTAATTTTTGTTTTGATCTATTAGTTTCATTTAATATTTGTTAGACTATTACTGTTACTTATCAATAATGTCTGGACCATCTGGTAGTAGTCACGGGGCTCATGACCCCGTTGTTGAGGATACTGAGTGTCAACGCCCGTTGCATCAACTATTCCTAACCTCCCTCCTGTCCATTCCTCCCCATCCTCTGTAACTCAATCTGAAGAATCTAATGAGCCATTGTCAAAAAAAGTTAGAAAAACTTCTGATATTTGGGGGGAGCTGCACCTTAAACTTTTGAAAAAAATATATTTTATACTATATTGTTTAATTTTTTAATAGGGCATAGCAATGAGGCAAGGGGATAGATGACCCCTAAACTTTTTGAAAAAAAATTATAATATATTTATTTAATAAGGCGTAGCCATAGGGCAAGCAGGGCAACTTTCCCTAAACTTTTGAAAACAAAATATATCTTAGACAGAGCATAGCCATGTGAAAAGGGGACAGCTGCCCCGTAACCAAGGTGAAACAGATTATACAACACAATATTTCTTTCTCGCATAATCATTCTCCACAAATTCATAAGCAATTATTAACATTTTCAATCAACCATTGTTTG